>NW_012194875.1:124872-269509 GCF_000504015.1 Erythranthe guttata | reverse complement strand
TTTTATTTAATCTTAGTCCATAAATCCATGAAAGAAAATCAATTAAGTATATATTTTTTAATTTCCTCATTCTTTGTACTATCAACATGTGTCAATGAAAGCTAGTTTGTATCTTAACTCCTTTAATTTATATTATAGATAAATATGGATTTATCTTCATTAAGGAACCTCAATCCCTTAGCTTTAGGTTGATTAGTAAGTTTTAACATTTGTTTCGAATGTGTATAAGCGATGATAAAATTCGAGTTTAATCGGGAATAGATGAGGTAAAGTTCGTATATTCCAAATATCATGAAATTCTAATAGTTATTGAAGACGTACGTACGGACATACTAATTAAACTGGAAAAATAAAATAAAAAAGTTAATTATATATGACAGTTAGTCGTTAAACTCCTTAGGTAAACGACAAGCGATTCAATAAATTTTTGACTTTTGAGATGATGACAAACATGATAAATATCTTGGTATGTCGGTAGCGAATGATAAAACGAATATATAAATATTCAGATTCTTCTTGGATAAGCGATAAGCGGTTCAGAAAATATTGGCGTTCGAGTTGTTGACATATGTGATGAATACATTGGTGTGCTGGCAAGATATCGATAGCGAATGATAAACGAATAAAGATAAATATTTTGATTTGTCTTGAATAAGAGACAAGCGGTTCAAAAAAATATTGGCGTTTGAGTTGTTGACATATGTGATAAATACATTGGTGTGCTGGCAAGATATCGGTAGCGAATGATAAACAAATAAGTATAAATATTTTGATTTGTCTTGAATAAGAGACAAGCGGTTCAAAAACATATTGGCGTTCGAGTTGTTGACAGATGTGATTAATATATTGATATGTTGACAAGATATCGGTGGCGAATGATATAACGAATAAAAATATATTTGGATTTACCTGACATAAACGATAAGTGGTTCAAATAATTATTGACCTTCAGTTATTGACACACGTGATAAATACATAGTATGCTGGCAACATATCGATATAGGCTATAGGTCATAAAAAAGTGTTGGCTTTTCAAACGTACATGATAAATGCATTGGTATGCTGGCAACGTATCGACATATGAAAACAATGCATTGGTATGCTGGCAACGTATCGACATATGAAAACGATATATTCAAATTTGTGCCATATAAGGTACGATGAATAATCAAATATTGGAGCAAGAAATTATTAAATGATAGCATCGCCTAATAATTAAATGAGATAAAATAAAAAGAGACAGCGCGTGGAAGATACGTGCGCTTAAACTGCACTTCGCGTGCACTTAACGCGCTCTTAATCACATATGCACCTTAAGTACTCATGAGATTGTTGAAAGAAATTCTATCTATCAATATTACCAAAAAATCCCTATTGTCTTAGCTTATAACATCCTAAATAGTAAGTTGTAAAGGGATTTAGTTTGCCAAAAAAAAAAAATTAAAACATAGAGATAAATGTAATAATTAGAGTCAAAATAGGGGTATGGAATGCAATAAACACTAAATATATAGTAGTACCATGTTTGGCGGTTCAATATTTTATTTTTCAAAAATAAAAAAATGAATATAAAGATGTGGAAGAGGAGTGATAGTGGCAGTATGTATGTATATGTATTAGTGTGTCACGCTGATTATTGAGACAATGATGGGCCTCTGACACTCGATTGTACCACCCTCTTCTCACAACCCCACCCCACCCTAACATTCAATTAATTAATTAATTATTATTATTTTCAAAAATTAATGTATTTTTTTTTGTTTTTTCCTAAATTAATAATAACAAAATAAAGATTAATTGAATTCTTAAGATATTTTGAAAAATAATTTGTATATTCTACTATAAGAATATTACAAATTATTATTTTTTAAATTTTATTCGGTAGATTAGTAGATATGTAAATGAGGAGAGAGAAAGAGGAGAGAGAGAAAAAGGGTTGGGGGAAGGTGGGAAGGAAACTGAGACTGGTACTGAGAGAGGGTGTATTGAATGTGGAAAACTCGGATGACACGCTTCCAAAGCACGCTTTACGGGGAAAATTACGTCATTCTCTCTCTCTCTCCTCTCTTTCTCTCTCTTACATCTCTTTCTCTCTCTATTACATCTCTCTTCTGAGTTCTGACACACCCCCACACAGACCCCTCTCACCATTTCTTCTTCTTCCTCTGTCTCCACGCACGGATTTATATATATATTGATATTGGATGCTTTTTTCTTTATTCATTTAATTTTCAAATTTCATTTCAAATTCAATATAGAAAATAATAAAATTTAGTGGATTCCCACCATTTATTTAAAGAAATGAATTCGCGTTTAAATTGTACTCGATAAATCATATATCTGAAGGCGAGTTTATTTTGAATTAAAATGCGTCCGCGATTAGATCGAATTTGTGTTGACCCAATTTATTCGAGTACAAATTAGCCCGATCACGAGTCTCGTGACCCAGTTCAAACCAATTTATTGTTGTTTATAATTGATTTTAATTCCAACTCTCTTTTTTTTTTGTATTTTTTAAAATTGTAATATACACAATAATATTAATTAAAAAAAATAGATGAGGTGGAGCCGTAGTCAAATTTTATTACAATCGGAAACAAATATTCAAAGGGAATGAATATATATTCACGTGCAAGCATGAAAACGAAAAGCCAGAGAATGAAGGTAGGTAGCTGCTATAGGCTGCGTTGCATGCATTCCGTTTTTGCCATGCATGCTTTCTTCAGACGACAAATCGTTATTAGTTACGTATATATCTATCTTCTTATATATATTTTCATTAATCTCCATTTTTCTTTTATTAAATAAATTAATAAATAATCATTTAATTTTGTTTCTATTATCTACTCTCTTTTTTTCGTCTTCTTATTAATTCTTCTTCGATCTTCCTGTGTTCTTGATATAATACATGATTTTATATTAGGGTTAGGCCCACAAGAAACGCCAGCTAGTTAGCCTTCAAATTCCATTTTATTTTATGTCATGTACCTATATATGTACGTACATTACATATATATATATATATATATATATGCATGGTTTTTGGGTCCACTTATTTTTCACCTGTTATAAGTTCAGTGCCATGTTGCTTTACGATCTGCACCCCCACAAGAGGATAGATATATATATATATATTTTTTTGTAATTTTATTACATAATAATAATAATATACCTCTGTCATTTGGAAGAGAGACAACTCCTAGGATTGTCACCTCCTTTTCAAACAATACACATTCGTTTCTTTTTTGCTTTATTCTTTAATTTTTTTTATTATTTAATTTTTTTTTTCTGACCCAAGTTTTAATTTTAAGGGCCTTAAAAAAAGAAAATGAATGAAAGAAAGCCCATTAATAAACCCAATATGATTTAGATGAAGCTATTTCAATATGGGCCCGAACTAGTAATTCGTGGCCCGTTTTATAGGTTACCGGCCCATTGTTTCGTAAATTGATTGACTAATAGTAATTTTGACTTCCAAGTATAATTTAAAATTCAAAAAAATGGAACATTGAAAAATTATGTCGGTTTGTGCTTTTGCCAAATAACAAACTTATCTTAATTAGTAGCTATTTTTCGATCTACTAAAGCAAATTAAATAGTTGCGATTTTGAGTCCAAACTGAATTAATCATGAATTTAGCCCAACAACTCGATCTTCGTTCGAGGCGGCCGAAAATAGCACCAAGCCCACTCGGTGAAATTATTTAAAAAAATTAAAATCGAAATCTCGGATGTATTTGGCGGATTCCTATTTAAGAAAGTTTATAAAAACTGGAAATCAATACGAAGAATATAAGAGTAAACTGCAAAAACTACCCCTGTGTAATCTTGAAATAGCAAAAACCCCCCTGTGATAAATAAACTAGCAAAAACCTCCCCTGTGAAATTATTTAAATAGCAAAAACCCCCCTATGGAACTATTTGAGGGTTGGCTTGATATAAAAAGATACAAATACCCCTGGAGTTTTGCAATTAATAAATTCTTATATTTTATAAATATTTTAATTATTTTATTTAAAAAATAATCAATTTAGTTGTTTACTATTTTTTTAATTTCTAAACAAATAAATTAAAAAGAATAAATATAAATATAATATGTATATATATAAATACATTTTGAGGGACAATTTTGTCATTTCAAGTCTAAAAAATCAGCTAGGGGGGATTCTGCCTTTGACTAAATTTCACAGGGGGGTTTTTGCTAGTTTATTTATCACAAGGGGGTTTTTGCTATTTCGAGATAACACAGGGGTAGTATTTGCAGTTTACTCAAGAATATAATATTGTTCCAAAACTGATTTAATTTTTATATCAAAATTAATAAAATTCGAAAATTCCGCTCTAATTTTTACGACGGTGGACCGTGTCCAAAGTATGTTCAATGCAAATTGGTCCTCTATTAAATCATTAGTAAATTAATAAATGAAAAGGTGTATTTAACCTTTTTTTTTTTCTAGAACAACTTGTCTAATCATAATTAGACTTTAAGCAGTAATTAACTATTTTATCCTAACTAATTAACCTGTTGAATAAGTCATGTCTTTAATTATATCAATGTAATTCTGATGTCTTTTCTCCTATCAACTTCCTATTGGTTTAGGAAATTATGTGGAAATGATTAAGAAATCAAGAATCCCAATATTCATGCAACTTGTGAGGCATTATTATATTCACATAAATTATTTGTTATTTTTTTAAAATAGCAAATATATATATATATTTTTTTTAATTAATTATAGGCGATAAATACAATATATAATTAGACTACGAGACAATAATATAATTTTAGTGTAATTTTGTTATTGCATGTGCTTCCTTATGCTGATTGGTATAAAACCTAATTCATAATAAGATTGGGACAATCTCAACTAATGCTAACAATCGCCAAATAGATAACATTTTGGTCAATAAAGCAGCTCTTTTTTATAATTTATTAAAATCTCGATAAATTAATAATTTTATTTAATTAATAATTTTTCACGGTCACGATTCGATGACATCGTGTTGCAATATTAATTCAATAATTTAATATTTCACTAAATCAATAGAATTTTGTTAGTCTCCTCAGTGTATTAATTTATAAATGTTTAACTGAACGATGATTTCAATTAACCCCTTAGTTAAGACAAACTAGTAAACTACACATTTTTCTATATTTTAGTTTGCAAAATATCTATATTTATAATTTTTTTTCCTTTTTCTATTCTTACCGCAAATATTTTTGAAGTTTGATATAATTATAATGAATTCAAACTCTTATAGAGAACCCTTTAAATTGTTACAAACATCCTTGTAAAATTCATATTTTTTTCTTACAATTTTCCTGAGTGTAAATACAATTTATTAAAAAAAATAAAAAATCAAAATAATAATTGTAATATACCTTTGACTGAAATTTGTAGTCAATATTGTCAAACCTAATAAACAAGAAAATAGTAATAAATATTCTACATTGACGTGGGAGGAAAATAGAAGCACCAATTATCTCTCTCATATCATATAGATATGATGATATATGTAAATTAAATATATCGAATTAGTGCAAAAAAAAAAAAAAAAAAACCGAGATCAAACGATCAAGTTAGAATTATTTTATCGACGGCTTCCAGGTAAATTACTATACGACCCTAGAAGTTTATCTACTGCACTTATATATAGCTCTGATTGCGAGTTTTTTCTTTATTAATTAAAAAAATATAAAAACATTGATCTTTTTAAGTTTTATTTATTTATTTAATATTTACTTTCATAAGACGCTACCATTCATTAATCCTACCTAATTAAAAAAAAAAAACTAGACACAAGTAACAAAAGACAACCTTTTTCCTAGTCCCACGTATTTTGACCTCTCAGGACCAAGGGTAATAGCGTCATTTCACAAGCTCACCACCCCCTACCTAGACCCCTCGGCTTCAAGGGCTAAAAAATGAAATTAAGATAATCTGGAAACCATCAAAAGCAGTGCAAATATTCAAAACTTAGAGGACTGTATCATAAATAAAGCAAAATGTAAGTCCCCGCTTTTGAAAGGAAAAGATTCAGTCAATTGACGTTTCTACCCCCGTTACTCAGACACTACTCGTGGCTGTGAAACAGGGCTATATTCGTCATTTAACATCGGAAAAGGACTTAAACAGTAAATTTGACCAAATGAGAAGGACTGAAATGTAAATTTCATTCTGAGAGCCATTATGATATCTGCTACACCCCACCCCCCCACCCCCCCTCCTTCAATCCACCAACAAAGCTAATCAGAAGTAAAGAGAATTTCTTTAGTTCTCTGCAAAACAAATACTGCTCTCTACCTTTCTTTCCCAAAAAAAATTAAATAGAAAAAAAAAGAAAAGGATTAAAAGGGAATTCTCGAAAAGAATTACAGATTTTGTTTTGTTCCCTTTTTCTTTTATGGGTTCTAGGTAATCTTAATCTATGGTTATCTGCACTTTCAATGGTGTTCAAAAAAAATGTTCATGGTGTAATAATAAAAAAAATAAAAAATAAACGTGTCTTAATTCGTTACTCGTCTGCAGTATTGTTTTACCCTGTATTGAGTTTTCATAAGTTAGTTCCTTCTGTTCATGATTTTTGTTTATTTTATTTTGGTTTCGAGATTTCTGGGTCTTTGTCTCGGAACCCAATTGGTGCACTGTATTTATTTATTAATTAATTAATTGCTATGTTTTTTTGGGTTTAATGATGTAATAAAATAAATTTCAGGGGGTGGATGAAGTAGAAGGAGATATTTTATCTCGAAGATCTGATATTCGTGTTCTGCGCTATTGAAGTGCAAACATGTCTCAGACCAACTGGGAAGCTGATAAAATGTAACCCTTCTTTTCTCTGCTGCTAACTTTTTTTTTTTTTTTTAATATTTTCTTACGGCATTAGTTAATGTTGTTTGTATTAAGTTTTCGATTTCTGGGTCTGCTGTTTCTTGAAAAAAGTATGTTCAATCTTGGTTAGTTCTTTGGGATTTTAGGGTTTTGTGTGTGTGTGTGTGTGTGTGGATTAGCCCTTTTGTGTGTGTGTGGTTTTCAAGAAGAAGAAGAGGGGTTTCACTGTATGTAGAGGGCTGAAGATATTTGTGTAAATTGGATATGGAGTTTGGTTTTAGGGTTTCGTATTTCGTCTATCGTTTTATTGATTAATTGCGTTTGGACAACTTAAATCTTACGCTGACAACTGGATTGTACTTTATGCCTAGGTTGGATGTCTATATTCACGATTATCTTGTGAAGAGAGATCTAAAGGCCACTGCTCAGGCTTTTCAAGCCGAAGGGAAAGTCTCGTCGGATCCCGTTGGTATGTAATAGGATATTTTCTTCCTTATTTTTTTACTAATTCCTTTTTATCCATTTTAATTTTAATTTTAATTTTAATTTGTGTGCGTGTGTTTGTGTGTGTGTTTCAGCTATAGATGCTCCTGGTGGTTTTCTATTTGAATGGTGGTCCGTTTTTTGGGATATCTTTATTGCGAGAACGAACGAGAAGCACTCTGAAGTTGCCGCTTCTTACATTGAGGTTCGGTGTATAATCTTCAAATAAGTCCGTTTTTTACTATATACACATAAACTGTCTATTTCACACACTATTCGTACAAATTTCGATAAAATTTTAGTAGTCGATTTGTCTAATGCTATTTGGTTCGTGAAATCTAATTTCGAGAAAAAAAAATATACAGACTCAGTTAATGAAGGCAAGGGAACAACAACAACAACAACAGCAGCCGACACAATCACAGCATCCTCAGCAACAACAACAATTACAAATGCAGCAACTTTTATTACGACAACAACAACAGCAGCAACAACAGCAGCAGCAGCAGCAACAACATCAGCAGCAACAACAACAGCAACAACAGCATCAGCAACAACAACACCAACAAAATCAGCAACAAAATCAGCAACAACAACATCAGCAACAACAACAGCAGCAGCAGCAGCAGCAACAACAACAGGCGCACCAGCAACAACAGCAACAGCAACAAAGGCGTGAGGGTGGACACCTTCTCAACGGTTCATCTAACGGGATTGTCGGTAATGATCCGCTCATGAGACAAAATCCCGGTACTGCTAATGCATTAGCGACAAAGATGTATGAAGAGAATTTGAAGCCACCCGTTCAGAGGGATTCTTTGGACGATGCTGCTTTGAAGGTAAATTTGCAACTTTATATTCAGTTCCTAATGCTAGCAGATATTTTACCGTAAAGATTCGATTTCTGATATTTGGGTCTCGTCTGTTCTTTCAGCAAAGATTCGGCGATAACGTGGGCCAGCTTTTGGATCAAAATCATGCTTCGATTTTGAAATCAGCTGCTTCAGCTGGCCAGCCGTCTGGGTATGTTCGATATCATATCTTTTGTAAAATCCCGATTTTTTTTTCCTTTTCTTTTTCTGTTGCCTCTTTTATTTAACTATTTTTATTTGAAATAAAAAGAATAAATAAAGAGTCGTTTTCGTTTAGGTTATGTACAATTTTTTGTTGGTCTTAATTTTGTTCGTATTTCAGACAAATGTTGCACGGTACAGCTGGTGGAATGTCTCCGCAAGTTCAAGCACGGAGTCAACAGTTTCAAGGCTCTTCACCGGTGTGTATTTGCCGTCTTTTGTTTCTCTCTTGCTATTACATTTTTGTCTAAGACACGTGGCGTTGAAATACGTAAATGTATACATTCATTAACAGGAAATCAAAACCGAAATGAACCCGATCCTGAATCCAAGAGCCGCTGGTCCCGAAGGATCACTAATTGGGATTCCTGGTAAGTAATTATTGTCGTTAAACACATAAATTCTTCCATTGTCGTGATGAAGAAAACCGAGTATTGCTATAAGTAAATCGTAGTCATGTCCGTTTTTTTCATTTATTGATATTTCTTGTATATGTTGTATTAAATATTCATCATATATATTTCAGGGTCAAATCAAGGTGGGAATAACCTGACATTGAAAGGATGGCCTCTAACAGTAAGTATATTATGTTTTTTACACTTCTTTCGCCTTCGACCTTTCTGATTGCGATAATTTCTGTCGACCCGATACTTTTTGAGGTGTTATTCCCGCATGGTGATGAAAAAGATACACGATCTTAAACAAACCATGGAAACCCTATTCTTGAAAACTACTAGTTAGACGCATTCGAATCTTGTTTCTTGATTTTCGTTGTCCCGTAAAATTCGTTATCGTGGTTATTTTATTAATTTTCTTTTGCGCGCGTTATTTTGATAGGGTTTCGATCAGCTTCGATCGGGGCTTCTCCAGCAGCCGAAGTCGTTCATGCAGGCCCCACAACCCTTTCATCAACTACAAGTTCTGACACCTCAGCACCAGCAGCAGCTTATGCTCGCTCAACAGAGCTTGACTTCTCCATCGGCAAACGACGCAGAGAGCAGGAGACTAAGAATGCTTTTCAATAATCGAAGCTTGTCAATGGGAAAAGACGGCCTTTCCAATTCTGTCGGTGATGTTGTTCCTAATATCGGTTCCCCCTTGCAAGCTGGCGTCTTGCCTCGTGCAGATCCAGAAATGTTAATAAAGGTTGCTTCTCCCCACTAATCAATTACCAAATTGTGTGTTTTTTTCTTGGAAATTTGATGATGTTAATTGTTTTTTTTGGGTTTTCTTTTTGGTAGTTGAAATTTGCTCAAATGCAGCAGCAGCAACAGCAGCAGAGCAATAATCAGGCGCAGCAGCAGCTTCAACATCATGCTCTGTCTAGTCAGCAGCCACAGAGTTCGAATCATAATCTCCAGCAAGATAAAATTATGGGTCCCGGTGGTGTGGCCGGTGATGGCAGCATGTCGAATTCGTATAGAGGAAATGATCAGGTCTGTCCTTTTTTTCTTATTATTATATACTTTTTTAGATTTTTTATTTTGGATTCTTTGTACAATTGCTTTTAATTGTGTGTATAAACAAAAATTATCCGATTCTTGTACTTCAAGTGAGTCTTTTGCTAAAACTCGTGCAGTTGCCGGAATTTCTTATAGCCCTCGTAATTCTTTAATGTAAGGAATTGTATTACCAAGGTTTAGACTCGATTAAACGCCATTAACGATATCCATCAATTGGTCGTCCGCAAGAACCATCAATAAACTTGATAATGAGCTTTTTTTAGCTCATAATCAGTTTTTTAATGTTTGTAACACTAGCTTTTGCTTATGAGCTTTTAGAAATAAGCAGCTTTTTAGCGGTAATGTGAGAAGCACCTTTGGAGCTGCTGCTTCAATTTTTAATCACTTCCGTACCCTAACTTTCCATATCCAAATTCCAATTATGAGGACAATTTACATCTTTCCAATTATTAAGCTAAAAAATAAAGTCTATTTGCAAACACGAAGTTTACGAGTGTGTTTTTGTGTATTTAAAGGCTTCAAAAAACCAGACCGGGAGAAAGAGAAAGCAGCCCGTTTCATCTTCGGGCCCCGCTAATAGCTCAGGAACAGCCAACACAGCGGGCCCCTCTCCAAGTTCAGCTCCATCGACACCTTCGACACATACGCCTGGAGATGTGATGTCATCAATGCCAGCTTTGCCACAAGGTGCCAGCTCATCAAAACCGATGATGATGTTTGGAGCTGATAACACTGGTACTCTTACATCACCATCGAACCAATTGGTAAGAGAACAATTTGTCTTTCCTAGCCCCCTTTTTTTTTTTTCGTGAACAGAGTTTTTTAACAACTTAGTTTGATCAATCTCTTACAGTGGGATGATAAAGATCTAGGGCAAGCGGATATGGATCGATTTGTGGACGATGTTGAAGACAATGTGGAATCGTTTTTATCGCATGACGATGCTGACCCTCGTGATTCAGTCGGCCGGTGTATGGATGTAAGCAAAGGTAAATAATTTTTTTTTTTTTTTTTTTTTCAGTTTTCTCGAGCATGTATGCTGGACATGTCATTATTTTCTGATCGGAAAAATGTTTGCTTCTTAGGGTTTACGTTTACGGAAGTAAGTTCTGTTCGAGCTAGTGGGTTTAAAGTTGCGTGTTGCCACTTCTCGCCCGATGGGAAGCTTCTTGCGAGTGGCGGACATGACAAAAAGGTGAGTGCAGGAATCGAGAAAGAGTTTTTTTCGGTTTTGCTAATTACGAAAAAACTCAAATTTCTTGAAGTTTTGAATGTTGATATTTTTGCTAGCTATTTGAAATAACGGGATTGTTAAAAATGACGATGCAGGCGGTTTTGTGGTACGCTGACAGTTTGAAGCCGAAGACTACGCTCGAGGAACACTCTTCTCTTATCACTGACGTTCGTTTCAGTCCTAGCATGGCCCGCCTTGCCACATCATCCTTTGACAAGACCGTCAGAGTCTGGGATGCGGATAATGTTAGTCGATAACTGCTTTTATTAAATATCGTTCTCTTTTCTGTTCTCTCTTTTTTTCTGAACTCTTTAGGAAATTCTCGTATATTTTTTGAGGATGCCACTTAATCCTTAAATATTGTCTCGTTTGTTGCAGCCTAGCTATTCACTTCGTACCTTTACCGGACATTCTGCTGGTGTGATGTCATTGGACTTCCACCCAAACAAAGATGACCTCATCTGCTCATGTGATGGGGACGGTGAAATAAGATACTGGAGCATAAATAACGGGAGCTGCGCCAGAGTTTTCAAGGTACAACAAAATCAAAATACAACAAAAAAAAAATATCTTTTTTTCTCATATTCATTCTCGTATATTAAACTTTTTTTCTTCGATTGTTGTAGGGTGGGACCGCCCAAGTGAGATTCCAACCTCGTCTTGGAAGATACCTCGCAGCTGCTGCAGAGAATGTCGTCTCGATTCTTGATGCAGAGACACAGGCTTGCAGACATTCGTTAAAGGTCGGTTTTTTTTAAAATTTTTGTAAACATAAATCTTGATTGTCTTACTTTTGCAAGTATTGATTTTTGTATATATATATATAGGGTCACACGAAACCAATTACTTCTATTTGCTGGGACCCGTCTGGAGAGCTGTTGGCATCGGTTAGTGAGGATTCAGTGAGAGTATGGACTATGAGATCTGGTAGTGAAGGGGACTGTTTGCACGAGCTTAGTTGTAATGGAAATAAATTCCATTCTTGCGTTTTTCACCCGACATATTCTTCGTTGCTCGTTATTGGTTGTTATCAGGTAATTTTTAAATTTTATTTTCAATTATTTTTGAAGTTACTAAAATCTCGTCACATTCTTGAATTGCTGATTTTTTTTTTAATTTTCTTTTCAGTCGCTTGAGCTGTGGAACATGACTGAGAACAAAACAATGACCCTTTCGGCACATGAAGGATTGATTGCTTCGTTGGCTGTATCGACAGTGGCTGGATTGGTTGCTTCGGCCAGTCACGATAAAATTGTTAAATTATGGAAATGATTTTTAGGCCCAAAACGAAGAAGAAAAAAAAAATTATATTTTGCTGTTCTGTGTTATTTGTCTTGAGTTTCGTTGAAACATCAAGAGAGCTTGGAACTAACTGCTACTAGTGTTTGTGAGTTGATTTCGTAGCCCTACGATGGACATTTTTTTTTTTTTTTTTTTACTTGTTTAATTGGTTTTAAGTTGTACTAATTTGCAGGATTTTTATCGGACGATGTTAATGTGGACTTGTTCTAACCTGGAAAAAAACACCCGGAACTTTTCAACTGTTGATGCCTGTTTTTGAATTAGGAGTTTTTCCTCCTTGGGTGTTGTTTGTTGTACTATTATTGATATAAATACTATTGTTTTGTTCACTCGTAAATTAGTTTGTTTTTGTCGTAAACTTTAATTGGTTTTAAATAGTAGTGATCGACTGAATAGCGGAAATTCATTCACTATTTTTCAAAGCAAGACATCGAGTAAAATCTGAATTTGCAGTAAATATATTGGGCTTAAATGGGCGTTGATAGTATTGAAAATTATTAAATTGGGCTAAAGTTGGGTCTCAAATTGGTCCCACAAATTGCCTGTAATTGTTTTGATTGGGCCGGAAATTGGGCTGAAATATGCCTATAATTATTCACATTGGGCCTGAAATTGGGCCCTCAATAAGCCTGTCAATGTTCATTTTGGGCCTTTAATTGGACCGAAATATAGCTGTAGTTGTTTCAATTGGGCCTGAAATTGGGCTAAAATATGCCAGTAAATTTTCTAGCTGGTCCTACAATCGTGCCGAAATCTGCCTACGAAATTTTCAGATTGGGCCTGAGATTGGGCCAAAATTGGGCCCCAATGGGCTGTGTTGGGTCTGATTTTGGGCTCAATTGGGCCTGGCAATTGGCTTGATTGAACTAAGAATTTATGTGAAAAGGCCACAATTTAATTGGACTTAGTTGGGCCTATTGTATTTGAATGGGCCTATAATTGTGCTAAATTGGCCTTAATTAAGGCTGGAGTTAGATTGTAGATATTATTAATAAACTTAAAATAAAATTTCAGGCCTAATTAAAGGTCAATTCAAGGGAGACAATCCAATCAAAAGTCATGGTATGTATACTTTTGAAAATAAATAAAACAAAGATCAAAGCCACATCCATCTAAGCTATTAATCCATCAGAAAAAAACAAAAATCAGACCTGCTACAATCCGAAATACCAAATAACTTAAAAGCAATTAATTGTTTGTGAATAGCAATCTAAACGCTGCAATAAAGTTCAAAATTGGCAAAATACAAACACATCAAATAAACATACAAAACTACCAAAACTTAGATTTAGCCAAAACATATAAAATTCGGAACAAAATAAGAGGGGAAAGTAAAATTGGTTGAGAGTATCATCATAGAGAGAGAAGTTGAACAGGGCTTATCTATGAATTTACCTCCTCCTCATTCCACGGCCACGACCCCTACCTCTACCACCACCCATAGCACCAGCATCTCCTTGTGCACTCTCAGACTGCATTCATTACACGATTCACATACCATTCGTACATATAGAATTATTATGGGCATAATGAACTTACAACTCGAGAGTATCACGAGAAATAATACCTTGGGGTTTTTAACAGTTTCATCAACACTCAAGACCAGGCAAGCTGCTTCAGTAGCTGCATTTATGGCATTAATCTGCAGAATCGGGAGATACAATAATGTTAAGCAGTTATCCTACCAAGTAATCACCAGATTTCGAATACCAAGGTCTTCACTAGATGAGATTGATTGAATTAACTATGATTACATACACTGTCCAACATAATGTAATATGCAATTATTTTGTGATTATACAAGTCTTTGTATCAGTTGATAGATAGCCTTCATTGGATTGTGCAATAATAGAGCCGGATTATAATGTCTTTGAACCCTAATCCTAGTTCCCAAACAATGTGTAAAAAGGATTAAATTAAATTTACCTTCACAACTGCAGGCTCCCACACAAAGTTGGCAAAGGAATCGGAAATTCCACCAGTGTTGATGTCCACACCATAAGAGGCACCCTCACCTGTTTTACAAATTAAGGCATGAAAATTATCAATAAAGCCAACCCATGTACTAGCAAATAGCGCAAGGGCAAATTTGGAAATGCGATTCATATTCAAGTACAATACGCTCACCAGATGCAAGAGCATGCTTCTGCCTCAGTTTGTTCAACACATCAGTCGCATCAAAACCAGCATTGTCACACAGTTGCCTTGGGATTACCTACGAAAAAACAAGTATTAGGTTTGTACAGGATACTTAACTAGAAACTCTACTTACTCGAATTATATTTCTAGCATCAATATAAGATGGATATTTTGAGATAATATCTATTCTGGGGGATTCTTGGTTTTGATCCCAAACGGAAATTTAGAGTGAGTATGGATTAGCACAAGATCTACCTCAAGGGCTTTAGCATAAGCATTTATAAAGAGCTGGGACTTTCCAGCAATGGTACGTGCATGCTGCCTCAAATATCGGCTTATCTCCATCTGCAGAAACAATATAAGTTTAGAAAAAGGTGACGATATTAGACAAACTTCACATTACACAATGTTTGGATGCCAATAGGGAATTCTTACATCAATAGCACCGCCACCAGCAACTACAGTAGAATTTCTCATAGCCCTTCGAACAATCATAATCGCATCGTGTAAACTTCGCTCAGCCTCCTCAATAAACTAAATCCATCAAAGACAAAATTAGAGCCAAAGTCCAAAATATATTTATACATAGATACAGGGTCTATATTGATACAAACCTGATCTGCTCCACCACGAAGAACAATTGTGGCAGTCTGACCAGATGGGCATCCACTAAATATGTTAAATCGCTCGTTTCCAACTTGCCTCTCCTCAAACAGGTCACAAGTTCCAAGAACCTTCCAAAAAGAATTTTCAGTACAACTCAGAATATGAATTCATATAGTAGAACATTTAGTCGAATTGGACCTTGGTTACAACAAACAAGAGAACTACCTCGTCGATTACGTTGTTCACAGTGGTCTGAAGAGTTCCACCTGTAGCCGCTGCAACCCTCAACAAATCTTCTTCAGTAACACGACCAGCGCAGAATATGTCACGATCTGCAAAATACTGCAAAAAGAATGATTTAAATATAACAGCGTTCATTCTTTTCTTCCATACACAATTATGAGCTATTTTTTCAGTTTCCTTTCCCTTTATTCATGTTAAAGATGAAATAAAGAAAAAAGTGATAAACTACGCAGCTCGGTCAAATTGATCAATGCTAATAGATCCCATGATTCTTTAACTAATAAATATACATAAAGTGTATACTCCCTTTTAGTAAATATGCACATACACACACACACACACACACACACACACACACACACACACACATATAAGCATAATGCTATCACCTTTATCAATGAATGTTAATGAATAAAATGGTAAAAACAAGTACCTGAGTTGCCAGATCACCAATAGCAAGTCGTGACAGAACAATTTTAGCTCCACTTTCCACACATTTATCCAACTTGTCATAAATGATATTCCATTCTGCATCTACGATTGATTGATATTGTAATGGATCTGACAATCTGTATATAAAGAGGTTTTCAGAACTTATTCGGCAGTAACCTTGTAGATGACATAACAAATTAAACAAGAAACAATTGTAACCTTATCTCAGCGTTTTCTTTCTCCGATTTTAGCTCCAATTCTATGTTTAGCAAAAGTATCTTGGGATTTACAAATTTCTTTGGCTGTTGCTCAAAACCGGCATACGAGAAGGTCTTTTTGAAGGCCACACCATTCACAAGAAAAGAGTCCCTCATGGTACCTCCAGGAACCTACAAAGGCATAATTAACATAAAAAGACAGAAGACGAGAGTAGAGTATGTATACATAGATACATTCAGTTGAAATGAAACTAACAGATTTAGCTAAAATAGCAACACTTCGTGCTTTGAAACCCAGTTTTACATAATTAATGATACGTGTACGATCATGCTTCAAGCAGGCACTTATGAATATCCCATTCAAGCCCTTGAAAGACATGATTGATAACATCTCTTAAACAATTCGGTGAAAATTTAACACTAAGTACGAGATTTACATACCTTCTTGATTCCAATCATGTTCAACCTATCACCATTCCCAATGGCAATGACAGCATCTACCACCATGGTTGCAAAGAACTCCTTTTCACCACCAATGAGCTTAGAGGATAGTGTTGTAGCAGCACATTTAGCCAGTAAACTCTTCTTTTCTTCCATGCTTTTTCCCTCTATGCTAACAGCTAAATCTTTAATCTTTGCAATAGCCTATTAAATGATCATAAGACAAAGCATGAGACCACCCAAGTCCAAATTCAAAGAGAGAATATTAATCTCCTATGCCTACCAAATTAGAAGCTGTTCGGTAACTGCGAATAAGGTTCTGAGGATGAACCCCATCTTCAATAAACGGCTTTGCTTCCTTCAGGAATTCTCCAGCAAACAGAACTACACTAGTGGTTCCATCACCAACCTGAAGAACAGCATAGAGACGGTGAAATAAAACTAGAATATTTCCAAACAGTTCATATTTCATATTTCAACGCGTCCTACATTTCACGATTAAGAGTTCTATATTTGTCAAAATCCTCATAAGAAGATAATTTAACTAGAAGTTCACATCACAATACGAAGTAAGGAAAACCAATGGAATACAACGGTAATGATACCTCAGAATCTTGGGACTTTGCAATATCTACAAGGATCTTTGCAGCAGGATGGATGATGTCAAGAAGTTTCATTATGGTGGCACCATCATTAGATATGGTGGTCCCCTTGTCATCATGGATCAATTTGTCCATGCCTCTTGGACCAAGAGTCGTTCGTACAACATCAGCCACAGCCATGCACGCATTCATGTTGCTTATTAGTTGTGGTTTCCCTTGGGATGTATCAGTCCCTTCCTTGAGAAGGATAATCTGGGGTTGCTGTTGTTTGATCACCAATTCACCAAATACAGTTAGTTAAACCATGAAAAGATCAGTATATGCAAAGCGAAAAAACGCAGTCCAATAGAATAGTTCATTTTCACAAATTTCATCAAAATACAGTTTATTGACAAGATGACATCTTCCCATCGAACAATTTTATCTCATCATATATCACAGATTAGCTGCGACTATCCAAGATTCGCAGTATTGGTTGCAAAACAGAAACAGGAAGTTTCACAATTTATTTTCGTTGCACAAAAACCCTAATAACCAGATGTTCAAATGCTCAAAACACATAAATACTAACCTGATAACTTTTACACACTACTTAATATGATCTAATTACTGTGATATCCACACGAAACAATCTCAACACCAAAAACCCACGTAACAGCTAGACCAAACAATGCCAATATGTGTTCATTTAATACATATATTTCCTATTTCTCGTGTTCTAGAAACGAAGGGTAAAGAATCAAAATCCAACAATAACATTCTCAATTTCCCGGGGGAGAAAACACATACAAATATCAATCTCCAAAATTCTAAAGCTCTACTATTTTTGTTTTGAAAAAACATACAACTAAAGACGAATATAACGACCAGGGTGACGTGAAATTAGGAACCGAGCATGTAGATCTTGCCCGAATCCACCCAACATTCCGATTGTATGAATAAGAAAAACAGTAATAACTCAAAGTTCTATTCAAGCCAACCAAACCACAAACCAAATCTGGTCCAGAAATTTAAATTACTACCGCTGCAGAAAAACCACCAATAAATAAGAAACAACTACTGCTACAAACACAACCGTTGCGCTGCCATCGCATTCTTAGCAAATAATCCTTCATGCTACTCCAAATCCAGAAAAATAAAAAATAAACTCAAAAGTAGAAAACGAACACGGAAGAATCCGAAACCCTAAACCAACAATCAAGGGCGCAGTATAGTGTGAAGCAACGGGAAAATGAAAATGGATCCTCTTCCGACAAAGCTTGCAAGAAACAATAAAACGCACGAGAGATTCAGACAAGATCGCGAGCTTACCATCATGGACGACATTGTGGATTCAGTTACTGTTTGCGCGAAATGAGTTTTTCGTGAGAGTTCAAAGAGAGAGAGAGAGAGAGAGAGAGAGAGAGAGAGAGAGCTGAGAGTGCAACGGGGGAAAGTTCTAGGGTTTAACTCCTTTCTTTGGGAGGGGTGGTTTCTGGTTTTTGGCTTTAAGGCCGTGTTTGGGTTGCTGGAAATGCTTTTCAAATATATTGTCACAACAAATTTAATTCCGCTCTTATGAAATTAAAAATATATTGTTAATGATACTTAAATCTAAGGGTAAATTATGCAAACCCCCTAAACTTATATTAAACTACAAATACCACCTCCACTTATTCGTAATTATCAAACAATCCCTGAAATTTGTTTCTGCTTTACACCAACCCCTTACATTGTGACTTTTCACGGATTTTTTTTATTCTAGGGAACGGAATATAGACAAATTTCAAATATTTTCTTTTATTTTTCACCTATTTAACGTAAAGTATAATAATCTGTACACGTTTTCTGTTAAAAAAAAGGGGAATTTTGGTTATGACGGATAGGTCGGGTATTTTCCGCTATTTAGCCTACGTTTAGGGGGTTTTTCGAAATTTACCTAAATCTAATCATTAATTCGTGGTTACAATTTAAACTTTTGTTATTTAATTAAAATAAATATTTTTGTACTTCTAGTGTTGCAAGTAGATCTAAGAAAAGTGTAAATGACCATTTTGCCCATAATAGATCTGATCCAACATATTTTTTACTTAATTACAAATCCAAACAGACCTTAATCTTTAATTTCCAAATAAACGAACGGAATCTCCGAGATTCCCACAAAAACCTCTTCATATGATACACTCTTTACTACTAGACTGATTTCAACATCGGCGCAGGCTTGCAGCTGATAATTGGATTTAGCTGCAAAAGAAGAAGAAAAAATGGCGGAAAATACGGTAAATTCGACCCCTTTATTGCCTTGTTAAATAAGCTTGCATAAACCAAAAATGGGGGTTTTTATAAGGGTTTAGAAACTTCATCAATTGCAGTGGCGCTTAATTGTAATCCATTTTCTTAATTGTTTGCTTTAATGGGGAGAACATACGTTTATTGTTCGTTTTGATTCAGTCAATTTGTTAATTATCTAAAATGTAAATGACATTTTCATTTGAGATCATAAGTAAATTCATTTACCTGCAAATTGCAATTGATTGACCTAATTCTCCAGAACCAACAGGAGGCTGATGCTTTGGATGAAGTGCGGCTTCTACGCGAAAGAATCGACAGAGAATATCCTGATTCGATGGGGTGGAGAGTAGTATCACTTTTGGAGTCTTTGAAGGTTGTTGTCTTTTTTCGTCTTTTGCCCGTATTTTTAGCAATCTCTTTTATTGTTATTGCAAATTCCTTATGTGTGTTATCGAATTTACGAAAAGATACTGTTTTTTTGTGCACGTCCTGCATTTGCTGAGCTGCGTAGTTTTACCACTCTGTAAAAACAATTATGTAAAATGGAGGGAGATATAGAACTATCGTATTCTTTCAAAAGTTTCGTTTGCCTTCTTTGTTGCGGTTACATTGCTTGATCGGATTATTATCTATGGCTAATCTTGAATTGGATTTCCATAGGCGCTTGATAATCAAGAATCTGAAATCAATTCTTGGCGAAGCTCAGATTGTTCTAGATTGCAGCAAGAAGTTGACGCGCTTAATGAAAGGCTGCATAGTGGTAGAAATTACGAAGATTCTTTCGAGTTTCATCCTTCTTTTCAAGACTCTAGTGAGAGATTGGAGTTGCTGAAGAAGGTTAGATGAACAATCTATATAAATACCTTATATATGTATATTTTATGTATTTTTGGTCGTCACTGTCGTAAATGTCGTTAGATGATTTCTGTGCAGCGATATTCAGCAGATGCATTTTCATTAACTTCACTTGAAATGCGGCAACTTGTTTTGCTCTCAGCTTATTTTAAACTACACTTTGTTTTTTTCAGCTTGTCCACAAAATTTCAGGATAAAATTTGTGACATGGTTAATTTCGTAATTTGTTGGTAGGAACTTGCCACAAAGTTAAGATCAATTGTGTCGCTAAAGCGACAGCTTGACGAAGTGCCATCGCAGGCTGAATTAATACAGTAGTACCCTTCGAACAATCTTTATTGTTGCTTTTGAAAGTAAAGCCGAAATATTCTTTCTTGATTAGTCTTATTTATTAGTTTTGAATTTGTGACTCGTAATGCAGGTATGAACTCCGTTTCTCAGAACTTAATACTCAAATTCAGGTAAACGCGTTGGAATTCAATAATTGCAGCATAATTTATATCCTCATTGTTATTGGATTTTATACCAGGCTGAACTGTACCTGCACTTGCTATTTTCTAGAAAAAGCTTGTAAACACCCGTAAGCACTACGATACATATAATGCTTTGTTGGAGATTCGAGAATTGATGCTAAAGGAAACATCTTTGTTGAACTCAATCAGTTTGCAGGTGAAGCTTCTGGAAGACTAGAATTAGTATTTTATTTATTTATTTATTTACGAATATATGTGCATTGATTTCTTGTAGTTCCAAAATGCTATTACTAGTGCTGATGGAAGGATAAAACTGATCAACTCTCTTGAGGGAATTTTAAACGGAACCCAACAGGTATAACTTATTACAACATCTTGACAAATCACTCGAGATTTTATGAATTATTTGACGATTTTTTTTTTGCTGATGTCTTAATTTTACAGAAACTCGAGAAAGTGCAACTGGCGCTGCAATCAGAACAGAAGTCACATGATAATACTAAAGAGAGTTACACAGCTGCAATTTCACAGCAAAGACAGTGCTCGTCTTTCTTGAAACTTTTCCAGGTACACTAATGCTAAATTTTGAATTTAAACCAAATGTGTTTTGAACAATTGGAAATTTGTTATATGCGTGACGATTTTGGTCCGATAATTGGAAGAAAAAAAATTATTGGCATTATTATCAGAATCTATCCTAGTTTTGTCCTAACGAAGATCACACAACTATGAACACACCTCGTACGCGTTTGCATATTCAATCTTGTTATATAAACATACAATCTTTGAGCTTCTATATTTTGATGAATCTGAAGTTAAATCATTCTTTTTAATTTCATATAAAAGTTCTTACATATATATTTCCAGGAAGAATGTGCACGGAATGAGAAGCTTCGGGCGCAGATACGCGAGCATGGACCTTCTCCTCACCAAGATAAACGAAAATAGTTTTTATAGAAATATTTGGAATTTAATGATAATGACGTTGGGGTTTTTGTAAATCAGTCCCAATTCTTGAAATCTTGTTTATTACTAATCATAGCTAATTTTTTTCTTGTGTAATTTAGTTCAAAATCGATATTGCGTAAGGCTCAACCACGCACCCTGTGGTTTTTGTTTGATAGTAAATCCGAGTGAGATGATATTCGAAAATCGTTCCTAATATTTCTGATAAATAAGTATTGGAAATAATACTATAATTACTTATTTGCGGATTGTTGAAGAAAAATATTTATGTAGGTTCGATGATTCTTTGAGATCATATTTTTCTTTCGTATGCGTGTGGTTGTGTATGTAGGTGTGTAATTATGTGTGTCTGTTAGCAAGATTCGGCGATGGCAACAGGGGCGGAGTAAATTTGACGGAGTGCAGAGGGGTTGGACAGAATCTGACGGAGTGCAGTTAGATGAGACGGAATAAAATCGAATTTGAAGAACATATGACTTTTAACAAATTACAAAAAAATCAACTATCTTGAAATTTGTAAAAAGCACTTCTTGAAAACTCTTCCAAAAATGTGAAGAATATTAAGTAAATGTCACATGCAAACTATAGTTGCAATCTTGTCACACTATGGAAAATTATATTGTGTTAATCTCTTTATTAACTATAGTTTGGGAGATTGGAAACAGAGCTAAAAGTGGTCAATATTTGGACTTATTGGTCGTGACAAGACTTTGAATAATTAATTCAATTCCACTACGTAATCGCAATTAATTAATTGATTAATTAATTAATCCAACATTTGTTCTTTTGTATGCTTTTATCGTTGATTATTTATTTAACTTACATTCTGACCAAACTGAACCAAACGTAAATAGTGACGTCACTCTTAATTTTGTCCTATTCTCAAATGAATAAAGTAAATCTTGATTTATAATGTCCATTAATTAATTATAATAATACTCTTGTAAACTTCCACTTAATGGTACAGAATAGAGATACATATATTGGTTACTTTTATATAATATAAGATGAACACGATTTATAATATGATCCAATAATAATAATAATAATTATTATTATATAATAATTTAACAATTTGTTTCCCAATTTAATACGTGCACGTACTTGAACATTAGTTAATGTCAACAAATTGTAGCTACTTTACTTCTTCTCATGGTCAACGAAATATATCCATTTAATTTCCTACAAAAACTAAATTCTTATTCATATAGTATTTATTCAAAACCCTAATAATTACCAAATTCAATTCCATCACAAGATATTCGACTAATCTAACAAATTCCACTTCCAAAAAAAAAAATTTAAATGCAACAATATCAAAAAAAAAAAAAAAAAAAAAAAAAATCAAATCTTAATCAAACCAATAGCCTTCTCAAGATGTTTGTTCTTGAGACCAATATACTCTCTCACCGTCACCGCCCTAAAACGAGGAAACTGCCGCCCCACCGCCACCAGCGGTGCAACGGTGGAATCCGCCGGAGGCCCATAGAAGTACGCAACCGAAAACCTATGCCGCCTAGTCTCGTTCGGAACCACACGGTGGTACACCGTGGGGAAACACCCGTTCGATAAAATGTGCATGAGATCACCTACATTGATCACCAGGGCTCCTTTCAATGGAGTAACCGGGACCCACCCCACACCGCCCTCCCGGAATATTTGGAGTCCGTTTGTGTCGTTTTGGTGAAGGATTGTTAGAAGCAAAGAATCCGTGTGTGGGGCTAACCCGATCGCTCGACTAGGGTTTGGACAACTAGGGTAGGAATTTAACTGCAGTGCACCCTCGGATTGGTTAAGAGAAGCCGATAGTAAACTCGTTTCTTGATTGTCTTCGTCGTAGCCCAATGATTTGAGGATGATGAGGAAGAGTTTGTAGGCTAGTGATTTCATCTTTTTTTGATAATTGTCCATCGCATCCCTGCAAAATTAATTAGAGAATTTTTTATTAATTATATAGTAGTTTAACAACATGATTAATTAATTTGCCTTAATCATACAATTCTTAGTTTGTTTCTTCTTATTACAAATTATATATATATTTTAAACTGAAATTGTAGAATATTTAAATTTCAATTATTATTTAATATTAATATTAATATTTAAATATTATTATTTAAATTAGGGTTGAAAGATTCTACAAAAGTATATTTTTAAATTTCAAAACCGGACTCCCAGAAGAAGGGAATTAATTAACAATATTAATGAAGTCGCGAATCTCCATAGACTTTCGATTATTTATTTATTATTATTTTTCTTTTTTACGATAACGAACCAGCTAGCCCGCATCTAATCATATAGGTGCACTAAAATTTTCCATATTCATTTTTTTTAATAAGAATAAAAATTCCCACATCATTGTGTTTATTTTTATGTGGAACTCCTAAATTAAATTTGCAGAAAAAATATATATGTATATATATATATATATATATATATATATATATATATATATATATATATATATATATATATATATATATATATATATATATATAGTGCATGGGAGCTTACCAAAACTCATGATAGTGAAGTGGCCAAAGCAGTTTCGCATGCTCAACCGCCGACCCAGCCATGATTGTGAAACCCTCATGCCACATCAGCTTCGTAAAGAACGGCGATATACGCGCCACCCCGTACCCGGTGGCGCCGTTCGGCGCCCTCACCGCCTTCAGCTTCTGCTCCGCCGGAAGCTCGAACAGCCGCCGCGCATGCGCCTCCACATCCTCAACGAGTCCCGCCGGAACCCCATGGTTCGTCACCTGAAACATCCCCCACTCCCGGCACGCGTCCCCCACGAGCGCCGCCGCGCTCGGAGATCTCAGGTTGATCGTCGGAACCGCCGCCGGTAAGTGTAACCCTCCTCCTCCGGCACGTGTCGTGTGGGTATTTGTCCACGTGTGAGACTCCGGCAGATCGTCGACGGCGGCGAAATCAAGAGGGACGATGTGGGTGTAGTGGAGGTGGGTGTCTGTGTATACGTGGGAGAGAGAAGTAGTCGCCATTTTTTTTTTTCGTTGTGAATAAGGTTTCAGAGTGTCTCCATTTATGTTTAATTTCGGTTGTCTTTGTTTTTTGTTTTGTTTTGAATAAATTAATAAAATAATGTAATCTGCTTAATTAAAAAAAAGTGGTGTTTAAAAAGTAATTTGAAAGGGAGGGAAAGTGTAATTAACTAAGAGGGTGTTTGGCTAAGCTTATTTTAAACAGCTGATAAGCTCTTACGTCTGATAAGATGTTTTAAGAGCTGATAAGCTGTTACATCTTATTTTTAGGATTAATTTTTAGAGTGTTTGGATAATGGGCTTATTTCCTATTTTTACCCATTAAAAGATCTTAAATAAAAAGGTGGGGTAGATGTACTTATTTAAAAAGATCTTATTTGCTCTCCAACAGCTTATTTTAAAAAAAATTAAGATCTTTTTCTAAAAATTTACCAAACACTTTGGAAGAGCTTATAAGCTCTAAAACATCTTATAAGCTCATTTTAACATCTTATAAGCTTAGCCAAACACCCTCTAAGTACGGAAGAATTTGAATTCCGTGGAAAATTAAATATTGGTAAAACTTTTTAGGTTTAATTATTATTAATTATTATTATTAATATTGTATTTTGGCACTTGATTTGTGTTACACGTGGCCTGGGCGGCCGCATGGACTGAGTGTTGTCCTTTGTCAATTTTGGATTTTTTTGAGGTTGTCTTCGCACACGTTTTGAAGGGTATTTGAAGGGTTGTTCGCTTAGCCGGTAAAACCGATCGAACCGAATTGAATCGAATTGAAAATTCGGTTTTGTATTTGATAAATATTTTTGGAATTTCGGTATTCGATAGTGATGTTGATATATCAAATATCGAAATATTGATTTTTTTTCCATTACTTACAAATTAGCATCTATTGACAATTATTGTTTTCCATGATCGACTAAAGTCAAAGAAGTTAAAAATACATTTTTAAAATATCTTTTCAATTTTACCAGTACCGAACAAAAGACACTGAATTAATTCGATAAAAAAAAACGTACTCCCTCTGTCCCATATTATATGTCTTTTTAGAGAGTTTTTCTTGTCCCAAATTATTTGTCATTTTAGATTTTCAATGCATCATTAATTGCAATATTTTCAATTTTATCCTTTATAACTCCTAATTAGTTAGTTGTAAAACAATTAATGTCAAGGATATATTAGTATTTTCCTATGCTTTTTACTATAATCTATACATATTTATTGATTTTCTTAATATGTGTGAAACAACCCAAAACGTCATTTAAATTGGGACGGAGGGAGTACCAAACCAAATAGTTCGGTTCGGTAAACGGTTTAAATTTTCGATGTATCGAAATTTCGATTTACCAAAATACGGGTACGGTTCGGTATGGTATTACCGAATGAACACAAAATCAAATAATTTGAATTTAAATTATGTTAGTCTGGGTTTGACACCAATTGGCCATATGGGAAGGCCCGGATGTGGGCAACCCACAATTGAATGTTGCGAGTGCGCCTCTATGTGTTGAGTGCATTATAAGACTAGGTTTTTGTGCCTTTTCCGATACCAATTGATCTTAGGAAAAATCGTAACACATGAGGGTCTACTAGTGGTATCAGAGCCAAGATCACGAGTTCAATTCTCAACTGGAGCAATCAGCAGTTGTCCACGTTTGGGAGGCCCGAGTATGGTCAGCCCACAATCGAATGCCGTGAGCGCTTGTGTGTACTGAATGCACTATAAATTACATTAAATTTGACTAATTATAGTATTATAATGGTGTATTTGTCAATTTGTGTTGGTGGTTTGCAACTAGTTCATACTACTAATCATGGTTGGTGGCGCACAAGGACTGGTCACATGCTATAATTATCTTTTAGTGTGTTTAATGAGACAAAGATAAAAACACTAAGATAGATAATTTAATTAATAATATTATATATAATATTATATATAGTGGTGTGGGATGGCTAATATTCTATTCCATGGCCATTTGCTACATTTTGGATGTATTGTTATTAAATTAAAAAAAATGATTATACAATTATTAATTATTTTGTCTTCAACGAAGAAGTTTACTATAGCATATTTTGGATACTACCTTAACCGTTTGGGAAATTAATTATATATATAATAAATAATATTTAAATGTGTGACTTCAAATTACATCCACCGAGTTATACGTAGGCCCAGTTTGGTTGGGCTGATCCGGGTGGATAGTTCCTCTAATCCACTCGGATCTCAGCTTTGGTTGAGCCCAACTGGGTTCTGGATTGCACTTGGGCCCGGGTCCAGATCAAGGATTTGCTGGATCTCCCATCAGGCCAAATGAGGTGAGATTGGGTAATCTCATCCAACTCTCAGCCCAATCAAGTACAGTATTACCTTTATGCCCTGAATATTTATTTCTAATTACAAGACTACCCCATATATATAAGAATTACCCCAAAAATTATTGTGTTAGCCCTAGAATTTTACCGACATAGCAATATACGCCGTTCTTCGTTCTACTTTTCTCCACTGTGGTCGGTAGTTTTTCACCGAGGTAATTCTTCCGATAATCATCTCTTCTAGGTTCTCTAACACGCTTCTTTCTTCGTTTTTTAGGCCCCCTAAACCGGTTGAAGAATAATCAACTCATCACAGATTGATTTCTTATTTTTCATACTTCACTAGTTTTTTTCTTTTTTTATTTGGTTTTTTCCGATAATCAACTCATCACAGATTGATATCACAAATTTCTTTAAATGCATCCGAGTATTGTTGAAGAATTTTGGGTTCATATGGGTTTCGATTTTTTTATTGTTCTAATTATCCGTTCCTTCATCTCGTAATTAAATTTATTTGTTTCTGTTTCGCAGGTGATTTTTTATTTTGGTTTCGTAGTAGTTCGTAGTTTGGCCGGGCTGAGTCTGGTCTGGCCGAACGATTCCGGTGTTGCAGCTGGTTGACGGTTGGCTGTCGATTATCCTGGTTCTGCTACACGACGATTTAAGGTGAGTTTTCCAAGGGGTTTAAGCTCTTCTTTTAGATTACAGATTAAGGATTGAGAAATGTAGCATTTATTTGGAATTAGGAAAAAAATATTTTATCTTTTGTTTTGGGAAAAAGTAGTTCATTACCTCATTCTTGGTTGGAAAATAACCATTATTTGGAAAAAGAACCAATTAGTGAATTAGAATTAGTTAATATTAAAGTCAATTAGGGAAATAATATATGATGTCAATTAGGGAAATAATATATGATGTTCCCGAAACGATGACCTCGATGGTCGTATCGTGGATATGATGGTGGATATGACTAGGACTTTTGCGGAGACTAAAACATGCCTAGGCGAGTTGGCCCACCGTATCGGTTTTGAGCACGATGCGTCAACTACACGTAAGAAGGTGTTGGATGCCCTATCGCCGTTATGTTTAGGTGTCGAGGATAAGATTACCGTCGCTAAAGCCGTTTGCAATAGCCCAACCGATCTCGACATCTTTTTCGGATTAAATGAAACCGAAAAGGGGGTTATGGTTCGAATGATCCTCGAAGGGCGCTACTTCGGTTAGCTAGAATATCATCCACTCACAAGGTGAAGAAACTTTTTCCCGTATTCGGACCCTATCTTACGGCATTATTTGCATTGAAGACAATTCTGTTAGTTTTTCCGTATCGGCTTTATAAATTTTGTGTATTATGGCCGATTATATGTCTGTAAATATTCTGTTAGTTTGGAGCTACTATGCCTAAATGGTAAGCTGAAAAAATATTTTATTATTTAGGAGCTAATGGTCAATTTTAAACAGGTTCACGGGTTGTGTAATATTCCAAGATTTTTGTCAATATGCATGTGTTATATTCACACTGCAACAGGTTATAGTTGCAGGCCTTCGTGCAAATTTTTGTCAATACGCATGTCTTCGTGTTTTTTTTTTTTAATTTCATAGTAATTGGTTTATGCAATTGCGAAAGTTTCATTGTGCTCGGTCATTGGTTATAGTGTGATCAATTACAACTTTAAATTCTATATGAACAAACATCTGTATCAACAAATTTAAACAAACAATGTTAAATATATAAATATGTATGAACTAAGAAAAACAGTAGTATGAACAAAATGTAAACAAACAATATTAATATATATTATCGCCCAAGGGGTGGAAATGTAATCATCAAAAAATGTTAGGGCTGATTTTGTAATTAAAAGAAAATGGGAGGAAAGAATTGGTGCTGCAAAGAAATATTTTACAAATTGTCAGGTGTATAATATAAATAAATATAAAGGGGTTGCAAGGGGTTGAAATGTAATTATCCAAAATGTTGGGGCTGATTTCATAGTTACAGTAAAATGGGAGGAAAGAATGGGTGGTGTAAACAATATTTTTAACATTGTCGGGTGTATAATATAATAATAAAAAGGGCTTGCAAGGGATGAATATGTAATTATACGAAAATGTTCGGGCTGATTTTGTAATTAAAAGTGAATGGGAGGAAAAAAAATGGGTGCAACAAGCAATATTGTAAAAAATACTGGGGTAATATAATAATAAAAAGGGATTATGAGGGGTGGAAATGTAATTATCCGAAAATGTTAGGGTTGATTTTATAATTACAGGAAGATGAGAGAAAATAATGGGTGCAGTTGGCAATAATTTAAAATTTTCAGATGCATAAACTAATAATAAAAATACCTTCCAAGGGGTGGTAATGTAATTAACCACATTATCCCACCCAATCCTCCCAACCATTCCTGAGATTGGCTCATTCGGATTGAATCCTACAGATCCATATCCAACCAACCAAACCTGATATACCATCCATACTTCACTAATCCATACAGTGTCATTTTTCAATTAATTATATATATAATAAATAATATTTAAATGTGTGACTTCAAATTACATCCACCGAGTTATACGTAGTGGATAGTTATCACTTATCAGCATCGTTCTTTCTTGATCTAATTTGAAATAAAACCTATTTCGTTTTTATTTTATTTACTAAAAAAAAAGTCGAATTATTTTCTTAAATAATAATAATGATCGATAAATAAAATCAAAACAAAGTTTTTTTTTTAAATCAGTATTAAAATTAAGAGAAATTACTGTAACCGCCCGAGGTAAGGCCAAATTACGTAGAGAAGAAAATCCCTATTGTTTAAGTTTATTACAGCCACCCCTCAACTATATATTTTCTTACGAAAAACCCCTCATTTAATAAGTAAATTTAATACCATAAGGGTGGACGTATTTTTTCGTAATTTGAGCTAATCTCATGGGGTGGCCGTAAAATTTACCCTAAAATGAACCATGATAAATTCAAAATGTTGATTTAATACGGTAAATTACGGTCAATCTAAATGGTCAAATTACGAAAACCCCCTCTTGTTTGAGTAATTACAGCCACCCCTCATATTATCTTACGAAAATACCCCTCTAGAGGTAAATTTAGAGATGTTAAATTAGTAAAAAAAATCGTACCAAAATTTCGGTACGCCAACATTTCAAACCTTTTACCGAACTGGATACAAGATTTGGTTCGATAAATAACAAAATTACATAAATTTTATGTAAAAAATATTTAAAAGAAGTGTGTGACTGTAATTATCCAAACAAGAGGGGTTCTTTTATAAGTTGGCCATAACTCAGGGGTGGCCACAATTTGCCATTTCTTATTTTATCTTTTTTTTCATTCAACGACGTTTGAGAGATGAGAGCCTGTCCTAAATATAAAACAAGGTATGCAATTTGCTCGTAAAATCGCAAGCACGATTTTGAAGATTTGGAGCCGTTAAAAATAAAGTGCTTACTGCTTAATGGGAATCAAGTCGAGTTCAATAGTTTCCACATTTGCTTCCCCCGATAAAATGCTGCCCTAAACATATATCCAGTTCCATGCCACTATTTCTTGCACTCGATATCAAGAAAACGTCGTACCAAAACGCAAGAAAGAAAGAAAACAAACTTCAATGTGCATTCTTTTTCGCCTCGTAAATCAGATTCTTCGTTACGAACTGTTTGGAGTAATGTTCGGACAAGATATTTTTCGTCAATCAGCAGAGCCAAAACCTCGGGCAGAGTCCCCTTTATCAGAGGGCCTCCCTTGCAACTCCTTCAGTACAGCAATGCTGACATCATTATCACGATTTTCTCCGGTCGACGGCTTACCTGTTGACTTTTTAGGAGTGTAGGTAGTTGACCAAGATCCTCCGTTCGATCCAGCTAATGCCATTATGACATCTGCCTGTTGTGGATTCAAAACCGGTAACGAATACGAAGATAAGTTTTCAATCATCAATTCGACTCTACATACAGATTTTATTCTTACAAACATTTCCTTCATGTTTTATTACTTCAAAAATCAAATGAAAAACTAGGTATTGATTTTTGGTATTTTCGTAAAAAAATCCAAGGTTCAAATATAGCTTAATGATATTAATGCTTGGTATAAGAACAAGACTTCACAAATAAAGTTACGGTATATAATCGCATGTTTTTTATCCATCGTAACTATAGGGAATTAGGGATGAATTTGCTGTTTAAATTAGCATAAAAGGTTATTTAACAAGTCCGTTTACGTTATTTAGTGCATGTGAAACAGAATAGCAGACAAAATAAGTAATAAATCAGCAACATACCATTTATGACTACTTTTTAGTCGATACACAAAATAATACGATGCTAACATAAAGAAAGCAGAGTTCCAAAATAAATTGTTTTGAAATTTCACAATTTTGAGGATTAAGATTATTAAAATAGTTAAACGAACCAAACTTCGCAAAATTGCTATAAAGGAAAAAAAACGGACCTTATTTGGATGAACATTATCGAAAACATGCGCTTGACCACCGTAAAATATAGTCATCTGACGACCACCTGATTCCATTCCACGGTGACTGTCATAAGAATAAGAAACGTACACATTCGTTAATCTTGATTCAAATTTCAGACAAAACTAATCCTATGTAATAAAACACACAACAACAGAACCTGAGTCCTGAATTGACCTGGGCGTAGTAGACGACTCCGGTTCGGAAATGCTAACGCCAGATTTGTGTTTGCCACTCCGTATGAGCACTCCAGCAGGCTGTCTCATAGATCCACTTGCATTATTAATCGAGCTCAAAATTCCGGATCCTTTAATGCCAGTCCTGGATCCTTCATCGGCAGCTGTTTGTGACACTTGGGTGGGGCCCACATTCGTTTCTTTAAACCTATTCGACGGGCCTTGATAGCTGAACGGCATCACTTGGCCTGTACGTGGTGGATATTGCATAACGGAATTAGGGTTTCGTTTGGAGTGATTAATTTCGACTCTGCCACCGGTGGATAACTGAGATGCAAACGAGGCTGAAATTGGCCTCGTCTGATGCACACCGAAAGATGGTTCTTCGCGCTCTCCCCCTGAATATCGTAACAGCTGAGATAGCACAAAACGCGTAAGCATTGAGTTAAAGAAAAAGAAAAGGAAAAAATAAAAAAAATTGATGCACCTTAGTTAAAAGGTGGTTGTCTTGTGAATCTACTAGCCCTGGTGGAAATTTATCTTTTGATGACATCATAAAAGAATCTGAGTTGCTTCGTTTACTGCCCGTCAATCTGTTGCTACTTTCGGGCAACGTGATATTATCGCCTCTCGATCCGTAAAACGGTATTCCCTCCAAATGATTGCTCACGCGTCTTTCTAACATAATTGATGAAAAAAGAACTGTCAAAACTACAATTTAGTGTAGTAACTGACAATCTCGAAACAGAGCAGCGTCGAAAATTGGATCGCAATTCAATTTTGACCACTTATCTTTGTAAAGGGAACAAATTTAACAAACAAAATGAAAAGAAGTGTGCAAATAAAACAGAGAAACAAAGAGATAAGACAACACATTACCACAAAAAAAAGTAACTCATTATCATATTAAAATGGCCAATTGGCCATATACACACACAGAGGAAATAGGTACAACAAACTGCTCCACCAATGACTTCATATTAAACCACCCCATTGCCCCAAAGTACATACCAAATTCACACACACACACACACACACACACAAATTTGAGGCAAGAAAAGGATAATAAATAATGCATAAATGTTGAGTGCCCATTTGGAATTTGATAAGCAAGATATTAGGTCACCACATCAACTTGCAAATAAAAAATCTAAACCACTCTTCAAATAGTAATTCAAGAAAGTGGGTTGTGACTTGTGATGTCATATATTCCATTATTCTTACCAGAACCCAGATCAGAAGTGGCGGAAGGAGACACCTCCGGCGGCGGGCGGCCAGCTCCAACGGCCGGCGGAGCAGAATCTTGACCTTGGCCCTTATTTCCAAGAAAATCATGAAAAGTGGTGGGCTTCACTTCAGAATCTCCACCGGCATTAACATTAACACCACCAACACTTGCCTTGTTGTTCTTACCGTTGCTCTGAGCATGAGCCATGTATGTATATATATGAACGTGAGGGTCAGTTATATATGTTGAAAAAAGAATTAAAGATTACATTTTTAGCATTTTCACAACGCCCACCATAACCACCACCACCACCACCACCCAGATGAAGCTCACAGCTAAAGGCTGAGTCTTTACAAAACAAATTAATAATTCAAGGGGGGGTTATTTGCTTTGAGGTTGTAGATTGAGGGGTTTGAAGAGAAAAGCTAAAAATAGGGGAAACACGAATTCTAGAGAGAGAAAATAAAAAAAGAAAAGGAGGAAAGAGAAGAATCACACACAGGTTTTTTAAGATGGGGAGGGAGAGAGGGACAGTAAATAAAAAAAGGGAAAGTTTTTTTCTGGCACACACAGATACAAATGTGCTTTCTTCTTTTAATAATAGTGGCAGTATCTCTCTCTCTCTCTCTAATCTCTCTCTCTCTCTCTCTAGATATATGCACACAAGTATATATATATATATATTATATATATGCATATATGATGGTGGATGCGTAATGTATTAGTAGCTCTTAAGTGGGTTCTCTTTTGTTGAAAGAATTAATGCTGGGTCTTTTTTTGTGTTCTTGCCTAAAAGCACACACAGTGAAGGTTTTTGTGTGTGTGTTTATAACAGGGTTTGAATCTGCAAATATAGGAATATTTTTGGGGGTTTAAAAAACAGTGTGTGAATCTTTGTTTGATGATTGTGATTTAAAAAACAGTATAAGTAGTTGAATTAATCATTTTCTGTGAAATTATTAATTAATGATGATTAAGGTAGTTTTAATATAGATCATAAGTTATCTTCATCAGTTAATTTACATTATTTGGTGGGTGAAAAGGTGTGTTCATATATATATATATAAACAAAGCAATGTGGGGTTCTTGGTGTGTAGTGTTGAGTGGAAAAGGAATTTTGTAGCAGTGCTGATTCCCTCTCTTTCTTTCTCTCTCTCTCTCTCACTTCATAGTGTGTGAAAAAATGTGTGAGAGAAAGAGAAAGAGAGAGAGAGTGCGTGTGTTTTGAGTACATATGTTGACTGTAACCACTCTGTATCTGTCTCTCTCTCTATATATATATAATATATATATATGAATCGGCCCATTACTCAGCAGTCGTTTTCTCACATCGGCCTTCGTGCTTTTTTCCTTTGTATTATATTATTATATTATTATTATTTTATCTTCACCCAAAGATTCTCTTTACTTGTCCGCTAAATTCTCGCTCTTACATTATTATATTATTACATTTTTATATTCTTTTAAATAATAATAATAAATTAATTAATAAAAACTCAAGAAATCGCTATCTTTGTTGACAATCCGTGAGCTTGTTTGGCCCGTTTGATTAGAGTACCAATTATGACTTTGCTAACACACTTTATTAATATTATTTCTTTTAAATTAATAAACTTGTACGAATTCATGCCAAACAATAAGTTAGGTATAATTGGGTTTATAACAAAATATATGCTTAATTAAATGCAGCTTTGACTATCTCACCACAAAATATATGCTTAGGGTTCATAAAATATTTTAATATAATATAGTGATATAAAATATTAATTGTAATTCCTTTAATGAATTTGTTAATCTCTTTTAAATTACATAAGATTTTTACTTACAATTGTTAAAGGTTAGAGAATATTTTTTTTAATTCATGCGAAAGATTTAAAAAAAAAATTAAATAGTTGGAGTTTGTTTTAGAATTTAAAATCTTGATATTTATTTTTTAATAAACTTTTTTATTATGGAGAAATTATATTTTTTTTTTTAACCTTAAAATGGGATAAGAAGCAGCATATCGGGCTGGGCCCGGTGGGGGATCCAATTCAATTATGATCCACGGAAAAAGACTAAAATGGGCCCGGCAATAATTAGTTTCCACATCTCAATAATTAAATAATAAAATCCTTAACCCACCAAAAACCAACTATACTGATTCCTGTCAAACTCATACAATTTTATTTTTAAATAAATGGAAATATAACACACTAACACTCGAGGATCACTCAATTAGATTCTAATTTTAAATCCGATTTTTTAATTTTAGAAAAATCATAATTATTTTATCCGAAAATTACAATTAAAATATCGATTTATGCCGATTTCGATCTGAAATTTTCCAATTATGGGAAAAAAAATTCTCATTCCAATTTTCGAAATTACGATTTCAATTTCTTTTTAACTGGATTGGAATTAATTTTTCACTTCAAGAAAAAACTTGAAATTATTCGAAATTGTTAATTCCGATCCAATCCAAACAAAATAGAAGCCAAATTATCCAAGAACCACAGTTTCAAGAAGTACCTGGAGAAGAAGTACTGCACGAGTTTGATAATCCAATTCCACTCATCCTCTAATTGCTTCTCTGAATACACCAAAAAAATTATTAAAAAAAAAATCCACTATAATTAATTTTAAATTTAATAATAACGAAGAAAAAAATGAAGAAGTGATCATATTCATATACCTCAACTCAGCTTTCCTCCGAATATTTTCCGTCAATTTCTGCGCACTAATGACATCATTCTCCGGTTGGTACCTCTGCTTCACAAGCTCCCTCGGATCATTACACGTCTTCAAAACATCCGACATCAATTCAGCTCTCTCCATTACATCACTTCTTGATTCCTTACAAGTATCAGGCATCTTTGTCGAACGAGTAACCGGTTTCATCAAATCATGGAGCTTTCGTGCTAACTCACCCCTCCCGTTTTTCTCCATCTCCTCACTCAGCCTCGTGTACGTTATGTGCTGAGGAACAATGCCTTTACGTAACATGTCCTCAAATTCGAACGCAGCCTCATCGTACCTATGTTGTCTCCACAACAAGTTGATTAACATCGTACTCGAAGCCAAATCCAAATCAAATCCCTTCTCCCTCATATCATTAACAATCTTCAAAGTAAATTCCACGTTCCCTTCCTTTGATAACATTTTCAACAGCAGATGGTACGTAAGTCCGTCCGGGTCGTACCCTACCTGGATCAATTTCTTGTAGAGGGTCAAACCCGCGTCGATATTACCCGTTTTCGAAAAGTGCTTAAAGAAATAGCTATAAGTTGTAGTCGTAGGCAAACACTTATCATCTATCATAGTTCTAACAATCTTGCTAGCCTCTACAATATCCCCTGCTTTGCAGAAACCCTTTACCAACGAGTTATAAGTAGATAAAGTAGGCCCAGTTTCAAGAATCGAGAACCGTTCAAGCATTCCTATTGCCTCTTTAAACCTGCCGGCTTCACCTAAAGCATCGATTATCGGATTGTAGACAATTGCGTTTGGTTTTACGCCTTCGGTTTTCATCTGATTGAGCAGCTCGATCGCCATGTCAGCAAGGCGGAGCCTGCACAATCCTTCTATGAGGGTCCCGTACGTGACAACGTTTGCCTTGACTTTCTCTTTCTTCATGCTCTCCCATAAGCGCATTGCGTGTTTGAGTTTTCGAGATCGGAGATATCCGTTGAGTAGAATATTGTAAACGCGAATAGGTGGGGCCCAGCTTGGATCTTTTGTCTTGCGATTTTCACAGTACTGTGAGGCTGTGCTAACGTGTCCTTCCTTGCATAAGGAGTCTAGAAGTTTGTCGAACAGATTGTTTTCTGTGTCTGGATCACTATGGAAGAAATTTAAACTGGTTGCGTATTCGAATGTTCTAATGGCTGCCAGGGGAAAACCTGTCCAAAAATACATACAACAACGCAAAAAACAAAATTAAAAAGTAGAATCGAAATTGCGTTGTGTGTAAATAGATATATACCTGCGCGTGTGTATCTTCTGATCATGATGAGGAAAGTATCGGAATCGGGTCGCCGGGTCGGGTCTGCATTAACCTGGTCGAGAATCAGACACCAGGCTGAGTCAAATTCTCGGGCCTTGCCGAGAGCATTGACGGCGGCATTGAAAACCGCAATGGAGAATTGATAATCGGGCCGGTTGCGGGCCCAATTGAACAGCGTGAACAAGGGTTTCGGGGCGGAAACGAACCGATTGAATACTTCGAGTAAGAGATTCGAGCTCGGATCGACCTCCGCGGCGGTTAGGGCACGTTCGAGATCCGGACCGGGTTGGATGGCGGGGTTTGACAGCACTTCGGAAATGCGAGTGAAGTCGGAGGCGGCGGCGGCGGCGGCGGAACTAGGGTTTTGAGGCGGCGGCGGTGGTTGCTCTGGAGGGGTTCGTTTCAGAAGGGAAGGGATGGGGATTGTGAAGTTTGGTTGGGTGGAGACTGAGAGGAGTCTGACGGCGGCGACCAGAGGGAGAACACGGCGGCGTATGTTTATTACTGCATGCATTTGATTTGTGGTGGTTCAAATTGAAAAAATTTCCGGTGTAAAAAACTCATCAATAAATACATTTATTTATATACAAATAGAAAAATGGGACTGGCTTCTCCAATTATAATTTAATCCATCACAAAAATTAAATTAAATAAATAAAATCATCTCCTCTGAAAATTATAATAAATAAAAAAAATTAAAAAAAAAATCATCTCCTCTGAAAGTTGAAGAATCTGATAGCAAAAGCAAAAGTTCCGGCGAAAACGACGCAGAATCCGACAACCATAAGACCAGCAATGCTCAAGAAATCGTGTCGGAAACCAAACTGGCTTTTCAGAAGCTGCTTAATTGGCACTGAGTTGACTCCATCACTCAGCTTAACGAGTTCATTCATATCTCCATACTGTGCTGTTAAAAGCCCATATAAACTCCATGCTATTGGATTTGCCCAGTAATACCATCTCCACCATACAGGAATTCTCTACGAAAAAGCAAGAATTCGAAAAAAATTAATAATTATAAGAAAAAAAAAAAAAAAGGAGTCTTGAAGAAAATTGATTTATTACCATGTGAGAAATCATGAAGCCGCTGAAAAGGTTCCACATCATATAGAACGGTGCGGCAAGAATAGCGGCTACATTGTGATTGGGAGTAAGGGAAGTTGTCATCATTCCAAAGAAGGTGAAGTACAGCAATGTGAAGTACATGAAGTATACATACGAAAGGAACTTGTATACGTTCCATTCGAAAGACGCCATTAGGTAGAAGATAGCGCTGTAGATAATCGACTGCGCGCAGACGTACGGTAACTCGACTGCGACCTGCAAAACCGATCTTAAATGAAACGTTGGAAGGAAAATATAATGCCTAGAAACGAGAAAAAAATGAAAAAAAAAAAACCATGCCTGGGCTAATGCAAATGGTAGTGATGAATACATTCCTGCAGCTCTTTCCCTGTACGAAACGAACCTTTCGAAGTAGACGACTGGCTGCACAGAAGATGCGTTTGTGATTCCGATGAATAAAACAGCTGCGTACATGGATCCCATGGCATTGAATATATCCTGTTGCGATTCCCTGTAGAGTAATTTGTCTAGATTGAATATTTATTTATTTTAATTTGCAAGCTGCTATCTTTACGCAGCTATTTAAAGATTAAATCTTTGCGCAAAATGAATATAAGTACATGATAATATGGAATGCAGAACTTTGGTATGAGAAAGTTAAGACGCACCTTTTGGAACCAAATTTCCAGCATATTGAACCAAACATCAACGAAATGATAACAGTGTAGAAGAAGCGTACGGCGGTATATTGTGGATTACGCCAGTAGGACAAGTTCTGCTTCCAAAAGCATGCTAGGAACTGACCGAAAAACGAGAGGGAATATTTGCTCGGAAAAGTCAATTTGTTTGCATCCTTATCTGGTTTGCATAAACTCTCAACCAGAGTCTTATTTTGCCTAAAATTGTGAATTAATTAAAAAAAATGTTTTTAGAAAGAAAAGAAAATGATTCTCCAAATTTTGACATTTCGAAAACGTAAACGGATACTTACTGAAACAGAAGTGATCCGCGATAAATTTCTGCAAAGTCCAAACCTAGGCGATTTTCTTCACCTGGAGACGTAACTTCAAGAATCCAAGCTGCAGGATTATATCCAGGTTTTATTTTTTGAACTCCTGGAATAGCCTAGAAAAAATTGAATACATAAAGAATTTGTGACAAGATCAGTACTATATTAAAATAAAGAATTAAAAAACAAATCCAAAATGGTTCACCTCAAAATACTGAATAAGCTTGTTAGATTTGTTGCCCAGTGGGCCCGCGTAGATCAGCTGTCCGCCTCGTTTCATTAGTAAAAGCTGGGACAAAAGTGAGAATTAAAAATGAAATCCCCAGGTGGAGATAACTTATTAGTATTTAAAAAGGAAAGAAAAAAGAATCACCTCATCAAAAGATTCAAAGATATCAATGCTGGGCTGGTGAATAGTGCAAACTATTGTTCGACCGGTGTCCACAATGTTCCTCACGGCTCTCATCACAATGGCTGCTGACCTGGCATCGAGCCCTGAAGTGGGTTCATCCATGAAAACTATTGAAGGATTGGCAACAAGCTCGACCGCAATTGTCAGCCTTTTCCTTTGCTCCACCGACAAGCCATTTACTCCCGGTACACCAACTAGTGCTCTGCGTAACTGAGTTAACTCAACTAGTTCCATAACCTCATCCACAAAAGCCTGCAAAATAATACTTCCACAAGTTAAGAGGAGAAAATTTAAAAACCTACACGAACAAAATAAAGAAGAAAAATTAAACAAGAAATTACTCGCTGAATAGGGAAGCCACACTGAGAAGATAATCGGAGCCAAGCAGAAAATACGAGTGATTCATCCACAGTGAGACATGGGGAATGAACATCACTCTGTTCACAGTAGCCAGAAATCCTTGCGAATGTTTCTTGATTTTTGGGATATCCCGAAATGTAGATGCTACCTTCGATATACCCTCCCGTTTTTCTGCCTGATAAAACATCCATCAATGTAGTTTTTCCAGCACCACTCACACCAATTAATGCAGTAAGCACGCCAGGCTGGAATGCTCCGGTTACATTTACGAGTAGCTGCAACTTGTCTTCTTGTAAACCCTGCCCCTTGAGTTCCTAAAAAACGATGAAACAGCTAAGGATCTTTAACTATCAGAAATAATTTTTTTCTTGAATTTTGCTAAAAAAAATTAAGGTGTTGATATACCAGAGGAACATCAACGTAGTAGCTGATGTTGCTAAAAGACATGGAAAGTGGTTCAAACGGAAGAACCATTCCTTTGTGTTTTCGGAAACTCTTGCCTGCCAAGGGATGGGGGGAAAATAAGAACAAGACCACTGTGACAAATCAAGAAAAACGGAGATTAAAGTCACAGGTAGTGTTTATTTTACAGACCAGTGAAAGAGTGTGTATGTTGCAAGAACTCTCCGAAAGAAATGATGGAAGATTCACTCTCTCGTCCACTGTTTTTGTCGTGATGGTCCTCTGTGGGAATAATAGCTTGTTGATTCCCTAGGGCTGCTCAAAAGTTGGTCCAAATTTCACAAAACAAGTCCTTAGTAACTGTACTTCAGTGTGTAACTATAGTAAATTTCATGCAATCTTGGAGCTTTCTCCAACTTGAGTATGGATTACAAATGAGAATTTTTTGGGATGAAACTTACGATTTAGAAGAGTCAGAAACACAGTAAAGAGTGTGTTGAATAATATTGTATATCCAAGTAGTGCTCCAACGCCTATCCAATACCAATGGTCGTCTGGAAACAAACTGCGGACCGTCAGCAACTTTTCCCCCAAAGACAAAGTAGTATCGTTTCCAGCTTTCTATCGTAAGGAAAAGGAAACGTGTTATCACACACGGGAACAAGACGAAGAACTGATAAGAGATAGAACAAGTAACAATGTCCGTATAATGGAATCAAGTAACCTCAATTACGGGAAGTGATTCAAGCATATTTTTCCTTTTACTTAAAAAAATGTACCAATGTTTTTGCTAAATTCCTACATGTATGTATACCTTATCCCACGAGGGGCCAAGAAATTCATTCACCGAAGCTGCACTTTGAGCATACATCATAGGGGAGAACCAGTAACCCCATATCCACCAAACAGGGATGCTATCTGCTCAGTTTAAAAATTGCACCAAAAATCAAATAAAGCAGACTTATCGAACAAATGTTATAATAAGGTATTACGGTTAATTAAGTAGAAAGTAAAGGGCATCGTCTATGACCTCTCGAAAGTATAAATCCACCAAGGACCATAACAACCAACAAAGCAAAAGATCCAAACGTATTGGCAACAACCATATTTCTCCCTAATGATGCCATCACTCGGAAAAGGCCTATCGACATCTGGTGCAAAGTGAAGTATAAAAAGAACTGGAGAAGGCATCTGTACATCATAAGCATGTTTCAATTTGACATATATGTATACGTATCAGAGGAAAGAAAAGAATTAAGAGGACTTAGTAAAGAGTACCTAGTTATTTGTGGATCGAAGCCAATTGCATAATATGTAACTGCTACCCACAGAAAAGATTCTACAAGTGAAAGGGGAATGCTCAAAATCCAGGAGGGAAGAGTGTATATCCAGCAAGGGTAAAACCGCATGTCTCTGTGCTTGTAAAGAACAGGCAGCTTAGCTATCAACATTGGAACCTCCATAAATCCATTAAAAAGAATCATAACTATGGCGAAGTAAAGTGCACCAAGGTATACTCCTCCATCGTCGAGAGTATTATGATGCATAGTTGTCCGGAAAAACACACTCATCATTATCAAAATAATTAGGAAGAGCTGCAAACGCAAAAAAAAAAACAGTTAGAGCAGAACAGAGTAGTCAGAAAACAGGGTGACGTAAAACGTTATTAATTACCTGGATGAATTTGAAAACAAAAACAGGGGAATTTCGCTTCAGTAGTAGCATTTGCCACGATAAACTTGTCTTCAGAAGCTTAGCCCTTGTTACACCATAAGTTTCGGTGAACAGAGCAGCTGGGTGATTGAGAGATTTATCGAATGGAGTGGCTAACTGCATAGACAATAAATTACCAACACGAAAGGACTGAAAACTATCTACGAACTTCGCCACAGAGACATAGTTGTATTGACTATTGCGGAACCAATACTGCTCTTGGTCCTTCACAGATATTACCTATACATGAAATTTCAAGAGAAAAATAAATTTCAAGATTAATAAAAAAACCAATGAGTGTAGCTTTAAGTAAAAGCTTGAAAAGTCCGAACAAGTACCTCTTGTAGAAAGTCGGCAACATTTTTTCTAGATGGACATTTGAAACCCATAAATGCAAAAAAATCGAGTGCATCTTCACGTGGTCCCTGATAAACAATTTGTCCCTCGCTAAACAGAATGATGTCATCAAACATCTCGTAAGTCTCGGGATCCGGTTGCAATAAAGATACTAATGTTGTGAAATCAAGAGCATGAGTTGTGTGCTGAAGATATTTGATTATTTGGTGGGTAGTTGAGCTGTCTAGTCCGGTTGATATCTCGTCCAAGAAAAGTACCCTAGAAGCACCCATAAGCAGTTCAGCTGCCGATATTTATAACGTTAGTTATTCAAGCTGGTAATTTCTTAGAGCAGCAAATTGAGCACCGTGAAAGTAAGTAAGAGTAACTACCTGTAGTGAGCCGCTTTTTTTGGCCCCCGGATATCCCTTTAAGCATTTCATCTCCAACCAATGTATCAGCACAAATATCCAATCCTAAAATCTTTACAGATATTTTAGAACAATAAATAAGAATGTCCGGAAAATTAAGAACAAATTGATGGAACTATTATCCTTGTTTTAACTACACAAGCTATCATCATAGATATATTGATTATATAATAGGGACTAACGTGATTATACAAGCTGTCTAGATGTCTAGATGTGCTTACATCTATTGAATTTCAAGGCAGTCATATAGGGAAAAAGATTAATCAAGAATAATAGCAACAATATTTAGCAAATAAATTTTAATGGTCTTATTCTCAAAAATCAGAAAATCGAGGATCCTTTTTCAGGCACACCTTCATGATGTATTCCACAAGAACACTTGTCTGTTGCCCCAATGCTACTGCCTACGAGAAAACAAGTATTTCAGCACTTGGAATATTGGCAATTGCACAAAAATAAAATGAAGTAAAGTAAGCTACACTAATCACGGATTTCATCGATGAAGAATGCGTACCTTGATAAAAATATCTAGATCTTGATCTGGATTTATTCCAGCAATTTTCTCTCTTCTAAGAAGTTCGACAAGCATTTCTGCACGCCAATGGTTACGCACCGAGTTTAAGTAAAAGATAAGAAAAATACATGAAAAGTAATCATTCGAAATAATTGGTAACAATGCCTCGTTGCTGTTACCGTGCTTGAATCCAGCGCCTTGACATTGTCCTGAAAATTCAAGAACCTCCCTCACAGTCATCTCGGAAATGTGCCAATCCTGCTGGCTCGCATATGATGAAGTCCTCTGAGGAGAAAACTCGTCTAGATTATGTCCGTTATACGTAATTTTCCCTGACATCTTCAGAAGCAGGGGTCATCGATAAGAACTAAATACGCACGAATTTCTAGAGAAGACAAATCAACACAAAGACCAATTGAAATAACTTTATATCCCGTGCACAAAAACGGAGTGCCAATTCACAAGCTAATTGTGCTGAATAACTACATTTGCTAAATTTTGGTAATAACGTAAATAACATGTCGCGGTACCTGTAAAGTGGGTGCAAGACGACCTGCAAGAGCCAAAAGAAACGTTGTCTTTCCAGAGCTTGGAGGACCCAAAAGCAGAGTCAACCTAAATAACAACCTCAGTCATTGAATCGAGAAATGACGGACTATACAATAAATTTTCATTGAAGAGAAGCTCTCACTATACCTTGAAGGCCTTACGATACCACTTATATTTTTCAGTATAGAAAACTCCTGTTTTCTTCCAGAGACAATCCTAAGTTGCCTCAACAAAGCCTGCATTTTATAGTGTTTCCATGGATACAATCAGATTAATCCCGAACAAAAATCTCGTTTAGCTTGTCAGATAAAAAAATTTAAAATTCAGATATAAAAAATCTTATCAGATATTTGTAGTCCACATGCATACCTCAGTCATGTCAAAAATAAAATTGGGTATGGTTGGCAAAGCTCTGCTTCCAACGTGGACTAATGCATCGACCTTAAGATTCTGAAACCGTATCTCGACTTTTGGAAATCCTAGTCTGACACTGTAAGTAACATGCATAAAATTCGTTTACCAGCAACACTTTCCAAAAAAGAAAAAAAAAGAGACTATAAATCGTCTTGCAACCAGAGAAGGACAAGAAAAACGAATAATACATCGCAGCCTTATTACAATAAACACGAAGGCAATCACACGAGCATGAGTATGCTAAAGCTTGATACAACATTGTAATAAGTAATAACACTCCCTAACTTGGTGTAAATTTTTAACTGGTTCAGTCAAATACGCAAACAGGTAGCGGGCGTAAAAATCAAGAACCGAAAATAGAGATTCCCGAAGGACTTACGCATCAAATCTCTGCCTAACTTTCCCGAAAAACCCCTCAATATCTTCATGAATTTCACCGACCAACTTATCTAGCACTTCCTTATGCTCAGCATTCTTAATTTTACGAACATCAACCAACGACAGCTCCCCATCAACACTGCGAAAAAGCGCAACCCGGGCTCTGTCGTAAGTACACGACCTCTGCAAAGCAGCCAACACAACACCCTCATCGTATTCACCGCGATCAGTACCACCACCACCACCATTACTCAATCCGTTCATCGCAAACATGCCCTTTTTTTCGGTTTTTCTCGACAACCCCAAATTACTTTGAGGAACATTAAATTATGTGTGATCTCAGGAGGCTTTAAAGAAGAGTTTGAGTGTCTGAATTTGTGGGGATGAAGCATTTTTTCTGGGTGGGATTTTTCGGTTGGGTCAATCGGCAACGACTTTGGAGGCTGGAAGGGGGGTTGTTGAATGCTCTGTAATAATTTTCTTTCGATCAATCTTCTTTCTCTCTCTTCTGTTCTTGTTTAAGGGATGAACGTGAATCGTACAGATTTCTTGGTAAGAAGAATTAACCGACGAAAATCTGTGCATGGTAGATTACAGTAGGCGGGAAAAAGTTACGAGTGAAGATGACGAAGAGTTTGGTTGCAGTGGTTAAGACTGTGTTTGGCTAATATTGTGTATATAAACTCTTAAGAGTTTATTGCAAATAGACCCCTGAGTTATATCGAATTGCTAAAAACCACCGCTTGTTGTTTTATTCGCACAAAATTCCCCCCTGATTTAATTTTTGGGAAAATTACACCTACACCCTTGAGGTATGCTAAAATAACTTTAAGGTCCCTGTAATATCGGCAATTACAATCACCCCATGAGATATTGTTAAAAACTCTAACGGAATAAAACATTGGATAAGTTATTTCGTTAGGGTTCTAACGGATTATTAGTTTCAGGCAGTGATGGAGACAACATATAACTAAATGGTGACATGGTTTTCCTAATATTTCTTAAATCCTTATTATTTCATATAAGATTTATAAATTTTCGTCTATGGTAGCATTAACGGCCCTGCAAGAAATAAATATAGTGCATATTGGTCCCCAGGACATGAAATCTTGGTTTCGATAATTATTTCAGGGGTGGGTGTAATTACTGATACCGAATAGATCTTAAAGTTATTTTAACATATTATAAGGTATAGGTGTATGTTTCCCTTAATATTTTTAGCAATTAGTGCCCCTATTTAGGAGTTGTATGCTAAAGAAAATTGATTAACAGGGCGGAGGTTTGCTAATAAAGCAATATAGGGTGGCTTTTTTAACAATTCGATGTAATAGGGGGGGCAGTAATTGCAGAAAAGGAAAATAGAAATCAGAGTGAATAATGATGATTATTTATGCTGCTGGCTTCGAAGAAAATAATAAATGCAAATATAGGAAGTGCGCTACGTATTTAATATTAATTAATAATTATACGGTGCTGTAATTTGCGGTGCATTATTGCCACCTGCAAACGGCTATTTATTACCCTAACTTTGGAATTGTCCCATATGTTATTCCCTCATTTTAAATTTTATTATTATAATAGTAATAATAATAATAAGGGTAAATTACAATCACCCCTGAGGTATGGTCAAATTACGAAAACCTCCATTTTGTTTGGATAATTACAACCACCCCTCAACTCTTCAAATTTAGTGGAATCTTCGATATTATATGGAATATTATCACTTTTGTACCCGTTTTTTCACATTTGAACTCTACATTTTGAAGCAAGATGATCATAATATGTGTTTTTTGGCTTGTATATATCAGATTGTGGTGCATAAGAAACTGTATTTTTACACAAAACGAGTACAAAATAGAACACATTCCACGAAATTTAGATGATTATGTTGAATTTGACATCATAAGGGTGGAGGTGTAAGAAAAAATCATAGTTGAGGGGGTAGATGTAATTATCTAAACAATAGAGTTTTTTTGTAAATTGACCATACCTCAGGGGGTGTTTATAATTTACCCTAATAATAATAAGTGTACACTGAAAGGGGTTTTCCAGCGTAGAAGCTCAGACGGTCAAGTCAGAAAGGAGTGTTTTCGTAAGCATGATATATTTTTAGTAGACAAACGTTAGAAAAGGTTTGACTTTTGAGTGAAGTCCCTATTTATAGATATGTCGTATCTTGAGATGCAAGCTTCATTAAGATTTTTAACATAATTTTTTGTTGATTTGGATCTGCCACGTTTGATGGGTTTTTCGATAAAATATGTCTCGACTCGTTTATAACACCAATTTGAGGTCTCCTACAACATCTTATGGTCTTACCTCGTCTTGCCGTTCGACGTAAAGTACAGATGATACTTTAACATGATTGGGCTTCTAGTTTTGGGTCAATATGCAATTTATTTCAGTACCCAAGCCTATTGTGGGCTAAAACGAAATAGCCCATATCACACACACACACACACACACACACACATATATATATATACAGTGGCGGATCTAGCTATGGTCTAGGGTGTGCAGTTGCACACCCTTGATTTTAAACAAATAATACCGTTATACATAAGTTGACAAGAAAAGTATTTGGTTGAGTTGGTAAAGATGTTCCTTCTTTTGTTAATTGGTCCCGGGTTCGAACCCCCAGCCTCTAAAAAGTTGATTTTTTTTCAAATCTTTACATTTTTCACCATTTTTCTCTTTAAATATTTACACAATTCACCTAAGATTTTTAAATTGTAAATTTTTGGTCCATTTTCTCTTTAAATATTTACACAATTCACCTAAACTTTTTAAATTGTAAATTTTTGGTCCATTTTCTCTTTAAATATTTACACAATTCACCTAAATTGTAAATTTTTGGTCCACTATTTTTATAAAGTGATATTTAAATTTTTTATTCAACAATTTAGCACCCCCTTGGCAAAAATCCTGGATCCGCCACTGTATATATATATATATATATATATTATTTTTTTTTTTTCATGGGAATTGAATCAACCCTTTTTTTTTTTGCTTAAATCCTCATTATATATAGACAATGGTATATAATTAAATAATTAATATCCAAGTTTAAATACCATATGTGTACTTAAATTTTGGATCCATTCAGATTCATCCTTAAAAAAATAAAACAAAGACCAAGAAAATTTGAATTGGTCTTCGGTCTGCCAATACCTTTGTATTTCGTACCATATTTTAAAATTAAATTAAATAAAAATAAAAATAAATAAAAAAGAATTGGAATATAAAATACAATTTAAATTTGAAAAGTCTAGAACATGCTACGTTGTCAGTAATGGTCCAGGAAAAATGCCTTGGCCCAATAAAAAAACAAACCTTCACTCAGAATTTATTGAGTTTGGTATATATCATAATAAATTACTAATAATAAATAATAACTATATATTATATTAATTATTTTTATCATATGTGTGTGCTGTAACGAGATAGCGACGTGTTTGGTCAACTGAGTTCAAAAATGAAAAAGTCCCGCTCTAATTAGTGGGATTACTTATTTCGTAGATCTCGAAGTTTAGCTCACTTCTTAAGTTACTAAATTAGTATAATTACTACATAATCCATATTTGATTTTCTATTTAATAATGGATTATGAAAGGTAATTTATTTATAAGGATTTAATCATTGATCTTCAATTTACTTGATCGTATTTGTAGATCATACACCTGGTAAATATATTAATTTATATATATGGATGGTTGTATGTTGTTTAATTAGTATTTACAGGATCGCATAATGATCAATTTTGATTTTACTATGATTTTTGTAAAATATTTTCAATTTATTAAAAATAAATCGGACACGGGTGTGTCTTTTTTATTATTATTATTATTATTATTATTATTATTATTATTATTATTATTATTATTATTATTATTATTATTATTATTATTATTATTATTATTATTATTATTATTATTATTATTATTATTAAGACAATTTCGTAAAATATCGACAAACACGTGACTAATGTTAGGATATTGGGGTTTGTATTGAATTTTTGAAAAAGAAAATGAACATTACTGCCTAATTTGCGTGGGACAAGGTTCACTAAAAATTGGGTTATGAATAAACTTTAATGATTTTATTATTTAATAATTAATAATTAACTATACAAATAATAATTTAGTGCATCAATACAGATTACTCACTAATATTATATTTTATAAAACGTTAATCATTTAATGAAAATCAATAAATTCTTTTGTGAACCCTATTTGGGGGTTAGAATTTATAAATATACAACTGTTACAGATATATTAATATGTCACATTTATTAATTAATATATATTACTAAATATTTACAATGCAATAATATTTTTGTTTTAAAGTTGTGCCCCAAAGGTGGATTTGACCCATTTTATTTGGTATCGACGTCGGGTATCGTTTTTAGTTCACCGGCCCATTAAATTTTATCTCGTTTACCTTAGTTATTTCCGACACCTAATTAGTCAAGCGTAATTTTTTTTTTAAATGATAATACTTTTTCAGAAATATATTATTTTGATTGATGTGATTTTAATTAAAATTTAAACTATTTACTTTTTTTCATTTAATTTATAATATTTACTTGTTTTGTTATATGTGCTCTTTTAATGAAAATATTCTTAAGAAACTAGAACATTATCCTAAATATCTTTGTAAAATTTTAATTCACCTTCTTATGCTAGTTTCTTTATTTCACTTGAATTTATATATTTTTCAATTTTTAAAAAAATAAATTAAAATTTATATATTTTTCATTCAACCGAACATCTAAATTCTAAATGTACAAATTTGAAATTACATAAAGTAATATACTAAAAAAATCTCATAATTATGATTAATGGATCCAAACAACTAATGGAAAGATGATTAGGAGCTCCCAAAAAAAGTTAATTAATAATTACAGGTTCATAAAAAGAAACAAGAAAATTTCAACATACTATGATCATCACCATAAGATTTTATCTATCTATTTATTTATTTTTTTTTTCAAAATTTAAAATATAAAAATCAACAACAATCCTAGGCAAATTTCTAGCCAAATTAATCCCCTCAAAACAAGGACCATTATCTAAAGAACACTCAATCAACATCACTAAACAATGTACTAAATCAATCAACCCATGTTTAAACAAAAAAAGGACAAACATAATTATGTAATTAAGTCCCCTAATGAAAATTATTTATTTGAATATAACAACCCAAATTCATTTCATAAAAACCATTATTATATTCAAAAGAAACCAACTGTCACTTTGAAAATTCAAGAAATCAAATTCCATTAAATGAAATTAGAAATCCAACATAAAAAGAAAATAAAAAATAAATAAAAAAAAGACATAATTGTTTCCCCTTTTCTGTTTTCTAGTTAAGGAAATTAAGGGAACATATATTTGACTAAGTAATTTAATTTCATGACACATTATTATGAGGATTAATAAATAATTAAATAAATATATATATAGAAAGTTAATTAAGAAAAAATTAAGGGGGGAGCAAATCTGGAAACAGAAAAATCAGGAGTGGCGATAGTAAAAGTTTATTTTTGGATTTTTGAACTCTGCCCCTCACCCCGCTCTCACGCTCCCCTCCTCCGTATATATACCCACACACACTCACACACAGTTCACACTCACACTCTCTCACTCTAAAAACACACTTTATCTACACACACACACCACCGCTGTTGTATCTATACATTTCGTCGGATGAGCGATCTGCGTGAATCGAGGTGCTAGAGCTGCCATGGGAGCTCTGTAATCGCAGCATCAGCTGAACTCCTCCGATTTTATCTGTACTTCTCTCGATTTCGACATTTTTTTTTTGAATTTTTTTTGTGTTTTAAATTTATGCGATAGTCTTCGTTTGTGTTTGTGTGTGTGTTTTTGAGCTCCGGATGATTTTAAAATGTACGATGTAATTTTTTTGGGAGCTGTTTGAGCTTTTATTTCGAAGTTCGATTGTTTGATATAGATCTGAAATAGCATTTTCGTTTTTCAATTTTTTTGTAATTTTTTGGGGATTTTTTTACGATGTGATGAGCTATTATGTAGCTCCGATTAAGTTTATTTTTGCTGACATTCTGGATATTTTGATTTTGGTAACAATGAAATGTGAGCTAAAAAAAGAAAAAAAGTAATCTCTGTGAGCTCAGTAATCTTTACAAAAATTTAAAAAAATATTTACATGGTAGGTGACTGGAAGCATGTGGAATTGGAATTAACGAAAGATCTACTGAAATTTGAATTTTGAATTTGAATTTGAATTTTTTCTTCCTTCTATTATATGCGTCAGATATTGTTTCTAATTTACCACTCGGATTTGAGGACACCTAAAATGAATATGTAATTTTTGGGAAGATTTGTGAAATTGTTGAGCGAATTGGGTTACTTAATAAGAAAAAAAATTATTCGATCCGACATTGATTATAATTTTATGGACAGGCAGTGGGAGGTTTTTTGGTGCCAGAGAATTTCATGCTGCAGTTCTTGGAGTATATGGTATATAAACTTGATGAATCGTTTTGTATATCTCAGCTGATGAATCTGTAGTTAGTCGATTTTGACAATTTGTTCGATTTCTTGGTTCCGACATTGATTCGAGCTCCGAGAATTCAAATTAACACAATGTTGGGTTGACGCTCTGATGTATGTTGCTCAATTTAGGACTGTGCATATCATGGAATTAGTAGAAACCCGATATTGTATTATGATTTCACTGTGTGACTCTCTACATTATGATGATATCCGTTTTACTTTTTTAAAACTCTATAATCACCTCGGAAAACAGTACGGGTTCTGTCTAGTTTCAAGTGTTACTGTTGAAAGGGTGGCGATATTAAAGACTAGTGTTCTGTATATTTCGAGGACTGTAGTTTATCTTTTGTTGGGAGTTTCATCACCGATTTATTTGGTCCGTATGTGAACAATTATTTGGTCATTTGACATTGCTTTCATGCTGTATTTGCAGGAATTATGAACGCGTGTTGATTCGGTTCCAGAAGCTGTTGTCCGATGAAGCATGCAGTTATGAACAACGAGAATAGGTCATCTAACATTGGGGAGCCCACTGTGCGAATTACACGAGCACGGGCAAAAGCCTTGGGCTCTTCAAGTGGATTACCACCTTTGCATCCTTCGGCAAAACAAAATGCCAGACATGTCTTGGGAGGAAACTTGAAAAGAGCCGCATCAGATAACAATAATCTGGCCGAAAATTCAGCTGCGTGTCCTCAGCCCAAGAAAAGGGCTGTTCTCAAGGATGTAACTAATATAAAATGTGATAATTTGTACATAAACTGCATCAATGCAGCCAGAGGTCAGGTAATATTATGTCCATCATTTTCGAGAAAATACAGCGTAACTCTTTTTTTCTTTGTTCACAAACTTACTTACTATAAAGATTGTTGGTTGTCAGCCTAGAAAAGGCTCCTTACAGAAAAAAGAAAAGGTGGCTCCTGCTCGATTTGTTCAAAATTCTAAGGTTCCAGGAGATAGAAGAGCAGACTTAGTAGGTGAAATGAAAAAAATAGAGGTGGAGGAAATCCAAGAAGTAAGCCCCGCAGCGAATTTGACCATTGAACCAACCAAAGTCAATGCAAGATACATGGGAACAGCCGTTCGGAGTTCTACGGAGGCGGATTCCAGTGTTCCAATGATAAGTCCATCAGATAGAGGTGAGATTTTCCATTGAACTATTGACAGAACCAAATACGTGAATTCTTTTACCCACAATGCAACACTTAAATGCAATGATATATGCGTATATGATTGACACAGTATCTGAAAACTTGGTTCCAGATTGCTCATGGCTAGTAATCATCATATGGCACTTTTAGACTAAGTTGGACATTTACCATGTAAATAAAAACATGTATACAACTGTCAGTAATACTATTGGAGTCCTTTGATACGCCGATACGAAGTTTGTTTATACAAAATGTAAACATATATGATTAGATGTTCATTATTAGCTAGTATTTGCGACCAAATTTAACATTTTTTGGTCATCATGCAGAAGATGGCATGCTTCGCGTGAAACGGGAAAACTTGGATGATAGAGGCATTACAGATATAGATTCAAAACACAAGGATCCGCTGATGTGTAGCCTGTACGCAGACGATATATATTCTAATTTGTATGCAAGACAGGTTAGTTGCCTGGCGTTCTGCGGTCCATCTATCGTCTTAGTTGATTAGAATGAATTATGAATTTTTAAATTATCTTGTCATGTGAAGGTGTACATATTCTTATCTTGTTAATGTGGATTGACTAGAGAACTTCTGTTTTCCACAAATGTTGTGTCATGTCAACACATATAAACTTTCGGTCTTCTCTCAGGTTGACCGGAGACCTGTAGCTGATTATATGGAAAAGCTGCAGCGTGACATCACACATGGCATGCGGGGTATTCTGATTGATTGGCTTGTGGAGGTTCGTCCGCTCAATCATTCTCTTAATTGGGTTTGACACTGAAAAGTTTGTGGGGTTTATTTTATCATTTTCTTCAAGATTTTTTCCTTGATCTCTAGTCTTTTGTTTTATCCTTCTCTATTCTATATTATTCATGTTCATTGCCTCTTTTCAGGTTTCTGAAGAATATAGGCTGGTGCCTGATACACTATACTTGACTGTAAATCTCATAGACAGATTCCTATCCGAGAATTACATTGAGAAGCAAAAGTTGCAACTTCTTGGTGTAACCTGCATGCTAATTGCTTCGTAAGTTATTAACTACTAAAGATTATACAGAAGTGAAAAAACAAATATATCTCACATTTAAGTGATCTTATTTTTCTTCAGTCATTCAAGCTATTGAGTCCGATTTCATGTTTTTGTAGTCCTTGTCTGTCTAGCAGCACTAAATCTTGTCATTTATATCCTGCTTGTTTATTGACTGAAGGAAATACGAAGAAATTTGCGCACCTCGTGTGGAAGAATTTTGCTTTATCACGGATAACACTTACACGAAAGAAGAGGTACTGCCCTTATCTTTTTCAAATGTCATTTGTCAACTAGGATAAATCTTCACAGAATATACGATATCGGTTTTCTACTTGGTTATTATCATTGTGCTACCCTTAACACAAGCATGATTATATGCATTGTACTCAAAGACTCCATGGATGTGGTCTTGAACGGATTACAGTTTCTGAATAGATTCCTCATCCTAACTATCTAGTGTTCTTCAACTTTCTCCCATTACAAAGTCTGGCCACCGTGTATGCATTCATACTGGTTTCTTAAAATTTACCTAAGTTACTTCCGGATTCTTAAGTTTACCATATGTGATTTCTAAGATAGTTCTCTAAATTCATTTATGTTCTTGTTTGGATAAGTTTAAATTGTATATGCAGAACTTATGTGGTGACATGACAGGTGGTGCAAATGGAGAGTCGTATTTTGAACTATATAGAATTTCAAGTGTCAGTTCCCACCACAAAGAAGTTCCTTAGGTACCATGTCTATATGAATCCTGCGATCTCTTTTTCTTCCCCACTTAATGCCGTCTTGCTAAATTCACTCTCGATTTTCTTTTCTTTCATTGTTTTTTTATAGGAGGTTCATTCAAGCAGCACAAGTTTCTTATAAGGTAAACAAAACGGTTTCTGCAAATCTAAGTTCAACGATAAACAAAGCTACTTCCGACTAATCAAATTGCTCTCTCATTTCTAGGTCCCATCGGTTGAGCTGGAATTCTTGGCAAACTATTTAGCAGAACTAAGTCTAACTAACTACAGTTTCCTAAAGTTTCTCCCATCCTTAATTGCTGCCTCTGCTGTATTTCTTGCCAGATGGACACTTGACCAGTCAGACCATCCATGGGTTAGTCTCTCTCTCATCCCACTCGTTCCTATTTCATCTTTTCTTTCCGAATTTTGTAATAAAGTGAAGTAACATACTTTTCAGAATCCAACACTAGAGCACTACACCAGGCACAAGTTTTCAGAGCTAAAAACCGCCGTTTTAGAGTTGCAAGAATTACAGCAAAACACAACCAAGTGCATGGTTAATGCCATCCGTGAAAAGTACAAGCAATCTAAGGTAAACAATCGAGAACTTTTTCTACAACAAACTTCATAATCGAAATCCTTAGTTTGCATTTGGATTCGAGTAGAAGATTTTGTGGTAAGGATTTCAAATATTAACTTAAAATGAGAGCTAAGTATTAGAAATCCTTCTTCGAAAATGCTATTGAAAACTGAACGGAATAATAATATCTTGTGCTTATATTGTTTATTTCCTGTTATGACAGTTCAAGCGTGTTTCGGATCTGCGTTCGTCAAAACCTGTCGAGGCACTATTCTAAGCGTTTAACAAAGACCCTTCTTACAGAGTGATGAGATATTTATTGCAGCTACAAACTGACTTTCTTCTAGAATATTGGAGGCGAAAAACGGGTAAATAGTCGGAGACTAATGGAAGCAAAATCCTCATTCTTTATTCATACACCTCGCAAGAAAAAAACCCCTTACCATTGTTGTACTGTTGTAATCAGTTTCGGTGCTCCCATAACAAGTTGTAAAAAGGCAAGAAGGATAGGTGCTACTACTTATTTACGAACATGAAATGCCTTTTTTGATAAAGCATTTTCCTTTCGGGTAACTGTATGAAGTTGTGGCAAGTTATTTGTCATTTGACAGCAGCTAACTTCTTGCTGGCTGGTAATTATTCAAGAAATGAACTCAGCTATTGTATCAATGAAAATCATTAATGCTTGACAATTTGATTCTTGTGTTCGACACGAAATGTGAGTTTGCCTTCTAAAACATACAAATCAGAAATTCAAAAACATTGGTTAAGTGCCGAAAAACCCAGTTGAACCGGAACTCGGTCGATGGTCCAGTCCGGTTCAACACAAAAACCGGAAATTTCAAAAAATGCTTGCAGTGTGAAAAACCCCGGTTTGACGTGAAAAATTAGTTTTCAGGAAAAAAAAAACTAATTCAAATTCCTTTCAATCAATCTCTGAAAAATGTAAATTGGAAGTTTAGAATAATTCGAATGGAAAAATTTGTTCCAAAATTGGAATCATCGGAATTTTCATTTTCTAGTCAACTATAATGTAAAATACATGATACTAATATTAAGTACAATGTTTGGAAAAAACAAAAATTTTGGAAAAAAATTCAAATATTCGGAAATTGGAAGTTAATATTCCAACTCAGCTCCTATTCAAAACATTTCGAATTTGGACGGGACTTGTTCTAAAATCGGAAATATTCGAATCAAAATCGGCATAACTTGGAAATTTCATTCCGATATGGACCTCTTATCATCTAAAATAGTACAAGAAAAGCCCGACTCGGCTTCGGGTATTGGCTCGAGCCATGGAAGCAAGGCAAGCGTCTAGAAGCCAAGCATACTTAGCTCCGCGCTACGTTTATAAAACTCTAAAACCCCATTAAATGCAGCCGGTCCAAAGGACAAAGCAACTAGGTTAATAACCGTAAGTATGCTTACTGCTCAAGAAACGGGACATCTATAAATTCGGGTCCGCTCAAACTCTAAAACTAAGACAAGATACTCAGTTTACACCATTACCTAAAGAACACTCTTTTCCCAAAATACCCTTTCTGGTTGAGAAAAAAAGACCACATTACATTTTCATAACAACAACAAATACAACCACCACCTTTTCATTCTCATCATACATAACACCTTCAGTCAGTGCCACATCACTACGACTAAAAAAAAAAACGAAAAAACAAGGTTTAATAATAATGCACATTAAAAAAAAAAAGACGACTTCCCAAACGAGACTCCTAACGGTTCACCAAAACAGCAGTATTTCTAGCCATCGGCTGTACGCTAGCATCACTTTCCAGCCGCTCCCAAATTTCCCTACGTTTTTCAACCGCCAGATTCTTACCTTTTTGCTCGGCTTCGTAATTCGAAACGCACTCCGCGACAAGGGCTTCGTCCATTTCAGACAGCATTTTTTTAACGTTTAATGTTAGGTTGAGAACAGCTTGGTTCCAGTGGCTTTGTGCGTTGGTTTCCAGAGATGGAAACACTATCGGCAGTATCACTTGTCGATTTTGTGCTACTAGGTTTAGTAATTGCTCGTTGTTCCATAGGAACAGAGCTCTTTCGGCCACCTGTAATAAAGAAAGCGGAGATCATTTATTCAAGAATGTAGGAACTAAAAGCCAGGATTTTTTTCGTCTATATGTCTAATTGATCGTATGCTTTAATCAAACTCAAGAAGTTTTATTACAATTAAAAAATGACAAAAAGTTTCATTTAAGTTGCGATGAGAAAAGTCGAGGTATGCAGAATTTTCATCTTGTTCGTTTGAAATGATACAGGCTTTATTTGGATAGATTTACTTCTCCTGCAACTTAAATGCTCGTTGCAGCTCAAATCAATTAAATCTAATAAAATATATTCGAAATCCACGAGGGCTGACAGCATACAAACAATCCTGAAATTAAGCGTAAAGCAAGTTTTTCAAAATGTGGAAATTAATATAGGACGCCCATCGGCCACATAACCAATCTATAGCAGCCACCTGGCAGAGCCGGCAATTCTTGTCAAATATAATCTTAGATTCTACCGAAGTGAATTAAATTGCCATCAATTAATCAACGACAACGGCCACATAAGCAAATATAGCAAATATTTCATACCTTTCTACAATACACATAATTTCAACAATCTAAGAGCTTTCTAGAATTTAGATACCAAACCGCAATAAATAAAAACCGATTAAAAAGATTCAGCGAGTCACCGTTATAAACGAGAACTAAGAGTTACCTGAAAATGGTAGCTATTTATGCAGCGACCGAGGCGCCAGAACAAAGGAACCATGACTTTTTGAAACTCAGCCATATTAATAACTTCAAGAATCTCCTCCAACTCGCTCAGAAACATAACTTCCTTCTGCGTATTCGTAATCGGCCAATATTTCAACAGCCCCTCGATCACATTGCAAGCCAGCTTCGGATCTTTCTCGATAAACTGGCTAATACAGTAAGTCAGCTGCTGAAAGTAAACCCCCAAAGACTTTGGCTTGTGCAACGGAATAAGTGCCCTCGACAGAAATATCTTGTGCTCCTCTTTCAAAGGCAAAGCAAATCCAGTTATCACACTACCGAAAATCTCCAACAGTTCTGCGATCCCGTTATGCTTGTCCGTTTCGAACACGAATCTGTAAAACACGTTGCTCACGCTCTTCCTTATGAATGGACGGTGAACCATAAACTTGCCGTATATTCGATGCAGAATCGCCTTCAGACAGTCCCTTTCTCTTGGATCCTCAGAGTCGAACAAGTCGATAAGCCTCAGAATGTAGGAGTGGTTTACGTACTTTTTCCCGACTTTTGCTTCCAAAGAAGTCGAAGTGACAAACTTTAGAAAGAAATCGTACACTATCTGCAAGTGGGGCCATGCAGGATCGAACGTCGGCTCGTCATCATTGTCGTTTTCGCCTGAAGTAGGGTTACTATTAGAGCGGCAATTAGGTGGGAAAACGCGGAATAAGTTAACGGAGCACATTTTGCATGAGGCTAAAATTGCGGGCTCGGAGAATTTTGGGGGGTTTTGGGAAACGAAATCGAGAAGCTCGATCAATGTGGCCCGTTTGAGCTCCTTTTCTTGAACGTTCTTTGCTGGATCGGTGAAATCGAACACTACACAGCAAAGGCTAAGCTTGCTAATGAAAAGATTCATTTTTTCCGAGCTCGAAACATCTTTGAATGCGAGCAACGGCTCGATTCCTGCAATCACACAGGTTGGAAAAACCGCAGCGGAAGCTCGTTTCGCGGCAGGAGTGTTGGTGTTGGCCCGAATCGAGCCCGGAGACGATGTGTTGGGGCCCGAATTAGGGTTTCTGGAAGAATCTTGATCTGGTTTCTGGGATTTTTTGGGGATTTTACCGAGAATTTGCTTCCACATCATGTGTTTTCAAATAAAAAATTCAATTTCCTCAAATGATGGAGAAATTGAAAAAGGTAAATGTGAAAAAAGATTGAAACTTTAGGGTTTCAAATTAAAGGTGTTTCGAGTACAGTGAGTGGGTGAAAACCTAGCCCACAAAAAACAATGCAAGGACGATAACAATGGGGATCTGAAAAATTAAATAAATAACCCCAAAAAAATAAAATTTAATCGCATAAATTCTTAAATTGTTCAAAGGTGAGATCTTTGAACAATTTTTTTTAAATCAAAAAAAAAAAAAAAAAAGAAGATCACGGAACCTAGAAATTCACCAAAATCAGGCAAAAATCGGAAAACATTCACAATATAAACACTCTCTCTCTCACACACACACCCAGAGAGATAAACACACGCAGAAGAATTAGCTGTGTGCATACATATGAATGAATGTGCACATTGTAGAACATGCGAGGGTGCGTGTTTTTTTATTCTTCTGTGTTTGTTTTTGTAGAGAGAGAAAGTTAAAATAACAACGGTTCAAAAAAGGGGTGAAAAGGGTCAAAATTACAAACCTAGGATTCCCCAAATAGTATTCTAGAGAGAGAGAAAATTGAAAATAGGAAAAAGAAAGAGAAAAAAAAACACAGACACACATGCAGATTACAGGGATAAAAGGTTGGATCTTCGGTTACGCACACATTGTATACGATTGCATTTGTACTTTTTCCGAAGTTCTCTGTGTGTGTGTGTGAGAGAGAGAGAGAGAGAGAGAGAGAGAGAGAGAGAGAGAGAGAGAGAGAGAGAGAGAGTGTCAATGGTTGGAATCAATGAAATTTGCCATTGATGGGTTGGATACTTGAAACCATATAATAAGAATCGATTCAGTAATTTGATTTTAATTTGTATTGAGGTAAATTCAGAGAGAGGGATTAAAAAGTAAGAAAAAAAGAAAAAAAGGAAAAAAAAAGAAATGATGATTAAACTTTTTATCACAGTGGTGGTGCAGAGTGCAGATCCAAGAATCATCATCCATGGGGGGGCATTAGATTTTTGGCATTTTCCCTCGTCACAATAATTTACCATTTTAGGGCTCTTTTGGTTGGTGGGATACGGGGTGATTGACAAATTAGTCACCCCTAATCTGGTATTTGGTGTGAATGATATAAACCCGGTATTGACACAAGGCCCGGTATTCAATCACCCAAATGAGTGATAACTTATCCCACCACAATAGGTGTGATTAAATTATCCAATGTAGACAATGCTAATGAAAATACAAAAAAGCCCCCCAAATAAAGCCTCATCACATCCACCAAATTACAATTTTCAAAAAACATATATTAAAAAAAACTATTTTTTACATTAGGTCATATTTTTATTTTTTTTACATTACATAGCTGCTAAAGTCAGATTTTTATTTTTTACATTAAGTCGAAAAAAAATATTTTCAAAAACTATAGAAATAAATAAAAAAAAAAAGATTTTTATCCCAAAGCCTAGAATAATATAATTATTATAATTACAAATTACAATAATTATTGATAAGGGGTGCATGATAAATTGGGATTGTTTCTTTTAAACATTTTTGTGAGTCAATAAAATTAATTTGACCAAGGGTTGTTTTGTAAATTCAAGAATAATCAATCATAATCATTATAACCAAACATCAATTTAAGTTATTCAGTATTAATAATCCCTCATACCAAATGTGATTTTTTTCCTACTAAATAGTGGTGAATAGTGCAATAATGAATAATCAATCATGTGTTTGTAATCCCATCCTACCAATAATGAATAATCAATCATGTTTATTATTATTATAATTTTGTGCTGGATTTTCTATGGTTTATTTGGGCTTAATCCCACTTTTTCACCCTGAAAATGGAGTCATTTGACACTTTGCACTCTTAAAAAATAATAATAGCGCTTTGCACCATAAAAACACAATTAATCTGAATTTAATAATAAATTCAATTTAATTTTTTATTGATAGTTTTAGGGTGCGAAATAACGAATTAAATTGTTATTTTATTCAACCTCCAACCTGATTTCGAGCGTTCAAAGTGCGAAGAAAATAAAAAAAACCGCACCAGATTATCGGAAAAAAACTATATTTTCTTACAAAATGTAAAATAAAATAAAATTTTTATCACTAAATTATTCGATTGCTTGTATGATTTTTCAGATAACTTGATAACGAAATAGCTGAAGGAATTTTCTTTTTTCGTAAAAATATTTTTTTGGTGATACAAAAATATTATCTTTAAATATGTTGATGATATGTTTATTTTTATTTTTGTACTTTATAATTTCCAAATGATTGATGAATGAAAAAATTAATTTTTCATTTGACTCCCTAAAACAAATACCACTGAAAGATTCATTGGGGGTGTATTATGAATAATTTATTGTGTTTTAGGGACAAAGTGCTATTAATTTATTTTAAGGAGGGAAGTAGAATTAAGCTGTTTCATAAGATAATAGCCCCAGTTGGCCCAATAATTCTGAAAAAGCCCAATTAAATTTCACTAATTGGATAAGAGTTGAAGTTGGGCCCTATCCCAACTTGTCCAATTTCATAAATTTCATAGTGATTAACTTATTTAATTAATAAAACATATATTTTTTAAATTAATTATATACAGTCTTTTTTGAGTATAGAATATCGGTGACAAATGCAAAGCCATAAATGACGTCATAAATTAAATTCAAATAGAGATATATATAAATATATATTAACGAGTGAATATTAGAATTGAAAAATAATTCGCAGAAGTGAAAAACCCCAATATTGGCAGCAACCTGAAATTGAATGATTCATCAGCAAAATCAAAAGCTTCCGTTCGCACAGAAGTTAACCTGATTTTTGCCCCTTTTCGTCAATCCACCGTTCTATTCGTTTTCTCCGGTCAGTAATTTTGTTTTAATTTTTCTTTTTTTGCAAGTAATCCAGTGACTTGTAATCGATGCTTGCATATATATTTTTAATTTTGTGGATCTTTTAGAGTATCGGCTGTTTTGAGTTTGGGGTTTTAAGTATGTGCTATTTGTGTTTCTGAATTTTTGGTATGTATTGTTTTTTTTCCTTTTTGGTTTGATATGAATTTGTAAGATGGTCAACGATCTGATAGTACAAAGGATTACTCTTTGGGGATGGGAATTTAGTTGGGTTGTGGGAATTTTGAATTTATTCAGTGTTTTCTTTCGACATTTTTAGCTTGTAAAATGGTGTATAGTTGCTTTAATTTATGAAGAATGGGTGTGGAGTTGATGATGAAGTTATTCACTTGTGTTAGTTGTAGGCATAGTACAGAGTACAGACGGCTAATTTCTCTTCGGATAAGTTGTTTGAGGTAGAACCTTTTGCGGGTTTGTTGTGCCGTTTCTTTACGCTATTTGATGTAGTTATTTACTTTTGTCTCGTGTTTTTATGGCTTTGTTTTGTTGGAAAAGATGCCAGCGTTTGTTAGCTCGTTAAAAGATTCTTATACTGTTGTTGGGTTATTTGCCGGTCGCCTGGGAAATTTTGTGACCAAAGAAACTTATGAAGAATGAAACGGGCGTTGAAGAAAATCCACTTAATTACCTGTTGATTTAATTTTTGGGGTTGGTTTCTGACATGCTTGACTTTTGTACTTTGAACAGATAAGAGGACTGCCGATCTGGTTCAAATAGTGGATAAACTCGGTGCCATTTTAGATTAGAGTTTTCGGATTATATTAGCCACTCAGTCTGAAAGTTTCCACCACTGTATTGTCCCATGTTTCCCGTTAGTGGTGTACAGCTGGCAGACTTGGATGGCCTTTCCCACGTCGGGACTTCATCGTAAAAATCCAACAGACAAAGTACCTTTTTTTATGGAGCGAGCAGAAAATCACAGTGACCATGAACATGTTATTGACATCACAAGTAGCAGTAACGATGCTTCTTCATCTAGTTCATCCCATGAGAGGCCATCAACTAATTTGGACCAAAGGGGTGAAAATCAACCATCTACTAGTTCACGAGTTCCCGTTTATCAACCTCAAAGTTCAAGAAATTCATCTGTAATTCGAAGAAGGGATAGTCGAGGCCGTCAAAGGAGTCCACTAAATTCTGGTGTCTGGATATCCGTTGAGCTACTTTTGACAGTTGGCCAAATTATTGCAGCTATTGTTGTTCTGTCTTTATCAAAACACGAGAAACCGCATGCTCCTTTGAAAGCTTGGATAGTGGGCTATGCATCTGGTTGTTTGGCAATTCTCCCTCTCTTGTATTGGCGTTTTAAACATCGAAACCAGGGTTCTGAACAGGATTCATCTCAACACCGTCAGGATTCTTCTCAGGCTAATACCTCTGCTGTTCCTTTGACTATTGGACCGATGGATCGTGAAGAACCCTGGATAACTGGTGCAGCTACTAGAATCTCTCAAAACAGATTACCAAATCCAAGGTATCGTAGTATGTGTGTGTGTTTAATTATTTTTATTTTTATTTTATTATCTTACTCCAGTTTCTTCAGTTATATTACGATTTTACTGCACTGTACAAATGCGATTCTCTATGGGTCCTGTTTGGTTTTTGTCTTAAAATTAAAGTGTCTGCAATTTCAGTTGTGGCACTTCTATTTGTTTTTGTTCTAGGGTTGATTTCTTGATGAGTCTTGTCAACTTCATTGGAGACTGCTTGTATGTGTTCCTCAAGGGCATTTCTAACTATTAATGTATACAAGGGATTACAAGAATATTGTGTTTCAGTTTCCACAAGTTAAGTGCTGATGTATGATATAAAAAGACAATTGTGTCCCTTTAAATACTTTGTTACTGAGATAACTTTGGCCATTCTTTAGAAAAACCTTAATGAGAACCAACCTCATAAATTAAGTTCCTCGATGAATTTACACATGTTTTGTGGGAGGAAAAAATGGACGAAGGGTTGAAGAAGGGAAATGTTATTCAACCTATCGTCTATCGTCCTCTTGTTCTATATTGCATAAGAAATGGAATGGAGAAACAGTTCTGTAGAAACTTGTGTCGAAAATTTGGGCATTCGTATCTAACTTAAGAGTGAGAGAATCGCTTGTATTACTGTCTTATTTTGTTAATGAGTGGGAAATTATGTATAAAAGTTGGAAAACGTACATTATTAAATATTTATCTTGATTGTTCAAGGGAAGAAAAGTATGAAGTCGAAGTACCTTTCGAGCACATCTTACAAAGCTAAATACGCCTGTGTTGTTTTTGCAGGATAAAGGTATTCGTCGAATATCTCAAGATGGCTTTAGATTGCTTCTTTGCCGTCTGGTTTGTGGTTGGCAATGTGTGGATCTTTGGAGGACACTCGTCTTCCACAGAAGCTCCCAATTTATACAGGTTTGCGAGAAAACGTACTAGTCTAGTTTACTTAGAAAAATCCCTTTTCTTTTTCGTCTCTTATTTTACGTGCTCAATTTGTTTGCAATGTCTCGACTTACAGGTTATGCATAGTATTTCTCACCTTCAGCTGTATCGGCTACGCAATGCCGTTTATTCTGTGCGCCACAATTTGCTGCTGCCTCCCCTGTATAATTTCAGTCCTGGGCTTCAGAGAAGATCTGTCTCAGGATCGAGGAGCTACACAAGATTCAATAAACTCTCTCCCAACTTATAAATTTAAAGTAAAGAAAAATAAAAAAGGCCACGATAAAGAGAGCACGAGTGAAGTTGAAGGTGGGATAGTAGCTGCCGGAACAGAGAAAGAACGCACGATATCAGGAGATGATGCTGTAAGATTTTTCCCCTTTTTTTTATTATTTTTTTGTGTGGAAATTGAATCGGCTCCAAGAATTGACCCGTGATTACGTTCGACAGGTGTGCTGTATCTGCTTAGCTAAATATTTGAACAACGATGAATTACGGGAACTGCCATGCACTCATTTCTTTCACAAGGAGTGTGTGGATAAATGGCTGAAAATAAACGCGTCTTGCCCACTCTGCAAAGCCGAAGTCGGCGATACTCTCTTGAGTTCACTTACCGAAGCAACGACTAACCTGAGAAATAGCACCGTGTTCTAAAAACGCACCAATTCTTCAAACGCTGCTTTCTTTTCGACCTGCTGTATAGTTTGAGTATTAATTAGGTTGTTATGTACGTGTATGTATGTATTGCCTTTCTAATATCGAGTATCGTTTTTGTATGAGAGTGCGATTTTTAGGTCGTACAAAAATGAAAAAAAAATGGTTGTGTATTTATGTCATGAGAAAATACATACACTGTCATGGTATATGCAATCTTGTTTGGGTGTAATGCTGCTTCCATTTTTTCTGAAGTTTTTACTAATTTCTAATATAAAATTAAAATTAAAATTAAATTTAAAATTAAAACAAACAAATTTACTAAATTCATACTTCTGAATTATAAAATATATAGGGACCTTAAAGTTATTTTAGCATACCTTAAGGGTGCAAGTGTAATTTACCAAAAAATAATACTAATAAAAATAAAATAAAATAAAATAAATAAAATCGTCACGTCTGTGAATCGCAATAGCAGTAGACCAGCTCAGATGGATGACGTGTCACTACACGAGACAAAGTGCGACTTTAAAGAAGCGCTTACCCACCACTCACGATAAGAATTGCCGAACTATTTCTCACACAACACACACTCACCTTTCTAGGGTTTCTCGCTCCTCTCTCTCTCTCTCTCTCTCTCTCTCTCTACAGAGATTGACGTATTCGCTCTGCTTCTTCGCCTTCTTCACTCCGCGATTAATATTTTTCTGCCTCCAGCTGGTAAAAATCTTTTATTCTGTCTGTCATGTATGCATTTATATGTGTGTGTATATATTTATGCTTTTTTTTTTTTCGTCTCCATGTATACTGGATCGACGTTTTCGATTCATTAATCAGAAATTTATAGCCTCTTCCTCCTTTTGGATTTGTTGCTCCGATTTTTGAAGGGTTTCAAAAAATTGAATCTTGAATTTCGACGAAATAAAATTTCTCACGGGTGTTTAAAGCATCTCCCAGAGAAAAAAACCTAATTGAAGTTTCTGAGTCGATTTAGTCGCGTGTGAATTTAGATTAGGGTTTATTAGGTCTTCGATTTATTGATACAGCCTGTTGTCTCCCGGCTGAAGTACCATCGTGTCCTTTTTTCCCTTGTCTATTCAATTGCTAATATATTCTGTTTTTTTTTTTTTTTTTTTTTTTGTAAAATTGAGCTTGAATTATAATTGAATTTGGGTCTTTTCACAACTTGCTTTGCTGTCTGTGTAAATCAGAAAATGCTCAGTTTGGCTGTTGAAATTTTTTGTTTGAACATTTTCATGTAAATTTTTACCTCCAAACTTTTCTTGGATCTTTTCACAATATTGTATCATTGTTATCGGGATGCTTGTTATCTTTATTAGTAATTTGAACTTAATAATATCTAAAATTTGCTTATCTATTTGTTGACTTTTGTGAGCATTATGTCTGTATCATCACCGTGCAGGTAACTCTTGGAGGATAGCAGAATTTACTATCAAACGCCGTAATTTCTGCATGTGTTCTATATTGTTGGTGTATCATATCCAACAATCTTGTTTCTTAGTTCCTGAGCTCAGCTAGCGTGGGTTGGATGGAGCATGGTTCTCATCCTCTGGACTTGCCAGTATCACAGATGCATGTGAAAATGGCGGGACAGGTGTCGACCAATCCTGAACCACAGCATTTTTATGTTTCTACAGAGAGAAATCGTGTGCTAGAACCAATATCGGGCAATCCTGGGTTCACTGCCTTAACGATACCAAACAGCAGAGTGGGTTACAATGAATCTTTAGGTGGTAGAATGGGATCGAGCCCAATCTGGATGTCGAACCAGCTAGGCCATGTAGATTCAAGTTTGCCAAACAATATGTCTGAAGAAAATTCATCATTTTCAATGAAACGTAAGGCTGAGATGGGGCCTCTGTTACACAATTCTAATTTTCAGCAGTCACTGATGCCAAACAAGCGGCTAGCACACACGATGCCTGATGTTAATTCTGTTGGATTTATGCAGCCATCGGCACCTCAAAGAAAAATTGCACCAGATCAGTCCAAGTTGTCTTCTACAGGTTCGGCTGCTCAATCTTTGCAGAACAAGAAAATGGTGAGAAACGATTCTCTCTCTGGGAAATCTAGCTTACAGCGGGGCCAGCCTGCGAAGAAACAAACAGTTCAAATTGGATCAGCATCCAAGGTTCGGGCAGAGTCATTGGAAGCTGTAAGGTCCAAAATGAGGGAGTCTCTAGCTGCTGCATTAGCGTTGGCATTACCAAACCAAGACACTGTTGCAAATGCTGAAAAAACCCAGAGCGATGCATCTGTCAATCATCAGCCTGTGGATTCCTCAGCTTCTGAAGCCAATTTGACTGTGGGCGGTCATGTTCCGGTTTCTGATTCTGAGAAGGTGTTTCCTTCAAAAGAATCATCTGAACTTAGCAAAACGAATGATGGTCAAGTGTTCTCTTCTGAGCTGGCTCCTAATGTAAGCAGTGGCAGTGGCGGACAGGCATTCCAGGGTTTCCAGTATGGTTCCATTTTGCCTGACGAGGATGTTCCTTTTGTCAATAATTTCTATGGTAAAGACGATCTTTTGCAGGGAAATGGGCTTTCTTGGGCATTTGATCTTGATGCACAGATGGGGGAGGGTAAGGAAGTTGAACATGCCGAAAAGACCAACTCTGTGTCAGAGGAAGTTCAGGGCCAAGGAGGTCAGGTTGCAGCTCTGAGACCAGAAGATTTGGCTTTCGTAATCGAATCTGAGCTTTTTGTACTGTTTGGAGATGTGAACAAAAAGTACAGAGAGAAGGGTAGATCCCTATTGTTCAACCTTAAAGATCGTAGCAATCCGGAGCTGAGAGAAAGAGTCATGTCTGGTGAAATATCACCTCAAAGGTTGTGCTCAATGTCAGCTGAAGAACTTGCTTCTAAGGAGTTATCTGAGTGGCGTATGGCCAAAGCAGAAGAGTTGGGAAAAATGGTGGTTTTGCCTGATACTGAAGTAGACATAAGGCGTTTAGTTAGGAAAACACACAAGGGGGAATTTCAAGTAGAAGTCGAGCACGACGATGGCATTGCTGCAGAGATTTCTGGTGGCACAACTATGTTAACACGACCTCCACCCAAAAAGGAGACTCAGCCTCGTTCTCCTCCTGAAGGAAGTCTCAAAGATAAAGAAAAAATTGCTGGTCAAGAGGGCAGTTCTGAGGATCAGGAATTTTCTGGTAGCCTGATTATTCCAACTGACGGGACTGATCTAATGCAAGGAATAATGGTTGATGAGCTAAAGGATGCAGAATTTTTGCCTCCAATTGTCTCATTGGATGAGTTCATGGAGTCCCTTAACAACGAACCTCCATTTGAGGATCTATCAGTAGATTCAGTGCAAAAGACAGCCACATCACACGGTGAAAGCCCAAAACCAGTTAGCAACTCTCGAGCTTCTCGTCGAGCTTCGGACTCGCCGAAAGATGCTGCCTCCAAAAAGGTTGGTGTTGTCAAGAAACATGACGTGGCGAAAAAATCGAGTGGGGATACTGCAAAGGAGAAAGTTCTTCCTATTACTGTATCGAAGGTTGATTATGTCTGGGGCGGCACTCTTCAGCTGCATGTATCATCCTCGGTCCATGTTGGTGGTATATTTCAAAGGTTTGTCTGGCATTTCATATTATACGATTGATTGACCGAAATAACTTGGAATGAATCTATTTTATTGTTTATAACATTTATACATTTGGGTAGTAGTTATTGCTTACCCACATTAACTTGTTTTCCTTCACACAATCTGTAAGATTTCTTCGAGATTATTCAGTTGCTTTTGTCTGATGTTGCTAATTTTTGTTGACAGTGGTGAGAAAACATCGACGAAGGAGTGGCCCAACTCTCTCGAGATCAAGGGCAGAGTTAGACTTGATGCTTTCGAGAAATTCCTCCAAGAACTCCCCATGTCCCGAACTCGTGCAGTCATGGTATATAAAGGCCCTCTCTTTTTCCTTGTAACTAACTCTTGCCTCCTCTTTTGTTGGCCTTCAGCTTTTTGCGTGCAAAGAAGGCAGTGCAGCCTCCCACGGCTTATGCTTAACGGGATTAGTATATATCTAGTATTATTACTGTTATTATCATTATTATTATTAGTGTGGATGTACAACAGCAGTGCTGATAGAAAATATACGGAAAGGTTGATTTTCTTGGATGAATGTTTTTGCCATGGCAATTGCATTTCTAAATTACTCAGAAATCGGTGTCAAGATATTTGTGACAAGTAAGAAACAGGCAATATATCCGAACGCAAGCATTCGATACATTAAAAATTACCAGGGGGTTTACAAATGTGACAACAGTCAACTTTATAAGAAATAATACATTATATTATTCTAATATTATCAGAATTTGATTGATGTGAAATATTTTGTGCAATCGTCACAGCTTGTAATGGTTTTGTTCAGAGGTGGTGGTTGGATGTTGAGCTTTGCTGTTTCTGTACTTCAAATATAGCAGGGGAGAAATTTGTTCTGTGGCAAAGCTGATGGCATTTTTGTTAATATTAAGTCAATCAGATGATGACCATTTAAATGTACTTTAGATGTAATTTATTCCTGGAAAATTGTAATTTTATTCAGCTGAGTTGGCAATTAAAATCTGTCCAGTAAGCGTACAACATGTTTTTACAACCAATTAAACGTGACAAACGTGACAGTAGTATATATATTGATTGATTAACGTTAAACAATTACCTCGTACTTGCCTACTTTTTTTTTTTTCTTCTATGTAAAATGCAATTATGCTATTTATATTCTAACCAAAAGAACTTGTTTTATTTGCAGGTTCTGCAGTTTGTTTCAAAGGACAAATCATCAGAGGAACAGCGTTCCAGTCTTTCTGAGGTAATAATAATATTAATAATCCCATTATTTCCATCTTTATTATTTTCATTCGAGCCTTCAAAAAAAAAAAAAAATCGAGAGTAATGCGCTCAACTATCTTCTTTATGCACAGGCTATCGACTCGTTTGTAGCAGACGAGAGATTAGGATATGCCGAGCCAGTACCAGCAGTTGAACTCTATCTGTGCCCTCCAACTTCAAGAATACTCGATATGCTGAACAAGTACATGCCCAAAAAGGAACATTCCGAGGCCAAAAACTCCACCGAAAACGGATTAATCGGCGTAGTTGTATGGAGAAGAGCTCATGTAAGCAACACGATCTCACCTAATTCATCCTCGCACCACAAACACACCTCCAAAAAGCAACCTTTCGCCACTCCTAAAAGGGTTCAAGATTCGCCGAGTTTTAATTCCAACACCACGAATAGGAGTTCCCCTCATGTATTAAGCAAGTCTCAGCCACAAACGGAAGAAGACGACGATATCCCACCTGGGTTCGGCCCTGCCGCCGCTGCCGCCGCCAGGGAGGACGATGACCTGCCGGAGTTCAACTTTTCCGGCAATATGAACACGGCCGCTATGCCTATTATTTCACCCCACAATTTGCACCAAGGTGTGAAGATGACTCAACGCCCAGTGGATCAAGTGAGAGAGCTTATTAAGAAATATGGGCAGAGTGGGTCTAGTGCACCACCCCCGAGTAGGACTGTGGTAGATAACAAGAGTCTTGGTATTAAAGCTTGGAATGATGACGACGATGATATTCCCGAGTGGCGGCCACAGGCCCCACAGCCGCCGCACCACCAGCACTTTCCGGCGGTTCATGGCCATCGGCCGCCAGTGCCGCTAGTTCCTAGTAATCAACTTATGCCTCCCATGGCCAGCCAACAACAACCACCACCACCTCCTGGTGGTAGATGGGTGCAGCCACCGGGTCCCGTTAATGGCGGGAGATGGAGGCAGTAATAGTTAGGATTAGCCGGAAAGTGAAAAACCCTTTGTAAATAAGTTTTGTTCCTTTATCCTTTCGGCCCCTGTGTCTTGATTAGCGTTGTAGTGCCTTAGCCCTAGTTTTCTTTTTTAGTTTTTCGACTACATCTCTCTTTGTTTTCTGTTATTTACAATCGCTTTTTAGATTTCGTGTGATATGAGAAAGATATCAGATGGTTTTGGTTTACAGTCTAATTTATCATTTCTGTTTGTTTCTTCTCTGTCGAATCTCTCTAAATAAATACCATCAAGATTGGTTAAAAACATTTTATTTATGGCACATTGTTTGCATGGTTGGATGAATATAAAGATTGATCATTTCTAATTTCTGAGTCTTGAATTGCAGATGTTGTCACATGGGATTCTGACACAACAGTAAGATATATATATATATATATATATATATATATATATATATATATATATATATATATATACATATATATATATATATACATATATATATATATATACATATATATATATATATATATATATATATATATATATATATATATATATATTAGGTTTTAAATTTTTAATTGAAGTGTCACATATTTACTAAAACTCGTATAATAAAGTGTTTGATCCTGATTGAACCACAACTCCACTAGTGTATATATATAGTAAGTGTGCATTTCTGAGCTAAAAGCATCAGCAAATTGTGTGGCTGATTTGAATTCCCAGAAAATTTATTTATTATATACGTAATTAAGTTGAAGAATAAGATGTTGGAGATGTTGGATATGTCGTTTTCGGATATGTTCATGACGGAATTGGTAAACCTAACAGATACGAGGATAGGGTTCGAATATGTGGACGACGGAAGTAGAGACAGAAGATATGTTATATACCACTGGAAGATGTGCCTCCGAGCACGACCAAGAACCTGGTACTCAGTTCGATTTTCCAGGCGAGGCTTACTCGGCGTGGGATTTGGATTGGAGATTCGTGTCCTAATGGACGGCAAATTTACCGGAAAGAAAATAGTAGGTTCTTTGTTTACTGAATGCGTGCGAGTCGTTTTCCTCAAACTCGAAGAACCTGTTTGGGAGGAAAAGAAGATGGGATAAGGTACCCTTGTTTGATATTGAAATACAGGAGGAAGAATCTGCTGCATTGCAGATGAAACTCGGTGCAACACAAGTTGAACAAGAAGAAGAAGTTGTGAGAAGAGACGACAAAACGAATGATATTGAAGAACCGCTTTTGTCGAAGAAGAAGATCAACCGCTTTCGTTGGACCAAAGTTCATTAGATTTTGAATTTTTTCACCTCCCCATTATTTAATAGCGTTTGATGTTTGGTTTCCTTAATATCAACTCAATTACTTAAAAAAATGTGGAAACGCAAACAATTTTTTCAAGATATTTCAGCAAACAATCCAACTGACTGCCAACTTTGTAACAAAATATCCTGCATGTACGCGAACAGAACCACGTGAATTATACTGCGAGCAGAAACTCGATGCTCGTCGGCTAAATATGTTTATTTTTATTCTCATTTTCGGGTAGAAAACTAAATATATGTCCAAAAAAGAGAGAAAAAGAAAGGAATTTATTTTTTTATTTTTGTATTTTTGTATTTTTATATATATATAAGTGGTCCTTCATATATGCTCTCAGCTATTTTAAAATGTTTAACTAATTAAAAGAAATGATTGCAAAAGATTAAGATTAATTTGTTAATATCCAAAAAAAAAATAAAAAATGGATTCCATGTCATGGCTGATTTAAGATGGGCCTGTCTATTGTTTAGGCATGCTCCCATTTTTGCATATTGAGCCCCCAATTTTTGAATAATACCATTTTCTACAGTAATCTTTATGTTTCTGTTATTTTCCATTGAATAAAAAGGTGCCTGCATTTTCTGCTAGTGCTAAAACACCTAACTTTTTATTTGGAATGTAATTCAAATGTTTGTATTAAGCATTATTCAAATGGCACAAAGTGTAATTTACCCAAATACTTATTTAAATGCTTATTTAACAGGACAAATCGGGGTAATTATCGATTAATCGGCTTTCATCAGATAGACTCAAATAATGCTTCTTAATGCAAATCTCTTTGGACTTAATTTGTAATGATTACAGCAGAAAATTCTTACATTCCAAAATGTTCAAACACTTGGGAAAATTTCGTCAGAATCTCTGCATTCAGTCTAACTTGGCTATCTTAATAAAAGAAAAAAAAGATTATTTGTGAATACGGTCAACGATTTCGACATTCCGAAACAAGTCTTCAAACTCGAGGAGATAAAGACTGTAGCACGATTCTTTTCCTTCATGCATGCATCTGTCAAATGTCAAAGTCCGAAGTCTTATCCAATTCCCGTTTTTTTTTTCCCGCTATAAATACAGGAACGTACAAGCCAGTTCATGCATACAAACTCATCTTCTTTCGTAAAATGACTCGTCTCCGATTTTTCCTCGATACTTTCGTAGCAACTTTTCTCCTCTTTGGAAGTCTCACAAGCGCTGATACGTGCATCGATTGTTTCATCCATTCGAGAGCTGCTCATTACCCTAATTCCGATGTTAATGGAACAGAAAGTGAGATATATATATGAATAATAGTTGACATAAATAGACACAAGATATGTCACATGTTAAAAAGATATGAAGAATGCCCGTTAATCGATTAATAAATATTTTTCTAGAGTTTCTTTTTTCTGATAATATTTGCGTAAATATATGCAGCTGGATCGTGTGGCTATGGTACGTTTGGGGCAACAATTAACGGCGGAGATGTATCCGCTGCATCAGATCTATATCGAGATGGAGTAGGATGCGGTGCTTGCTACCAGGTAAATAAATATTATCTAGAGGAAAATAAATAAATCGTATTTATTAATTTATCTAACACGATAGTGATTTATCCGAAACCATGCTTGCTTTGTTATATATCCAGGTAAGGTGTACCAACACTAACTACTGTTCAGATAAAGGAGTAACTACAGTTATAACTGACCATGGTTCAAGTGGTAACACGGACTTCATTCTGAGCAGACGAGCTTTTCGTCGGATGGCTCAGAATGAAGACGCAGCTGCATCTCTATTAGCATTTGGCGTAGTAGATATCGAATACAGAAGGTAAAGTATATCTAAAATATAGTAAATTTCTTGTCCTACCTAACAAACTCTATAAAAAAAAAAAAAATCGGTTCGCATGCGCATATCTTATAGGCTATAGCACTTGATTATTTCACAAATAATAACATATTCGTTTATTATACAGGGTTCCGTGCAGCTATCCGAGCAAAAATATTACGATAAAGATAGATGAAAACAGTAATTACCCTCATTATCTGGCCTTTGTAATTCAGTATCAACAAGGCACAAAGGATATAACTGCTGTTCAACTATGTGAGGTATCTTTGAGAATCTTTTAATACTCAAAGAATAAGCACACGTTACCAGATGGTCTAAGCAAAAAAAAAAAAAAAAAAAAAATCTAACTTAGTTTTTAAATATGCAGACACAGAGTTACGTCTGCAAACTAATGGATCGGAGTTATGGAGCAGTATGGACGACTACCTCACCGCCGAGTGGGCCGCTCTCATTAAGGATGCTATTTAGTGACGAAAATGGAGACGAGACATGGGTAGTTCCAGTCAACGACATACCTGAAAAATGGAAACCCGGAGAAACGTACGACTCAGGAGTACAAGTGACCGCCTGATTGATGCAAGAACACCCCCCCATGTTGTTGTCTGTTCATCTCGATCTTTTCAATTGATCTTTATTGTTGTTTTTCAGAGCTAGGATTCAGTAATAAGTTGTTAACAAATCCTGTAGATTTTAATCAGTTTATGAATGAGTAGAAAAAGGTGAATCGCTTCAATTTGGATTCCATTTTACGACATACAATGTTTGAAAATGAAAACACGTGGTGTACTCATCGGTTCTATACACCGCTTTGCCAAAAAGCCAAAAACTAACCCATCAATGTTAGAATTTGCATATATAACTCTGTATACAATCAATTTGAGTGATGAAATTTGCTACACAATAACTCCAAGACTTCCTACAAGTTTTTACACAATAATTTGCATATATAACTTTGTTTCTATAGAGGACTAAACGGGCAAGATGTTGCGAATTAAAAGAATACACCGTTACGATCTTAGATACCTCAAGAAGCTTTTGAAGATATTTCAGCAAACAATCCAACTAACTGCCAACTTTGTAAGAAAATTTCCTGCAAGCACACAAACAGAACCACACGAGTTATAATGCGAGCATAAACTCAATGCGTGTACACGCAATTAAATCCAATTCACAGACTCATCAGGTCTGTGGCATATCAAAAAATTAGAAAACAACACCTAAACAATGGAAAAAACAAAAATAGCAGCAAAAGACGATTTATTACCTGTTGCGGTCTGCACTAACTGGCAGTTTCAACCAAAACGAGGCGCATCTGGAGGCTTCAATCTTCATGATGAAGAGAAATGTCATCGGGTACAACTTCATCAAATCATTGTGCATTCTCTATCTATATAACAAGCTATCATGGATGATAAACTCTATTTTTGTACATCTCTAGGAAAACATTTCATCGAACTATTTATCTTCGCTTCACTAAATATGAGCAAAGTACCTTCATTGGGCTCGCATCCATTATTCTCCATGTCTTTAAACAGAAACTTGACTTTCGAAACCATTCCTCTCTTGAACATCGCGTTCATTATCGTGTTATAAATATAAATATCAGGAGAAATCCCGTCTTTTCGCATTTGGTCTCGATAGTCAAGGGCACCCAATATATTGCCTTCTTTACAAAGGCTATAAATGGAGCAACCGTGGGTGCCGATATCTGGCTTAAGTTTGTGGTTATACATATCCTTAGAGAGCTCATATACAAGCGAATCTTTGCCTTTCGTTATGGAAGCACGGATTAGAATATTGTACGTGGTTGTATTAGGTGGAACCCTGATACTTTTGAAATACTTGAAAATTTCCAGCGCATTTGCAAGTTGTCGATACTTGCAGATGCCAGCAAGGAAGGAGTTTAAAGTGATTGTATTAGGTTGAAGACCACTATTCATCATGGATTCCAAAAGCTTCAAGCAACCCGGGAATTTCCCGATTGTTGAAAAATACTGAATTAGACAAGTGAAACTCACAATATCGAATTTAGTTCCTTCATATTCCTTCATCCGCCCCCAAATCTGCCCAATAACGGACCAATCTCCAAGTTCACACGCAGCCGAAAGAATCGTATTGAAGGAAACCAAATCAGGCCCGATGTAAGGCCACCTGGCAATGTTCAATAACTCTAGTGCTGCATCCATGTTTTTCTCTTTGCACAGTCCTTTAAGAACCATGTTATACGATACACTAGTAGGTCTAAAACCATGCTTCATCATACTCTGCATCACGGACAAATTTCCACTGCAATTACCACTAAGAATAGTGCTATACGATACAGTAGTAGGACTAAAATCTTGCTCCAGCATACTCTGCATCAAGGACAAAGCTTCACTGGAATTACCACTGCAGCATTTCGAATGCAAATATATGTTGTAAACGACATCATCTAGAGAGCGGCCCCTCGAAATAAAATCGAGCAATAGCTCATTGGAACTCTCCAAATTGCCCCCTTTCAACATGCCTCCAGCCAATGCGGCATAAGTGTACATATCGGGCAATAGCCCCTTTTGATAGATAACTTTAACAAGATCACATGCCTCTTGTATCCTACCATGAATAGAAAGTGCACGGAGAAAAATATTATACGTAACTAAGTCAGGATCGCATCCTTTCTCTTCCATCTTTCCCAAATGGCTTAGAGCCTCATCAACATTCCCGTAATCGCAAAGAGCCTTAACATATATAGTATAAGCAATCCGACTAGGCTTACAACCAACTTTTTCCATCTCACCTAAACAACGAAAAGCCTCGACCCATAGCCTTTCCTTACTAAAACCGTATAACAAAGCAGTATATGAGTAAGCAGAGCGCACAAAACCCATCTTTTCTAACAAACCGAAAAATGCCAATGCAGCATAAATCTGCTCCGACTTACATAACGCCCATAGTATCGGATTGTAAATACACCCTGTGCAAAAGAATCCCCTCCCTGAAAGTGCTGCAAAAACAGAGTACGCCTTTTGAACCATCCCAACTTTACAAAGACCTTGGATCAAGGTGCTTACATCACATTGACTCGGAGTGAAGTTAGAACTCAGCATAATATCAAACACATCAGCGGCATCCACTACACTTCCTGCTTTCAAAACCTTCTTGAACAATTTCGACAGAATCGAATAGGAAGGCAAAAACTCGTTCTTCATCATTTCATCTGTAATCCAAATCGCATCCTTAAACCGACCAACGGAAAGTGTCCCATTCAAGAGTGTCATATAAGTCAACAAATTTGGGGTTGGGCCGAATCTTTTCATCCGATTATAAACCTCAAACAACTCATCGATCGCCACATTTTCCGACTTGAAGTAACACCTAATCATCGAATTGTAGTCGTAAACAGTAGGCTTCCCCAAAACATTATTCCTCATGAAATACAAAGTCTCAAGGGCTTTTTTAATGCTACCTGAGGTCGCATGATTCTGCATTCTCTGCCGCAGCTCACTGTAAGTACACAACTCCGGTACTGCATTATCGTCTGACGAAAAGTCGGCATGTTGGGCAGCGGAACAAGAAGTGGAAACTGTCACTGAGTGCGAGAGAGAAAACAATCTTTTTCTCAGGGGTGATAAATAGTGGGTGCAAGAATACATTACATGCAAGAATTATCTTTTCAGAATCGCCCTTTTATAACAAAACACTATAATATCCCATCTATATATATTTTAGAACCAAATTTACAGACATCAAGCTCGTTCGAATGGTTTCACGTCTATGCCGGTTGCTAACCTAGACACAGAAATCCCTTTTGTCGGCAACCCAATTTGATTGAGAAACGCCGCCGCCTCGGCTTGTGGGCAATCCGTTGAAGAAGCTCTTCTGCCGGCACTCTTGGTTCGTTAAATCGCCGCCGCCGCGGAGGTGGTTGTTGTCGGCCTGAGTGGTTGGTTGCCTGTGATAACGTGGCGGATGGGATTTTAGTTGTAACAGAGTGATTATAACTGTTACGGCGAGTGGTTTTTTAGGGTTTATTCAGATTGCATGAGATTAGCAATGCACAAACAATTTTTATTTCAAATTGAATTGATTTTTGATTCTCATTGAAACTGAGAGATAGCGATCGCAAAACTTCACTCCATAACTGAACTTACTGAAAAAAGCAGCCTTTTTTCTTCTGTTTTCCCTCCACACCCTACCATAAAACCCTAGTTGGAAGAAAAGCCCTTTCACCATACGACGTCGTAAAGCTCCATTTTTAGTTCAGGGTTTTAAGAGTGAGCATACGACGTCGTAACTATTTTTTGAATTGTTAATTGTGGCCCCCAAATAATCTTTATTTACCAAACAACCCCCACATTTTATCACAAATTCATAAAAGGTCCGATCTTTCAGTTATCTTTCACAGTGGATGAGCTGACACAATAGATAGCAAGAGGCAAACTCCAATGGCAGCAGCTCTTCCTTCCATTAAATCCCACCATTCCCTCTTACCTAATATTTCGATTTACAGGTACTCTCTCTCTCTCTCTCTCTCTCTCTCTCTCTAAACTATGTAGTACAATATCGTTATTTTTTTTTAATTTTTTTTTGGGGTTTGCAGGAATAATGGCCAGAGAATATCCATTTTAACGCAGACGAAACCTCGTACATGTAGAAAATTGAGAAGAACGAGTGCGAGTTTGGGTGATTCTTCGACACCTTTTTGGCAAAATGGGATTGTGAGGAGGGATTTAATGTTAATTGGATTGTCTTCTTCAATCTCTCTGATTTTCCCAACTTTAGGTAAAATGTTGAGAAATCAATTATTCTCACTCTTACTGATTTGGGGAATTAGGGTATGGAATTATTTTTAGTTACGGATTCTGCGTAAAGATTTGCACTCTTGCTGTAATATCCCGGATTTTAGTTACGATTCTGCGTAAAGATTTGCTTATCATAGGTATTGATTAGTTTGTTTTTTTAGAATTGGATTATTGAATTGGTGATGCTTACAGGCTCTAGTGCCGACGAAGAGGTGAAAATGGATTTACTAGTTGATGATGTGAACGCTTACTCGTATTTGTATCCGACAAAATTGCCTTCCGAAAAGTTTGACTTCAAATGGTAAACAAGAACACCCCTCAGTTTCGATGATTGATTATTTACCAGCTAAGATATTTCGACATCTTTTAGAGCTGCTTTTCTGCAACGTGAAATTGTAGGAACCTCACTCTTTTAATCTATTTGAAGGGTGGAATCTAGAAAATCGGAGCGTTATTCATCAGCTGCACCGTTGTCCCGTAAGTCGATGTAAACTTCCGTTATTTGGTAACTGTGGAAATCGTATTGAGTTTTTTTTTTTTTTTTTTTTTTTTTTTTTTTTTTTTTGCACTAAAATGATTTATCAACTATTGTACAGCTGATGCACGCCTTCGAATTGTGTCTGAGAGGATTGATTTTACCGATAACCTCATAATTTCAGTCACGGTAATTGATTCATTTCTACCTTTTTTATTCTCTACGCTGACTATAATATCGCGAATTTCCATTTTAAAAAACTTTTAATTTGTATTCGTTGATTCAGATCGGTCCGCCAAATCCTCTGTTTCTGAAATCCAAAGATAAAAGTACATGGACTGCAAAAGACGTTGCTGATTCCGTTTTAGCTGACAAATCTGCTCTCGTATTTTTCGCCTCTCTTCTTTTACGTCTAAATATCACGTCAACTTTGTTTTGAGTTCACTTATGTATTATTAACAATTATGAAGCTTAATATTTAGTTTTGAATTTTGATCGAACCATTTTGATATTGTAATGTTCATCTACAGCGGGTAACTTCTAGCCAGCGGATGGATGAAAGTTCGGTTATTGATGCACATTCTTCTACGGTGATTTCTGTTTTTTTTTTTTTTTTTTTTTTTTTGGTATTTCAACTACTAGTGCTCGATAATGCGAACACATTTGCTTACATGTCTGATAATAATCCTTTTTTTTTTTAGATTGATGGGGAGTCGTATTGGTATTATGAATATTTGGTTCGCAAGTCGCCAACGAAATCTGTATGTATTTCCTAATTTAATCTATTAGCAGGTTATTGCAGACGAATCTCAACTGAAGTATTTATATTAATCATACTTTACTACAGGCTGAGGGATCAAACCTTTACCGACATTTCGTCTCTTCAACTGCTGAGCGTGACGGTAGGGCAGTTAAACTTTTTGCATAAAAAATATTATTATCATTTTATTGGCTAATAATAATGAGAATTTTTTTTCTTTTCATCGTAGATAGTGTTGAAATAATGCTAAATGAGCTTCGTTTCGTTCTCGTTTATTTCGATTTTTGCTGATAACTCTCGTTCAAAAAACAATTCTTCATCCACAGGTTACTTGTACTCTCTGAATGCTTCGACTCTGAGCAAGCAGTGGGAAAAAGTAAGTGCAAGTTTCTTAAACATGCAATTTAGTATTTGAAATTGCAATTTCTTGAACATGAGAGGCTCTAAATTAAGCTGATACCATAATTCTATATTAAATTCAAAAAGAAAAATTAAAAAAAATGCCGATTAAACAAAATCTACTGTATTTTTTGTGCACGTGTAATTACTGAATTTGCTTAATAATGTCGCACGCAGATGGGACCTTACTTGGAAAAAACCATTGCATCTTTTCGACTTCTCCCGCCTACAGAAAGTTATGTTCCTCCATACAAGGACCCATGGAGGTTTTGGTGAACTCTTTATTCATTCATCTGGAGACGATTTATTATTTTTCGACGGTGGAAATGTAATCGATGAGTGCTACTTTTGTAATGCCATGTAATGTTATCTTCAGTCATAGAAAATTCAGCAATTTATTATTTATCCTTTTTTATATCAGGAAATATAAAATGTTTGCAAGCTTTTCTGGTGAATAGGTTAAGCAGTTTTCCAGATAAAAACATAAGGATCTACCTAAGAGGGAGGGAAGGATTGTAACTCCAAGACAATATCTTTTCAAGTTGTTCATCTTTTGTAACAATGATCGATTTCACAATGTTTTTCGCAATTTCCTCCGAGGAGGCTCAAGTTTTTGTCGCAATCACCTTTCCAATACTCCCCAACTCAATAGGACAACGTTCTTCTTTAAACATCTTTTGCCAAAGCCGATTTTTTAACGAAAATATCTTCTGCTTCATTTGCTTCGCAACATCCCTGATTCGTCCTTCCAAACTGTCGTTGGATTTGTCTGAAAGTTGTTCAAGAAAGGTTTGTAAGTATATAATGTGTTGTTTATCGATCGATGTAATTTGTCCTTTCTGAGCAAGAGAAATTAGATACTGATGGTGGTTCAGGATTTGGTCTATGGTTGTGAAAGGGAAAAAACAAGAACAGCATATAAATGTAAGCCATCTCTATGAAGATCAAACTCAACCAACTGGGCTAGCTTAGAGAGAGAAACAAGAGAGAGAGAGAGAGAGAGAGAGAGAGAGAGAGAGAGAGAGAGAGAGAGAGAGAGAGAGAGAGAGAGCTCATTTCATATTTGAGCAAAGAACAATAAAATACCTATTCATTTACAAGAACTGATTTACACTGGTAAAGAAAATGTAGTCCAACTAATCTGTCTACATAATTCTACTTTTCTTTTGTTGAAGTATATATATATATATATCGAAGCAAGCTAATCCTGTGAAGTAGTAGAATATTCAAATAGGAGGCGTTTCGAAGGAGCCGATTGTAACAGCACCCTCAGGCGGCTCGTGAGTTGGTAGATCAGAGTCCACTGCATAGCCATTTCTGAATCCTTCATCTGCCTCACTACAGAAGCCTGCATGCATAAGTTTACCTTACTTAGAAGACAATGGACAATGAAAATATATATATATATATATAGTATACATCGAAACACTGATTACAGGTAAGCCCAACAATATGAATTTCCGAAAACATTAGCCATAAAATGAACAAACCAAAAAAAAATCGAAATTTCAGAATATTGAGAAAATCTCAAAAAATCGTATACTATATAGCACACGCTTTTTAGTAAAAATCGCTGATAATGTCAAATATTTTTTGGAACTCAAATATATATTATGTAAGGTATTTATCCATAAGTAGTAAATAAATAAGTCATTTAAAAATTATTTCAATAATTTTTCAATCGTAGAAAAAAAAAAAAAGGGGGCACGATCAAGATAGGATCATCAAAGAAAATGAGAGTGTTGCACTTTTTTGTGGGAAGATCAAAATTGAATGAGATTCGGCGAAAGCCAAAACAAATCGAAATTTTAGAATATTGAGAAAGTCAGCAGTGAGGTCATTTTGGGAAATCTAGACAAACCTGAAGACGCTTTCCCAGCTGGACTTCAACTTCGGTCCCAAAAGAAATGTTGCTAGCCAGAGACTTAAGAGGATCGACTGTGGGGTCCACGGAGAGTAAACTCGGGATTTGAGGAGAATAAACGAGCCTCCACCTAGCCTGTCCGAATTCGCCCTTGCCCTCTATCCTCGGCATCAATGTCTCGAGTGTTGCAGTAGCAAGCTTCTTAAACGCAAGCTGACCATCACCTTCCAATATTGATTCGGCTAATTGACTCTCAAAGACTCTAGCGGCCTGTTTTAGTCAGAAAATATGTGTATAGTTTCTTTGAGACAGATGAATTTATCTCTGAAAAACCCAAGAATTTCCTTACAACATATATGTATAATTCACCACAAATCAATCAGGATAAACAATGTCGCTAAAATTGCATAGAGTTACAACCTACAGTACGATATAAACGGTTAATATTTACTTTATCTTTTTGCTTTTTATTTCTTTTCTTAATCAGAGTCCGTAATAAGCAAAACGTGACATTTCATAATTTTCATCAATTTATCCCTGCAAACCTCAAGGGTGGCTTTTGTAATTTTGAAAGTGAACAGAACTCTTCTACACCAAGTCAAACCTAATACGCAATTGCTGTAATTTACCGCATACATTATAAGCCTGCGCTGATTAGAACTTGAATTTTTTGCATCAAATTACCTCTGTAGTTGAAAGGACATTTTGCTCCACCGAACGAGTTGAGGTGACCACCAGTTTTTCCTGCCACTTGCTAGCTGGACTTTGAATTCTAAATTGCCATTCTGATCCGACCAGGGCTAAATCCAGCATCGGATCAAGTCCATTGTCAGGCTCAAATTTTGCAATGTTAAGATACTCTCTCTTGAGCCTTACCTGCATTCAGGATTCAGACAAAGAAGAATAAACACCAAAACACAAGCATTTCAAAAGATTATGTACTGCAAAGAGTAAACCACAAAATCGCACAACGTATATAAAGATTACCTGTGTCGCCACAAGATTCACATCACCATTCTCGAAAGTTAGAATGCCTTTAGGTTTTATCCATTTGGGATGGGCTGGACCATTTAATTCAAGCTCTCCACTAACAGCGAAATTTAGTATCAAAGGATAAACTATCCTCAGTTCAGGCCCAAGAACAATCCTTAAGTCCGTCAGGCGGATATCTAGTTTTGGCTTACTATTCACCAACACCGTCCCCTTTTCAACTTTATCTCGGTCATCTGCAAACCGTCATAGTTTGTTAAAACATTAGAAATTTAACAGTTACGAAAAGAATACTTCATGAACAACCAATCATGTACGTATTTAACATAAAATTGTTGCAAAATGACATTGGTTTAAAAGTGACAGTATTTTGTTTGTTCTTCTTGAGTCAAAAGAGAACCACGTCTCATGTATACTATTCACTTTTCTATTTCCCACCACCCTTTCTGATGTATACCGCCATTGTTCTATTTTTTATATAGTCTCTCACAGGTACCAATTTGGTAAACTGGGTTCAAAATCAAGAAAAGCTCAGCTTTGATTTCTTATATAGACAAACATACCAGGTGATTGGTGGAATGAGCTATTTGATGATGCTGGAATTAGGTTTAGAAAGCGCGATACATACTTTGATGCAACCATACGACCATAACCACCAGTTGGCAATCCTCGGTCATTTGGTGTATTCCTTCTGAAGGGAGGAGCTCCACTACCCTTGTCGTGTGGTAGATAAGCTTCTCCTTGGCTGACCTTTATCTTTCCAGATATGTTTGGTTGCATAATAGATCCAGTAATTTGTAACTGAGAATCAACCTGACCACTTTGATAACCAGATAATTTTCAAGTTACGAAGGAAACAAGAAAAAGAAAAAAAAAAATTGCAAACATCCTAATGAACCAAGAATTCTTTTGCTTTCGGGAGTAAAAATATACCTCAGGATATTCCTTGCACGCACTTCCAGAACCTCACATTTTAAATCAAGTTTGTCGCCAAGAGACGTTTCACTTAATCGGAGGGGGAGATTCCCTTTTACAGACAATTTTCCCTTTCTGCTCACTCTACCCTCCAATGAGCCAATACGCAATCTATTTGAATTTACATGAACTGTTCCACCAAGATTGGTTACTGGTTTCCTAAGTACAGGTGAAGACACGGTTGCCCTGTGAAAATAGGCAGACCCGTCTAGCACTGGTTGTTCAACAGTGCCCCTTACCTAAAACAGACAAATATTAAATACCCACGACAATGTTTGTTCTATTGCCCGATTATATAAGCAAAAGTTACAGATAACAATACAAACCTGAAGCATAACTTCAGCATTGCCGTTGAGCCAATTAGCATAAGGAGATAATGCCGTTAGCAACAGCATGCCCCCATCTTTAACATCAGCATCAATCCTAACTTCTCCTGCATCTAGTAAGTTCCAGTTCAAACCCTTGAGGCTCTCTGCCAATTGTGTATCCCAAACCTCTTGATTTTTTTCTCTGAATCCCTTTCTATCATTAGTCTCATCTGCAGTTGGTTTACTTCTTTCCGTGTCCCAACTTCGAACCCATGTGGCTTCATTTCTGTCCCTTTCAGTACTTTCTTCCTCCAAAGCATTGTTCTGTACAAGTGTTAGAGGAACGCTTCCTTGGATATGCACATAGCCGTTCTGAACAATGGGTTCAAATTTTGCATTGAATAGGAAACGGCTACTTGGGGTTAAAGATGCAACAACTTCAGCCCTCCCAAGATCAATTCCTCCAATTGCCCCATCCAAGAGCCTTACTTGGACATCACATTCTGGCTTAACTAGATTTCCTTTAAGATCACCTTCCATGTGTAGGATGCCTCTAATTGGTGCTAATAATTGCCGCAGAGAGTGAACAGCTTCGCTGGCTGAATTTTCAATAACCTGAAGAAGAGTAGGAACCAAACTGACGGGGAAATTAAGAACAGCAAAATGCAAATTCGTCTTCGGCCCTAATAGTGTCCCATCTGCATGGATTGTGGCATTATCCCTTTGGATAAACATTTTGTCCAGACGCAACCCATCGTTGTTGCTGTATATCCCGGCTGCTAGAATGCGCTGGGTTGTATATGTTCCCCACTCCCATTCGTCTCCATGAAAGTCAAATTCTGCCTGAAGTTAACACAAAAGAAGAAATCAACCAGGAGGATAATGTAATGAAGAATGTCCATAGGAGGCAAATGTATTGTAAATGTGATGTATGTTTGAAAGTTTTCTAGGAGACTAAATTGAGAATGAAAAGTGAGGGAATTTAATACCAAACATAGCCTAGTTTTTATGATCTCGGTTACCGCAAGATCAGTGATAGCAGAAAACTCAGTTATTATGCTTAGATAGAAAGCCAAACGGAAAGAAATTTCATGCAGAATTATTTGAAAAATAGAAGTTAAATAATCATTAAACATTTGTATGGATTTGTTGGTAAGCAGACAGCCAAAATTTCAATCAGAAACAATTATATATATATTTTTTTTCTCTTCGATCAATATGATCCAAAAAACAGGTCAATATGTGCACAGATATCTACCGTCGTGTCTCCATTTCCTCCTCCACTTGCATCTAAAGAGCCACGCCAGCGACCTTTGAGTTCAGATAAACCTGGTAAATTGAAATCATCCAAGACAACTTCGTATGACGCTGCACAATAACCCCGAACTTCCTACAAGTTTGTACACAATCAGAAAATCTAAAGAGGCGAAACAAGTTAGAGGTTAAGAAAAGAATCCACTTTCAAGATCCTAGAAATCTAAAATCTTAAAAATCTTTGCAAGTGAAACAAACCTCAAGAAGTTTTTGAAGACTTTCAGCACACAATCCAACAGACTGTAAACTTTGTAAGAAAAGATCCTGCATGTATACAATTAATATTATTATTATAATAACAGAAGAGAAAAGGCAGTAGCAGCAAAAGGCAATCAGTACAGATAAATGTTAAATGGGTTCCGTAGATACGACTTTTTTTCCATTTTGATATCCAAGAAAAGAAGAGAATGAATTAAACATGAAATCATCTGAACCCTCGAATGTCAGACGCGGTCCCAAATCTATCGTTTGGACCTAAAATATGCCAGCTAATTGTTTCAAATAAACATCTACTTGGATGTGTCAAGCTTATGCATGTCTCCATACGAGCAAAGTGAAATCAAAATTGGAAGAGCGTGAAAGGGGCAAAGCTGACAATACATCATGGGCTAAATTCTAATATGCAGTAACACAGTTCATACCAAAGAATCTTCAAAGATTTCACCCATCACACATTAGTAGACTACAACCTTCGATCTAGATTGAACGGCTGGATCAGAACTTCGAGAAAGGAGCCTAGCAAGTGGAAGCATCTCAGCAATCTCAGCGTTAGGAACCTCTAGTCTCATTCTCCATCTACCCATAGAAGAGATCACACTACCAAGATGACCTGTCATTACTTTCTGGAACAAGCTACCTTTTTCCTTTCCAGTAGGGCTTCGATCCCGAGATCCAGGCAATACATACTCCCCTTGTAGTTCATATTTGCTATTGCTTTGCTCCAAAGTAACTCTTTCAACAGTGATCTATAACAAAGAAGTATTAACTAGCATTTTACATAAACAACTAAAATAGCCTAAAAATATAAATGCCATTTTACTCCCACAGTTCTTCAACATGACAGTGATCGAGATCAACCAAAATTACAATATCCTTCCTTATATTGAAAGATTGCAATATGATGAGAAAATTGATCATCAATAAATTTCAGAAGAAGACAAAGTGTTTTATTTGAAACACAGTGAATGTACTGACCACATCCCCACTCCATCTTGCAGCCACATCTAGAGCTTCACCCAACACCCCGCTGAATTTTGGCCGGAGAACAGATAGCACACCGTGGCCCCTTCTTTTCTGAAAGTTTAACTGAAGTTCTGCCTGAAAGGGAGAATATCAAAATGGGATAAAGATTTTTTTTGTTTAGACAAGGAATAGAACCAGATAAAAACCATATCACCACTGTTTCAATGTTTATTATGTTTCCAAATGGAGGAGTACCTTTTTATAGTTACAACCATTATCTTCATCTACAGTTGAAAGAACTTATTTACAAAAAGTTTGTTATACGATTCTACGATTCAAAATGCTTCAGCAACTATCTATCTATCCAATTCTGATTAGTTATACTCGATCAACAAATTTGAACGACATTAGAAAAAATATAATCACGTATTCAGTTCGTTCAACCTATCAAATAGATGAATCAACCATTTGACTGAACAAGCTTCACACAGCAAATTAAAGACTAGAGTGCAAACAAAACTAGGCATCACAAAGGAGATGTATGAACTGCAGAAAAATATTTACACTATTCCTGAACCAGGAGCATCAGAAATAACATAGAGTTGTCTAATAAGAAGTTTACTCTTGATATCGCTCCACGGAGTGAGGCTAGCTCCAGGTCATCCAGCGGCAAATGGCGTACCTGATGGCATATATAGTGTAAATATTTTGTACCAATTCAGACGAAAGAAGTCATTCAATAAAAAAAAAATAGAAGATGTGGGCAGAGAGTTAGAAGCAAAATAATTCGTAAAAAAATGGAAAGGACCTCCAAGTTAGTTGAGTGTAGTGGTCGATAACATGCATTAGCTTTCAGTTGACCTTTCTGCAGAGAAAAAGACAGAAACTTTCCAGCTAAATTTTCTTCAGAAGTTGATTGCAAAGGTCCTACAAGTTCTACTGAAAGACTTTCGTCTGGCCGACCAGTAGCATCCAACTGCATCACCATAAAGCAAAGCAGCAACTAATGTCATACACATTTAATCAATAAGGATATAATGCTAACGATAGTCACAACGATTATGTCGCTGATTATCTCAATGTTCATGTACTAAAGAGAGCATAAAAAGTACAACTGGTATTTACAAAGACTTTCTAATTGAAACATAGTAGTCATTAGTGCCAGCAATAGCTGCAATACAACCCTATACAGGATAAAAGTCCAATAAAATTTACGAGGATTCTATGATTTGCTATTAGTTATAATAGTTGCTTGAATTTTAGAAGAATATAAATGATTTATTCAATATGGAAATTTGATTGGAGATTGAATAACTTTGAGCCTGAAAGAATTTCTATTGTTTATGCTCCCCCGATGTTAAAGTCGAGACTCGTTCTCCATTCACTTGACCTAGAAGATGAATATAACACCTAAACCTGTTTTAGGCATGAACTACAAGGGCCCAAATGAATATAAAATTTTAAATATTACTAACAAGAAACACTATTTAGAAGGCAAAGGAGTGTGAGACAAACCTTGATACCCTTAGATGTGATGTTCAACACTCCAACTAACTGGGGAGCCAGCATCAATTGATTGAGCTTTAGACCTGAGATTGAAACATCACCAGAAATGCTCTTTGCATCTTCATCACCTTCCACAAGGGGCAATTCTGAACTCTTATCAGATTGCAGAACTGGGTTGTCAATGCTGCAGCAGTTCTTGTTAACCTTCCCTTGAAACTTCACTTTTCCTGTTGCTTTCATATGCACAGGCCTTGGAGAATCAAATGCATAGGAAGAAACAAAGTTAAAAAATTCAAAATTTCGCATCCTTAGGTCCAATTCGACTCCTTCCACAGAGAAAGGCATGGTAGCTACTTTACCGATCTCTCTCCAGTCTAAGCAGTTTTCATTAGTATATGATGTTAAAACTTTCATATACAATTCAAATGCAGCCGATGAAGAATTGACAGAAATGTGATCGTGTGAAATTATGACATCTCCACGAGCATCAGAAAGTGAACCCTCAGCTCTTGGTGCAGTCCATTTGATATCAAATCTCCTACAATTGTAAAAATGGTATACACTCACATTTCCATACATGAAACTGTAAGAAGAAAATTTATGCGGAAACTATCGATCCATGGAGACTATTTATTCCTTCAACATGTAGAAAGACACAGCAAGAAATCTTACGGTTTTGACAATGAGCCAGAAACTTTTGTTTCTCCATTGAGATCCCCCAACTTAAAGGGCATCGTTTGAAGATAACCAGGTATATACCGATGCATAATCTTATCAAAACATAAGTTTCCGGAAAAGTTAACATCCATTGCTGCATCATCAACCTCGCCCTACAATAATAGGCCAATTAACGTCACAGATAAACCAAAAATTGCAAGAAAATTGAGGGTTCATGAAATAAATATAATACATTGACCATAGAGAATATACGATTGAATTATATAGGATGAAGTGACAGAAGTAACATGGGTTGTCGATCTAGTTTTTAAAATTTGAAGGCATTATCTAAGAACATGGAATAAAACTAATTCAAATTTACTGATATGCTTATTATACTGTCTTCTATACAAATAAACACCTCAGGACAAATCCAAGCATTTCCTGCTCCGCGAATTTCCCCACCATCAACAAGTGTAGCTCTGATTCCATAAAGGTCAGCGACCTGCAATGTGCAATCAGGAACATTAGCGTATGTGCAAGAAAATAGACAAAATTGAATCCCATTTATCAATTATGGTTTATTATTAAACAATTACTCACACAATTATCAGTATTAAACGTAAAGTTCGCAGAAACATAAGAGAAAGGAACATGGTCAACGGCTGCAACTGCACCAGCTTCTTTACTATTCATCATTGCCTCATAGGCAGCTGATTGAGGGGTATCGGCAGATAAATGGATGAGCTTCCTTGAGACCAATGCACTCCCAACAAACACAGGAGCATCCAAGGGGCCTTGACAGTTGAAGACAGCTGTTACTGATCCCGCCAACTGAAGTAAATTGAGGAGATTAATTTTGATGATAAGGACAACGAAAAGGGCAATCTCATCAGAGTGGCAACCGAATTAAATAAAACAATCCACTTTGAAATTCAATCTACCAGTTAAACATATTTTGGAATTATTTTTCACAAAGGGAGACGATCTTCAGAAATGCAGGGATACTGACATTGAAATCTAACAACTGACATTTTCAGCTATATTTAATGATAATATCATCTTAAATATACTCCATGGATCAGTTTTTTGCTTTTTTATGAAAATTCAGAACTCAGAACCAAGCAACTTGAAATTATTTCACTAATTCAAATTAGTGGTTTGTACAACAAACTGATACTTGCAAGATCAAAATAGAGGATAAAGACATCAGAACAAAAACTTTTTCAAAAATTCAATCATGTACAGGAAAAAAAAAGATATACATACCGGAAATAACAATGGCTTCATCTTGAAAGTTTTCATCAAGGCATTCACTTCAACAGATGGAACCTGAGGTACCAGTGTCAAAACAACTCAGAGAGAACATTAACCAAATCTAACTTTCCAAATATCATTAGGTTCTGACAAAAAGAAAAGCCTGGCGGAGGTGAGGTTTGAGTAATTTTTCAAACTTGAGGGGTCAACTATCTAACTAAGACAGAGGGTAGTGTATAAATTACTTAAAGGGGTTTAGTTGTAACTAGATAATTTAGAGAGAGGGTGGTGCAATTTACACCCTAAAACAAATATTTTAATGAGGGTAAAAATATAATTTATTTAGCTTGGGTTGAATTTTTGAACCTTAATCAAACTTTATAGGAAGTTGAGGTAAGGATTCTAGCTGTAATAACACCTGCCCGCAGGAGAGGTAGTGAGGTAGGTACAATTTATTCTTTAAAGAAACAGCACGACAAATGGGAGAATCGTATAAAAATCCAATCGGTAAAATGCACATGATAACACTTGGTCGAAGGGAAATCCACTGGATGGATGACATTGCTAGTGGTAGCAAAAATATTCATATACCTGACACATCAGGTGATATTCTCCTTCCTCTGGATCAACGCCAAAATCTCCAGATGCTTCTAAAGGAATGTCACCATACCAGCCCCTGGCGTTGTGCAACGATATTCGTTGGGCACGGAAAAACAAACTTGCGGATATATCCTGTATGAAAAGGTGACCTATAACCCATTAAAGTACTTTAAATAACAGAATATAAGTAGGAAAAATATACGCCAATTATATGAAATGATACTATTAAGAATCCTCTTATGGCGTTTCTGGATGGAATAGACTCATCAAATTATCCTAACAACATGCACAAAGTCACTATGATTCCTGATCATTTGATCTAGTTTACAGAAATTCTCCAGTCATGAAAGTATAATTGACCATTCAATCAAAAATGCAAAATCACTTCGTCTTGTTATACTTATATCCAATGATGTTATGTAAGAAATTAAAGAAAGTTGATGCAAGAAGAGACGTAATAAAAGGCTGCACAATGACATACAGAAAACCACGACGGAGCGTCATATATGTGAAAGGCCAGCCCCGTTACATCTAGCTGCCCATGAAGATTAGGAAAAGTTTCACCTTTTGACATGCATATGTGAACCTGTTAAAGAAAAGTTAAATGTCAGATAGAATTCAGCGAATGTGATAGATAATATAAAGTCATAGTAATTGTGAAGGTAGAGAAGCACCTCACCACTAGCTCTTCCTTTAGACCATGTAATCGGAAGGTCTAAAATCCTCTCAAAAAGCTACACAAGAAAGACAGAATCATAGCTTAACCAAACTTAAGTGGCGGGAAGCACTATAACCTATTAGTAATTAAAGAAAATATTATGCATTCTTGGTGTACTTTACCGGCACAAAGAGATTTGCCATTTTCAAATTTGCATGCCATTTCTGCTCAGCGATATCAACGTAAACATCGGTGGACAACCACCCACCATCTTCAGATATCAAATCTGATCTCCACATCTTACAATTTCCAGTAAGTTGCACATGCACGCGTCCATAGTGCTTTTGAAACTTCACATGTCCACTAGCAACTTCCATTTCTCTACAAAAGGAACAACAATTACAATCAAATATCTGGAATACGACATCCCCATCTGTAAGAAATTCCAAATAAGATACTCATATAAATGAATAGTCCACATTCCAACACCACGAACATACTTCTATATAAAACAGCTTCTTGAAGTTCCTTTTCTGAAAACAGTTTTGCAATTATTGAAGTACGACACTATTTAAGAAATAAACTTTAACTTTTTTCAAAGTTGTCACAGATAAAATTGTTTCGCACTAGTAAAACCAAGCAGCATAGGTTCCAGAAACATCAAATGTATTCTTAAATCGACACAAAATGAACTTACAAGGATACAGCATGTGAAAAGCGCGGGGGAGCACTAGGGATTGCTCCTTAAGCAGTTAGAATTAGAAAAGAAAGAGAGCTTAAACATGGACTTATTAGGAGAACAAGTAAAACTACCTCGGTTCTGTATCACCATAAGCAAGCAACATCAGTGTACCATCTTTAAAATGTACAGAGTCAAGAACCACAGGAATCATTTTATCTATGCCTGAAGTATTTTCTTCACTAATCTCGTCACCTAGTTCTGTCGATATGTCCTCAACACTCGCACCAATCTCAGATTTCAGCCTTTTCAAAGGATTGACAAGTAAAGAAGACCATGCCTCACCAAAGTTTTTAAAGGCAGACGAAAAACTTGATTGCGAGCTCAAGGGCCAAAAACTTTCCAAATGGACAGGACGAGAACTACCAGAGGCATTGGCCCCTTGATTGTCCAAAGTATCATCCTGTCCATTCTTCACTTCCTCAACTAACCCAAGAGCTTCTTTTCTGACGTCTGCATTAGTGATATCATCCCTTTCCAGATGTTTACTACTTGTAGGACAATCGACAACGCCGCTGGCTGATGAAAACTTATCAGTGGAGTTTGTGGATTCACGAATTCTAGCCAAAGTAAAAAGAAAAGGATCACGTAAGATATTCATCTGATCCGTAAACTGCGTTTCTGAATTTCCTCTAGAAACAGAGTCAGTCTTCAATTTGTTCTGCATCCCCGTGATCAACTTGTTCGTCGATACATCCCCAGCAACTTCAATGTTTTTATTGTCAACACTGTAGTCAACCTTCACATTCTGATACTCAACTCTCACATCTCCTCCAGTGTTGGTCACTGTAGAAATCGAAGCAGCTGCCTCGTCCTTATTCATTGGAGAAAACTCAAATTTCGGATCATCAAACCCTGCAGATCCCTTGGTAGAGCTCCCAGGCTTCCCCAGTGATTGTCCTTGGAAGTATAAACGAGCTGCAGATGCACTGCGCTCAAGAAGTCTTCTTTTGTAAGCAATACGTGCCATAGATAAATCTCTTCCATTGGCCTTCCTCTTGAACTTATGTTTCATGTACCCTGGCATAATTTTGGACCAGATGCTAGTTTCTGGGGTTGACATTTTTGCACCAAACGACCTCTCTAAATCAGCATGCTTCAAATCATACTCCGCACCAGCATCCATACAATGATGATCTCTCCAGTGAAATTTCTCGTCCATATAACGGAATGGATCAGGGTTCCCCAACCTTGAGGGAAGACTCGTACTCTCCTTTGAAAGATCATCCTCAGGCAGAACACAATCGCACTCTGTAAAAATATAACCCTTTTCAGCAGCTAATCTAGCTGCATCGACTCTTTCCCTCTCCCAGCGCATGGAAGCTTCCTCTCTTGCAATCCTCCTATTTTTTGTGCGATAATCAATACCTTCTTCAGTGGACAGGTGCCTCTGGGGAATGCCTTCTGAATAGGGTATTCCCAACCAAGAGAAGTTCTTCTTCTGTGCAACCAATAAACTTGGATTGGACAAAACAGCATCTATCACAATTTTCCCCCTTCTCAGGCTAGCAAAAGGACGAATACGAAGCTTCACACTGGGAATCTCGCCGCAAGAGAACTCTTCACTATGAGGCCCAATTGAGCATGACTCCAAAGTAATGCTTAAAGGTGAGATTCTTCGAACCTTACCAAAATCAAGTTCTCGCTGAATATGATCACTTAGTAGGGTACAAACAGAAGGCAACAGATTGGCTTCAACATAAAGTTTTGCTTTAGACTGTGCATACCAAACCAATAAACACACCCCAGATACAACAGTGCACAAGACAGAGCATCTGAACAGAAATAACCCCTCTTCCCATACAGGAGTCATAAACTTGACTAAAGTCTTGCTTCGAACAATGGGCTCTTTGACAGAATTAATCATCCAACCACTCCGCAATTCCAGCGTCTTCCATAAAAACTCAGCATTTTTCCCACAGGAGTGCATAAATTTGTTCCCGCGAAAGATCCATTCATGTTTTTTTGCGCATTTACACAATAGGAAATTCGAACCCTTTTTTAAGGGTTTTGATTTAATTCCCCTCGAAAAAGTATAATCAGCTTTGTTTCTTCTTTCAAAAACAGTGCCCTTAAGTGGAACCCCAAAAAATGGCTTGTGAATGTCAATACTCATTATCTCAAAATAGTGAACTTAACTTCTTTCACAGCTCATTTGCAGGGGACCAAGAGCAAGCCCTCAGCCCTTAGTCCCCTCACGGACCCAATTTTAGATTGTAACTCAAAGGCAGTACAACAGCAGCGCAGAACCTGAAAATTATATGAAAATAACCCATGTAAGAATTTTTCAATTCAAAATTTTCCAAAATTTCCAAAACACCCATTTTCAACCAATTATTTATACATTAAGTATATTTTTATCATTAAATAAGTTCTCACAGACAGAATTACACAGACAAGCACAACCCAACCTATAAGGTCTACTCTGGGGATAAGGATAAGACTCGATAGACAATATAATCAAGGTGTATCACATGTTTGGGATTTAGTTTTGAAACCCGTCACCAAAAATGGACCCAGAATTTAATCAAGCATGTGAATGGCATAGTCCAACCTCAACCCCTATTATTACACAATCCTATGAAGGATATTACCCACTACAAGCATCGTAAATAATTATAAATCCTAGACGTAAGATAATCACATATTATATTATTACGGACAACGTAATGCTATCCAATTCAATTAATCTCATCAGTCCCATCAATATTCCCAAACGACGCCTAATTGAATTACACAGGATTAATCTCGTAGTCTTTCCGCACACTTATAGCAAAACAAATGAAAGAAAGAAAGAAAGAAAAATAAAGCTAGAGCAAAACTAAACCGAAAAAAATAAGAAAAATGCAGCTTCAACTTTATCTCCCTACTCTCTACTTACATGATATCACAAACACAAGCAAATTAGCCATGGGAATTCTACTCGAAATCCAAAAACCTTACAAATATTTCAAAAATAAGCAAGCCTCCGAAAACATTTTTAAACCCAGTCATCCTGCAGCCTTACTATACATACAGTATATACTATAATCCACAGTCCACAATAAACAAAAAACACGGAATCTATAAAACCTAGAAAAAGGGAAACAGAAAAATGATATTATACATATATACTACTATCACACAGTAAGCACAAGCATATTCCCTTCATTCTTCTCTTAATTTCTGAATCTATACGATTAATTAAGTAGACTAACCAGTACGCGTGAACGGGGTCAGCATTTAACGAGAATACGACGACGCAATTGCAATATAAATATATAATTCTTTGTGGCAAGGTTTTGTTTTCGTCTGTTCCTAATGTATGTGTTTGTCTGTGTGTGTGCGTGCGTGTGTGTGTGTGTGAGAGAGAGAGAGAGAGAGAGAGAGAGAGAGAGAGAGCAGAGAGAGACGGTTGCTTTTAATTGAGAAATTCCTCTTCTAGGTGGAAATGACGACTTGTACCCTCGTGATCCAGTAAACACCAATGGAGAAGAAGGTCGACGAATCATTCATAAGAAAATAAAATTAAATTAAATTCATGAAATGGAGAACATAAGCAAAATAATAGGGCGACAAGTTACGAAAAAACCCTCATGTCTGCATAATTACAATTTACAACCTCATGTCTACGTAATTACAATTTACGACCACCCTTGAACTATATACTATTTTACACATCCATCTTTATAGTGTAAAATTTACGTACTAAATGAGGCAGGTTTCGCAAGAAAATGCATAATTGAGAGGTGGTCGTAATTATCTAAATAGAAAGGGTATTTCCGTAATTTGCCCTTACCTTGGGAATTTGCCGTAATTTGCCCAAAATAATAACAAAATGAAACTCAATGTCATAAAGGTTATTACAATTTAAAAATGACCTAGAGTAAGAATACAGGGATATTGGAAAAAAACTATTTTTAGATGTTTCAGAATTATTATTATTATTATTATTATTATTATTATTATTAAATTCAAAATAAGAGAACAAAACAAGTATATTACATACAATACAACTACTTAAACGTAAGCATGCAGAAATTGTAATCTTCAACAGTAAAGAAACCTCCATCAAGATTCAAAAAAGGGGAGAGAGAGAGAGAGATAGATACAGAGCAACAAAGTAATGATGATATATGTTACAATCTGATTCTAATAAGTTAACAAGTACCAAAATGCAACATTATATTTAAAAGTTCATCTATCAAAAAAACTAAAAATGAAGAAGATCAAAAGATTTATTCTCGTCGACCAATAAGAAACAACCATCTCCATCATCCATCAAATTCACCTCTCTCTCTTTACCGCATCGGCTGCTGGTTATAATGGTTCTTCTCTTTCTTTTTAGCGGCAGCAAGTCTAGCACTTCTTGCAGCAGCCTCCACAGCGGCAGCTCTAGCTGCAGCATCCATCTCTTTGGTCGATTTCTTCTTCTTGGAAGAAGCCATCTTCTTCAACCGCTCCTTCACATCAACTGCAGAAGCATCTTCTTCCGTCTTCTCAGATTCCTCTTGTTCGTTAGGAACAACAACATCTGAACTGTTGGGCTGGTCTTGAAGCTCCTTCGCCTCTTTGGAAGCCTTCTTTTTCTTCTTCTTTGCGCTTTTAGATTCTGCATGGGCGCTTTCTTTCTTCTCTGCATCACCATTCGGTTGCACCTCTTTCCCGTTTTTATTGACGTCTGCAAGTGCATAATAATCATAATAGTCATAACGTGGCATTATTTTCAAAATAGAGTTATATAAATACAATATACCGAGACTCTCCAAAAGTGGTGTTTGGTGGGAGGTTGGGAATACCTTTCGGTGTGTGTGTTGTAAGGCCATAATATAAGGCCAATTTTAAAAACTATATATATACAATATCAGCATAAGAGCCACACGAGAAAAAAAAAAAAAACAAAAAAAAACTATATATATACAATATCAAGAAAAAAAAACTGGTATTTCATACCAAATATCAAATAGATTTTTATCTAAAATATGTACATGATTGAATGACCAAGTTCAAGAAGCAGAGAGGAAAGACAATTACCCGATGGCTCGTCTTCAGCTTTCCCTTTTGGGTTAACTCCAAAATCGGCTAAAATTGCCTCGAGTTCAGCAAGCTCTTTTTTCCTTCTCTCCTTCTTGGAGAGCTGTCTTTCAGTTTCTTTAGGTGCTGGGGACGCTTCTACAGGTTTTTCGACAATTGGTTCGGTCTCCTTTTGGTGCTCTGTTTCATGATCAAGCTCCTCTTCAACATCGTCGTCACCTTCATCGAGAAGCTCATCGTCACTTTCACTTTCCTGCAAAATTTAGATGGACAACCACAAACAATCACAAATACAATTAAACACATTTAATACAACATCATAATTCATGTTTGGAAAATATCAATTAAATGAACCGTTGTGACGAAATTTATTCCAGTGAAGTGATCTTAATACCAGATAGCACTTGATGATGGAAGCAATTACAGAAAACAATTCACGTAATGAGGATATCAGAAACCACACATCGAAAAAAACTGGTTACAACTCGAGAGATTAAGAGAAGAGGGTGATGACAGCCGGAATTTTGATATAATCACGTGTCTGTGATTTCTTCGCTAATATATTACACATGGTAGATACAACACACATAATGTGAGTGGCGAGGTGGGTGGGTTAGCGAAATCAGAAAGACGCAAACAACATAAAGACACAGAGATCTAGTCGTAAGTGGGAACACTAGCTATTGCTGAGTAAAGAGAGTAATCCGGTTCTGCATATGGAAGAGTGAACTCCTTGTGGAAAACATATATGTTATTATACTCCAAAAATCATTTGTTTTTAGATCATGCAGAAACTTATGCATTGATTGTTTGTTTTTTTCCCATGCGCGTGAAATGGAAATTTTTACTTCACAAATGGGGGGCATATAGAGTCTGGGCATGTTGGGAAAAGCATTTCGTAATATGAAATAATCCCATTACTTTCTTTTACTTAAGGATGCACAACAAAAATGTTCCGGAAAGTGCATAAAAATAAAGGTGACATCAATATATATAGCAAAATAAATGAATGGCAGATGAGAGAGACAGCATAACACAGTACAACGCCTCAAACTTTTGCAACATGATGCAATATTCTTATAGCAGAAAACAAGTATGTTTTAAGAAACTACGAGTGAATGCTTGGAGTTGGAGGCCAATATACTGAACAAATATACTACACCTTCTAACTTTACCAATTTAGTAAAGCCAATGAAACATTTGGCATTTAATTGGGCACAATGCTGTAGCTCGTGTAATGAAAAAATGCTAGAAAGAGAACAGAAAGACGTTTTAATTTGATAAGACAACAGTAAAATTTCCTTTTTAACAAGAAAAAAAACAAGAAATGGAAACATATTTTTTTTACTAAAACAACCATTGTATTGAAGTCAGCGTATAATTCATCCCAATTCGGCAAAAGCACAAATAGTTGAGTCATGTTTGTCGTGCAAATCACCAACTTCCATAACAAGAACTTAATGACGCGCTACAGTTCAAAAGAAAAGGCAACTTTAAAAATCAGAAAAGCAAAATGCAGCCAATTGGTTAGGTTAAGTCACTTTTTTGTATCACATACATGATAAGTGACACTTTAACCTCAGTCGCCTTCCAATAGAGGTCTTCTACTTGTAAATAGGACATATTTCGAACAACTTCAGAAACAAAAATTACTTGTAAAGTTTAATATAACTATAAAACGACAATTGTGTTTCTTTTTTCTTCTTTCGACAGTTCGCTAACACATGGATTCACATCAAACAAAAGCAAATTTTACGTATAGACGGAACAAATACAAAATGAAGTACAAAACGACAAATGCAGCACAACAAGCATACAAAAGCTCTCAAAAAGCTCAAAAACGATCAAATCTAAAGCCGTTATAAACCATCAAAATCAACAATCAAGACTTGTTAAAACACATGCATAATTCCAAAGTGCGAAACCCTTTATTTAATGGAAAAATCGGAATCAAGAAATAAGGAAGCAAATACCACTACTAGCAAATAGCAATCAAAATATTCATTTAATCCAAATAAAACACGTAATGTACCATAATTTATGTTAGTTACCTCCAGAAGATCAGGTTTCGGTGTCTCTTCAGGTTTATTCAAACCAGAACCAGCCCACATCGCCTGAGGAGGAGCAGTGGTGGCATAGTAAAGATCATCATCCTCATCATCCACATCAGCCCACGACTTCACTGTCAACGGCGCAGGAGCCCAGTACACCTGCTTCTCTTCTTCGGCCTCCTTTGATTTCCCAGCAGCACCGCCTTTGGACGAGCTCTTAATCCCCTTCGACGAACCCTTATCCTTTTTCTTCTTCCTCAAACTCTCTAGAGCTGCAAAAACGTTGGTGCTGCTCACGGTATACGATCCTTCGTCCCTCCTATTCCCACCTCCAACCATTTTCTATTGTCCTTAAAATCAAAAAAACCCTAGAGAAGCACAGGGGCAAGATTGGAAATCTCGAACACAAAAATGACAATTCCGGATAATTTCCGAGACTCGATTACCGGTGAATCAAATATCAGAGAATGTTCAGAGCAACAAATAACAACAGCAAAAAATACAGGAAAATGGTATTTCGAATGAGATCGAAAGCAGAATTTGCAAATTCAGATTTTATCAGAAAAAATTATCGACAAAACCTATGTGAACAAAAATGCATGAATGACCAATTTTCCTGATTAAATCTTCCTTCCTAAATCCGGAGCGCTCGACGAATATGAAAATGCCACTCGAGAAATCCAGGGATAAAAGAGAATTAGGGTTTCAAATAAGAAATGAAGAGAGGCGGAATGCCCTAGGGTTTGGATGTGCGGAAAAGCGGTTTCGGATTGTGCTTATATAAATGTCTCTATATTACATACACTGTAGAGAGAGAAAGAGAGGAGAAGGAGAGAGAGAGAGAGAGAGAGAGAGAGAGAGAGAGAGTCTGGGCGCTGAGGTGTGGTGCAGATAACGTGAGAGATGAAGCAAAGGGTTATATACTTTGTCGTTTGTTCACAACTGGTAGTCCTTTTACTTTTAGATTATTTACAGATTTGGGAACCAAAGTTATTTTTCATTGTCCGAATATTATAAAAAGAAATTCCTTTTTATTTCATGGGTAATTATTTACAGATTTGGGAACCAAAGTTATTTTTCATTGTCCGAATATTATAAAAAGAAATTCCTTTTTATTTCATGGGTAAATTACGGCCGATCTTCATATTTGGGTGATTACACTCACCCTCAACTATGAATATTTTTCTTCATATTTGGGTAATTACACTCACCCTCAACTATGAATATTTTTACACGTTCACTCTTACGATGTCAAATTTAGTACGTTCACCCATTCAATGTCAAATTTAATACAATCTAGAAGATTATGTGAAATATTCTCCAGTTTAAACCCGTTTTTCCCAAATTAGATTCCATTTTGCAATTTGGAATAAACTCGTGGCTCAATCCTCTAATGATTAAAGTTTCCCTTCAATAGAAATCACTCTTAACATATGATACAATATACAGAAGCTCATAAACGGCGATAGATGCCATTGAGTTTTTTCTCTTGAAAGCCATCTTATTAAAAACGAAAATACGAACAGAACACAGTATAAAATCGTGTTTGTGATATACAAGAGATAATATACTACAAAATGTTTGTCGAAAAAACTACAACAGTCTTTCATTTGTAAAATACACAATAGTTTTTGCTTCCAGTATGATTACGCGTCAAGTCTCCGTCTAGGCGACGAAGAAAAGGAATATTGTAAGAAAGAAAATCAATACAAAGAATATCTTGATCATCAGCCACCGATTTGATGAGATGCTATTGAGGTACTTGAGCAGTGCCCCTTGAGCTCCCTCTACATTCGACAGTGTGTCCTCCATATTCTCGTCAATCCTGTTTTTACACATATTTTATCAATGATTAAAATCAATGAGAGAAGAATGAATCGAACATTTTTAGAAGTCAGGCGTCTATGCATAAGAAACGTTATATTCCGTTATAGTCTACAATGGATAGAATAAAATTACTTTTGATGAAAGAATATAAAAAAGTACTAACTTGCTTTGTTCGCATATCAGAACTTATTTTGATGTAAATCAAGTGAAATATAAGAGTAGAACGAAACACTAAATCATTTACCGGATTTCATAGTCAAAATGCATATAAGGTGTTTGAAAGTGGAAACGAGCTTGATTACAAAAAGAAGCAAAGTAAACATTTACACCACTTCAAGAAGAGATATCGACAAATAATTTCAACAGATTGTAAGAAAATTAACGGTAACACAAGAAAACCCCGTTTGTTTCGATGTCAACAAGTTCATAAGAGTAGTAAGACCGTCATGCTTTTAGTTTGATTGCCAAATTGGAGTGTGTAATGAGTAAAAGCAATTGCAAACCTGATAGCAATCTCTCCTTGCTGAGAAACCAAGGTAGCAAGCTGATTGAAGATAGTGCCCAGCTCGTGAATTGTCGACTCCACGTTTTGAAGAGCTTCAGCTCTACTCTGCATGTAGCTGTCCTGAAGTGGAACCAATTGCTGTTGCTGTTGGCTTTGTTGCTGCTGCAGCAAAGGCTGGGATTCCCCTTCCACCTGATTCCTGTTCAAGAGTTGCAGAAAATAATCTTTATTGGCAAAATGATTTATTTATATCTGACAAAATTCAATTCAATTCTAGTTGTTTCACTCGGTAGATTTCCTACAGATACTTGACCATAACACAGTCAGGTCCTTTCCGAAACTGTTTAACTGGTCGACTCGTTGAACAGCACAATATGAACATCAGACCAAAATTGTTGGTAAAAGCAGGAAAATAAAAAGGGTCAAACATTCCCTCAAAATAAAAGTGTCTGGAGATAAAAAATTAAATCGAACATTCATATGTGCGCTTACTTGGGGAATAATTGGGATGAAGACTGTTGCCCTTTAGCCCATGGAAGAGGAGCAGGAGCTGAATTACTGGCAGGAGGCTTTGCTGCCAAAGGACGCTGGCGAACGAAGGGATTTGAAGGATTCTGAGAAGCAGAAGAAGAAAATAACTGTCTTCTATTTTCGTGAACCTTCAAGTTCTGTTGAAAAACACCAGAAAATGCAGGTTGTGTTAGTGACTAACAGAGGAAAATAGAAGTTAATACACTAGGCAGCAATTTCTAGGTTCACCTCTGTACGCATGGTCAAAACCTCCTTAAAATCCTTCGTGGCGCTCATCAAACGATTCTTTAAATCATCAACAACTGTAGTAGAATGCGAGCTGGTGTCACTGGATATATTTTCACTTCGCGAATTGAAAGAAACTGGAGATCGACTACAGCTGAGTTAAGGGCCGTTATATCTTGCTTGATCACTGCAGTGAGTTCCTGGATTTCCATGGTAGGGTCGTCAAACACCGATGTCCTCTTTGCCACTGCAACAGAAAGCGCATTACATTATCTATTTGATCATGCTACTCTATAATGCTAAAAGATGAACAAACGCAATATTCGAGAAAGAACAAAATTGCCACTAATTTGACAATGCAAAACAGATTAACCCTATAGCCCAAAGGCTTACTTCGATCTTTCATCGTTGTCCATCAACAAATGAATATCCTCCAGCAGAATACAGACGAAATCTACTAAATTTTATTCAAACACCAACAAATATTCCGAACAATATTGTCATAGTTACACCAAATGAATATCCTTGGTCAATCAACAAATAACAACTCCACCCATAAGAAATTCTCACAGATATCCAGAAAGAATAAACGGTAAACAGCACATTACTCAAAAGACTCAATCCAACCAAAATAACTGGCTAAGCTTCTCCAACATCAAGTCAATACGAAATCCGATTTAAGATCGCCGCTATGAAATTCCAACAAAAATTTAATTGCAAAAAGAAAAAAACAATGTCTGACATATAATTCTGATAAACACAATAATTAACAAAACCAGCACATTACCCAAAATTATAGCCAAACAAACCGCAATAATTAATCAAATATACGATTACTCACGTTTTGCCAGCTTAGATAGCTTCTGCGACGTCTGATGAATCCCGAATCCAATTTTCGACGCCCTCCGATTGAACTCCGACTGCATCGCCACCGCCGACCGCGGAGGCTCCTCCCTCTTCGATCCGCTGCTGCTCGGCCCATTCTGCAAGGAAATTGACTTTTTTGCCCTCTCTGCTATCCCTAAAAACTCCTGCGTCCGATCCCTTGTCGAAGCATTCCCACTCTTCACCGACATTTTATCAGATCAAACAACCTAATAACATAAAAGCTCAACTGAATAACTGCGAACCCAGGATCCGTTCGGAGAATTAGAGATCGGAGAACAGGAAATTTCAGAATATTTTGCTTGATCTTTAAACCCTGAATCAACGAAATGAAACGAGAATTGCGCAACCCTAGATCTGCGAAAAACAGTGATAAAATTCAATGGAGAAAGATTATGCTGGAATTTTAGATGTAGGAACCATTTTTTATTTTATTTTTTTCTTTTACCGCATACCGTTTTATCTCTCTACTATTTATTTTGCAATTGGGGGATATTTATACTATTAGTCCTTCTATTATACAAATTATTACATTATCATCCTTATATATTTTTTTCTGCAATATTAATCACTAAACATGCTGTTTTTCTTTATAAAAAAAATAAATATTTTTAATTAATTAGTAACAATATATTAGTTTGAAAATGTTTTTTTAAGAATTTAAAAATTATATATTTTTCCATTTTTCTTTAAATAAAACAATAGGACTCAAATGTATATTTGAATATTACTTGTATTGCACATGGTTTCATTATCTACTCACAATAGAACTTATGCAAAATAAATATTTCAAAATTTATGCAAATAAGTATTATAGATTTAAATAGGCTTAACAATAATGTAACCATTATAAATAACCTTTTTCTATTTTTAAATCGTGTATCTAGTAATAGCAATAACATATAGATATTTTTAAAAAATAAACTTTGTTTATCATTATTTAGGTGGGATTAAGTTAGTGAGATAAATTAAAATCGATGAACATACAATTAATATTAGTCTTTGTATTTCAATAAAGATATGGTTGGCTAAATATTAGTCTTTGTATTTCAATAAAGATATGGTTGGCTGCGGGTTCCTCCGTAACAAAAATAAAAAAATAAAAAAATTTGTATTAGTATTAATATTAGAGGTGACAACTACAATTATACTTCATAATTTTTTTCGAGATTTAAGATTAGAAGTGGACTGAACATTTAATTTTTGTATAATATATGTTACTTCGATGAGTTTTTTTTTACCAAGGTAATTTAGTATAAATTACATTCACATGCAATGATGCATTATATTTTCAGTATCAAAATTTTCATATTTAATATTTTTATCAATTAATTTACTTTATTCCGTACTTAAACCAAACGAAATAATTTTATTTTATTTTATTATGTCATATTACCTATATAAAAAAATGAAAGTTTTTAGTAAATTATTTTATCCAAAACATATATTTTATTTTTAAATCATATTGATGAACTCACGAGTGAAATACTAGTTAATTAATATAAATGATTTATAATCTATATAAAAACAATAAAATTAATTATTACATAAAAAAATAATTAATGTTTGGGCCGTTTAATTTAGGAATCTGTTTGGGCCATTTATTCGGCCTTTAAAATAAAACAACTAATTGGGCTCTCCCTCTCACAAAACCATCCCTATATTAGTGCCTTCTCACTTCATTTCTAGGGTTTCCTAACTGATTATCCCACAAACTATCCCGCCGCCGCGCCTCCATCTCCGACCACCGTATCGCCATGGTTTGTTCCGCTCATTCAACCTGCAATCATTCAAATTCCTCCGCAAATGTTTCCACGCAATGAAAACTCGTATCCGTATTTTTTGTTTTTGCTGACAATGAACTTTATTTTGAAATCCAGGCTGCAGAGAAGAAGTTATCGAACCCCATGAGGGAGATCAAGGTTCAGAAGCTCGTTCTGAACATCTCCGTCGGAGAAAGTGGTGATCGTCTCACCAGAGCTGCTAAGGTACCATAAATCGTACTGCTGTACTTAGATCCCACTGAGTCAGATTTCTCACGAGTTTGAAGTTTTTTAGTATTAATCAGTGTTTTGTAATTTTGTTTTTTTGTTTCAGGTGTTGGAACAACTCAGTGGACAATCCCCTGTTTTCTCGAAGGGTAATTCTAAAATGTTTTTAACTATCGTATTGATTGTGGCCCTATTTATTGGATAGTTTACATTTCAGTAGATACACGAGCATGTATATATATGTTGGTTTAGCAGTCTTAAAGAATGGGGAAAAAGGTGGTTTAGTAATACTGTGCTGTTACACTATATTTGCAGCGATTCAAGAAGTGCTTTAACTATTTTTTTTTAGTCTTAGATGTTGTGATTTATCGGCTTCTTGGTGTAACGTTTAGATTGACAATAGACAATAAATACCCGTAGCTTGCCGAGAAAGAAGTGACCACTTGAAAGTTATTCCATTATGTCAAAAGTTATTTCGTGATGGAAAATGTGTTGTTTTGCTGGGTAAAACATGAACTGTGTGGCTGTTGACTAGTGACTAAATTTCAGACATGAAGTGTATCTTTATTATTTCGGATCCATGTTGTATATAATAAATATCTAGAATTTTGGATGATCATAGAAGTAAGTAATTTACCCTACTTGAAAAGAATAGTTCCATTGAACTGTATCTTTCATTTATTTGTTCTTTTCATTGAAGTTTTGATGTAAAATATAAATGTAGATGTTAAGTGATATGCTTCTTTCTCATGGTTACAGCAAGATACACTGTACGATCTTTTGGTATCAGGCGTAATGAAAAAATTGCTTGCTACGTCACGGTCAGAGGTGACAAGGCAATGCAACTCCTCGAGAGTGGCTTGAAGGTCAAGGAGTACGAACTGTTGAGAAGGAATTTCAGTGACACAGGCTGCTTTGGTTTCGGTATTCAGGAGCACATTGATCTTGGAATTAAGTAAGCATTCTTTTGCAATGAAATGATGCAACAGTTTATTCTTCAAAATTTCGGTTTTGTACGGTATTTTCTGCACTTTTTTGAAGTAACTCTTGCGTATCTTTCGACTTGGTACAGCCTGTCAACTTGCATAAGTTATTAATTGGACGGTCTTGGGTGAAAATTGAAATTTCGGAGTCATCATTAAAATATTAATTTCGTTTTATTTTATTTGTTTGGTCACACTGCTCACACTTTATGGTTTTTGCTTCTTTTTACATTATTTTCTGCAAGAATTCATTCACCGGACTTGGGTGAACATTGAAATTTCTGACTCGTAAATTATATATCATTTTTGCAGGTATGACCCATCGACCGGTATTTACGGTATGGATTTCTACGTTGTGTTGGAGCGACCCGGTTACCGTGTGGGTCGTCGTCGTAGGTGCAAGTCTCGTGTTGGAATCCAGCACAGGGTAACCAAGGATGATGCGATGAAGTGGTTCCAGGTGAAATACGAAGGTGTTATCCTCAACAAGGCCACCAACATTGGAACTTAGGTTCAAATCTTACCTTTATGAACTATTATGTGGTTTTGTTCGTTTATTGTCTCTTTTTTACCCAGAGTTTTTGTAGAATTTTCGAACCTTAGACAAGTCTGTTTGCTTCCATATTTTATAATTTTAATGAGACGAATTTTGTTGTGTTTTTTGATGTTATTGGTGCTAGTAGTCACTTTAAATGGTGTGTGCCATTTTCTTAGTACCATTATTTTATGATCAGAAATTGTTTTACCATGATTAGGGTTTAGATTTCAAATTAATGATTGCAAACTGTTTGAATTTATGGATAGTTAGTCAAAATTCAATATTAATTACTATAAAATTCTTATTTTTATCTTTTCAATTTATAAAAAGGTTAAAATGACACTTTTCCCTCTCAAGTTTATCTCAATTTCACATTTGGTCATCATGTAAGCGGAACAAAGATTTAGTCTTTTTAATATTTTAATTTTTGTCCTTTCATTTAATAGTACTTAATTGAATAAGGAATGTGTCCAAATATCTTAATTGACGAACCAATGGTCAATTGCTGAAAGACGAAAGTGATAAAAAATGTCAAATTGTTGAAACAGGAAGGATTGAATGTGTTTATTGTGAACAAAGGGGACCAAATCTAAAATTGGTGCAAACTTAAGGGATGAAAATCGAAGTTTCTATAAAAATTGAATTACAATGGGTCCCCATATATTATTATATGAGTGTAGATTTATCCCGTACACCTATATGGTTCGTTGCGAATTCTTTATTAAGAAAAAATGATTGTAAAATTACTTATACAGCCTCAAGTCAATCAATCTTAATTATATTTAGAGGGGTGAAATTAACAAGAAAAATATCTACCTAATGTTTCAAATATTTTGTTATTTCCAAATCTTTTTCCTCGTACTTTCGACTTTATTACGTCACCGCATCCGCAAAGCACCGCCATACACACTATACGACGACGTCTTCCATCTTTGAAAAAGCCAAATGGCTCAAATCCAACCAACATACACACGTCAGCGCTACAAAGCGAGTAGCTATGCATTTCCTACTCAAGGCGCTTGGTCCTACTTCTCCAAATTTGCCAAAATTCCCCAATTTAAAACATCGATGGCAAATCCCGTAATTAACCCCTTATTTTAGGGTCAATCAGCATTGCTATAAAAGTTAATTTCATTTACACCTTTTTTTTCGAACCGCATAAGCATTTCTCTGAGATTAAACATCGAACAATTTTAGAACAAAGCCCCCAAATCTGGTCGTCCACGTGTAATCTGGCAAATATCAGTCGTTGATGTAAACACAAGTACATTTTCACTTTCTTTGGGCTTAGAGCAACTCCAATGCTAAACATCAAAATTGGATTATCAAATACTCATTTGATAATTAAAATAATATTTTAATATATATTTACAATTTATCTACTCCAACCATGGTTATCTAAATCAATAATCAATTTGAAGTTTTTTAGTAGTTTTATTTGTAATTGCCACGTGTCATTTTGTGATTGGATGTTTAGGTAGTTATTTTTTTGATAACTCAATTTCTGGGATGCATTTTTACATTCAAAGAGGTAGAATATCAAAATACTTACCCACTTTGATACTTCCATTGGAGTCGAAAATTTTAATTTTGGAATATCAAAAAGGTGGTTTATGGATTTGATAATCCATTTGATACTTCCATTGGAGTTGCTCTTACAACCACCAACCCCCAAATCTCCGCCGTCGATGACAAATCGTAGGGCTGATATTTGGCCAAGTGGGATAAAGTTATTACCTTGAACTCCCAAGTTTAGCGTGAAATTACTGAAATAACCTTTTACCCATTCATTTTGGTATCGGAAGAAAAACAAACCCTAGCATTTCTCTCTCTCTCTCTAGATAAACAAAAGGAAAAGAAAAATACATATATTGTAAAAGGTTTTGGGAAAAAATTAAAATAAATAAAAGATAGTGAATCAAATTAGGGCTTCAAATCGAAGCTGATCTTCTCTCATCCCCTTTTTCTCCAATTTTTTTTCTTCTCAAATTAGACGCTTATGATGCTCGATCTCCACTTTCTTCAATGACGTGGTCACCGCAACTCTGATTTCAGGTATAATTTATGCGTTTATAAATCCGTGATGCAGACTTGCATGTGCAGTTTATGTGCGTGTTTCGTGTGTTTTCGTGTTTTTTGTTGATTATTATTATTGTTTAATCGGCTTTGTTTTGAAAAATGAGTTGCTTTTGGCAAAAATGATAATAATTTGGTGATTTTTTTCATGGTTTTTTTTGGGTGTGGACTTATTGGCAGATCTGAATGGCACATGAAAGCAAGGGTCGCTGTGTTTGGTTGATCGGATTGAGATATTGTTGATGGAAAATAAGAAAAAGAAGTCTGGTGGTATTGAAATTCCTAAGAAAAACCGTTCTTTGGATCTCAAGAGCCTGTATGAATCTAGGCTATCTGAAGTGGCAGAGAGTAAGAAGAAAGTTTGTGATGAAAATAATGCAGGATATATTAATAAGAAGAAGAGGGGGAGTAGAAAAGAAGTTCATTTGAGTAATTTCGAGTCTGATGCTAAGAAAAGTAGGAAAGATGATACAAAACCGGAGCTAGGTCTTAGGCAAAGATCAAACACCAGGAGTGAGGGGTTGCATGGCATCTCGTTAGCTTTGGGTGATAATGGAAGTTCGTTTAATATACCAAAGCGCCCACGTGGTCTGGTGGGGCGGAGAAAGTTGGAAAGTGATCAAGGTTCGAATCATTTGAGACTTCCCAATTCTGTTGACCGTGAGAAAACATTGAAAACCGAAGCTATTAAATCTGATGGTCCCAATGATCGATCAGTTCGGTTAGTTGCACCTTCCACAGATAACTGTGGTGTTTCAAATTCAAAACCTGCGGTGAAAGTTAATGGTTCGTCTGCCAAATTAAAGCAGAAGGCTGGTTTAAAATCCACTGAGAATTCCAGTAGTTCAACAGTAAAATCAGAGCAGAAGGTGGAAGTTGATAAAGTTAAGGAAAATAGAAATAGTCGGTCAGATTCAGTTCGGCCTGTAGTGGAAGAATGTGAAAATGTTGTAAATAACAGAGATATGTCGCCTAAAAAGCGGCGGAGCAGTAGTCGGAGGAAAAATAATTTAATAGCTGTTAGAGATGGTGGTGAAGCCTCAACTAAGAGACCAGAGCCTTCTGTCGGAAGTTCGGTTTCGAACAGTCCCTTCCCTGATTCCCTAGACGATGATGACGATGATGAGGAGAACCTTGAACAGAATGCAGCAAGGATGCTTTCATCTCGATTTGATCCAAGTTGTACTGGTTTTGCGGCAAAGAGAAAATCGTCGGATTCTCAGATGGCGGATGGATTATCTTTTCCAGTTTCATCTGCTCGGGTCTCTTCCAGTAGATATGCTAAGTCATTGGTTGGTGGGGAGTCTGCATCTCCTGATGATAAAACCAGATCACTTAGACCCAGAAAAGAAGATAAAGGCAAGGGAGTATCAAGGAAACGCCGTCATTTCTATGAAATTCTTGCCAGGGACTTGGACCCGCACTGGTTTTTGAACAGGAGAATTAAAATCTTTTGGCCATTGGACGAGAGTTGGTATTATGGACTTGTGAATGATTATCACTCGGGATCTGAGCTTCATCACATAGAATATGATGACAGAGATGAGGAATGGCTTAATCTTCAAGGAGAGAAATTCAAACTATTGCTCCTCCCCGATGAGGTTCCCAACAAAGTGAAATCTAGAAAACAACCTACAGGGAACAAAGATTTAGGTAGAGGACAAATAGTTCCACCGACAGATGATGTTAGCTGCACAGGGGACTATCTTGATTCAGAGCCCATTGCATCATGGCTGGCCAGTCAATCTCAGCGTGTCAAATCGTTGTCAAAATCTTTAAAAAGAGAAAGGAGTTCAGAAAAACACCTGCCTTTGGTCTCTTCATTGTCATCTGATGTTAACTCGAAAAGCAACATGGATGACTCAAAATTAACTAGAAATGAGCCAGTTTGTGAATCTCCATCAAAGGAAAATAGACTGTCTTGTGGAACGGTTGATAAGTCTCAGTTGGGAACTGCCAGCAGCTCTCAAAGTGGTTTGCGTGCAGTTTATGTCAGAAAGAAGTTTCAAAAGAAAGGCGAAGGAGATATTTCTGGGTCTAGAGATGCCAAAGGTGGAAGTTCTCCATGTACTGTTACTCCTCTCACCCCTGTTGCTGTTGGCTTGCCAACTACTAAAGATGGTAAATTTGACCGTGGTTTTTTGGACCCCGACAAGGAACTATGGTCAGTTGATAAAGGTTACATACCGTTACATGATGTGCTTCTGGAGTCTAAAGGATTATGTTTCCAGATATGCCTACCAGAATTACCATTTCTGAAGTTTTCTTGTGGAATAGGGGTGTCTTGGCTGCTTCATGAAATATTTATGCTTCAACACGGGGCAGTTGTGACTACCTCTCCTGCTGTTACGCTGGAGATGCTTTTCATTGATAGTAATTTTGGCTTGAGATTTCTCTCATTTGAAGGCTGCATGAATCAGGCTTTAGCCTTTGTCTTCCTAATCTTGACCGTTTTCAGTGAATCTGACGAACACTGGACCGGGGACGTAAAATTACCTGTGACTTCAATAAGGTTCCAGCTTTCCAGCGTTAGAGATCTGGGGAAACATCATGTATTTGCATTTTACAGCTTTTCCAGACTACAAAGTTCAAAGTGGCTTTACCTGGACTCCAAGATTCTGCAACATTGTCTTCTTGTAAAAAACCTACCTGTCTCAGAGTGCACTTATGACAACATAAAGGAAATTGAATCTCGGAGCTTTCAGCAATGCAAACCGCGTGTTGGTTTAAAGCTCTCATCAAATAAGGTATACCCTTTTTCATAAACAGATCTGCTTATTTTCAATTTTCACGTGAAGGTTTCCACAAATAATTTGTTTATTTCCTCTTTATAATGTCCATAAATAATATTTTATTTTCTAAAGTATCAATTCATTTTTGTTAAGATTTTCCTGAAGTAATGATGTGGCTATCACTAGTTTTGAGGTAAATCTTTAAAAATTCTTAAATTCACATCTTGACTTTTATTAAACAAACCCTTTATCCAGAAATGAAGTTTTTATATGTGGATGGAGTTGGGAGTTTTTCGTTAGTCAGTAGAATTGAATTCTGCCAGATACTCCATATTCTGTTTTCTCCTCCTACGTTTTTGTTCTAATAGTGTGTTTAGGTGGAATAATATTTTTGTTCAGATTGTGAAGTAGCTAGTGACTGTAAGTTCTTTAACGATAATGGTTTTGTTCCTATCTGTCATTACACCAGGGTGTCAAGAAGAAATTTTTGCCAGGCATTTTGCCAATGGGTGTTTCCAGAGAACCCAGCAAAACAGCGATGAATCAATCTGCTTATAGTGTGGCTCTAAAGCCTGGAAAAGTTCCTCAATTTGCTCTCTCCTTTTCCGCTGCACCAAGTTTCTTTCTCACTCTGCATCTCCAGTTATTCATGGATCATAGTCTTGCTCTGGTCAACCTCCAACATCAGAATTCACTTTGCTCAGCAAAAAGTTCAGAAAATAGGGGTGAACCAGTTGCAGAATCTTCCGAGTATGAGCTTAACTCCATCGCTGTTCAAGATGTCACCGTTGAACATGCTTTGGGAGTGGCTGATGTATTGGTAGGCAATGCTGCTGAAAACACTGAGTCTACTCAGAAACTTCAGAAGGGGAATCCAGGTGATGATGGAACGGCTGGATGTTTCACAGAATTTACTGAAATTTCTGCACCTGAAGTTATTGCTCAATCGCATCAGGAAGTGCAGGAACAGATTGTTGTATCTGCATCTACATCTCTGCCACCATCTACCACATCTCGACCCCCCTATCCCAAGAGTAATTCAGCATCAGGTGCCTTGAGTGTTGACATTCCATCTTCTGAACAAGTTGATACGCCATTTGCTGGAAACGGATGTATATCCAGACATACCTCTGTTGTGGGTTGGAATGTACATGATGGCTTTGTTCCCAGCCCCAGCCCTACTGGTGGGAAGCCAAACTTCATGCCCAATGGATTCAGTAATGGACCGAAGAAGCCACGCACTCAGGTTCAATACACGTTGCCTTTCGTAGATTATGATTCTAGTGCCAAGCGGAAAATGCCGAGCTCGAGATCTCTACCTTGCAAACGAATCAGGAGAGCTAGCCTGAAAAAGACATCTGATGGTTCCGAGAATAACCAGAAAAACCTGGAATCGGTAACTTCGATTGCGAATGTTTTGGTCACCTATGGTGACAAAGGATGGAGAGAATGTGGGGCACATATTGTCTTGGAAGTTGCTGATCAGAATGAATGGAGACTGGCTGTCAAACTCTCTGGGGTAATCAAATACTCGTGTAAAGTCAAACATATTTTGCAGCCTGGGTCAACAAACCGGTACTCTCATGCTATGATGTGGAGGGGGGGAAAGGACTGGGTACTGGAGTTTCCAGACCGGAGCCAGTGGATGCTTTTCAAGGAGATGCACGAGGAGTGTTACAATCGGAACATGCGTGCTGCTTCTGTCAAGAACATCCCTATTCCTGGAGTTCGGCTGGTCGAGGAAAGCGATGATTGTGGAACTGAAGTCCCCTTTGTTCGGAGTTCCAAGTATTTTCGGCAGCTTCAAACTGACATTGAAATGGCGATGGACCCCACACATATTTTGTATGACATGGATAGTGAGGACGAACTGTGGTTGATGGAAAATCAAAATTTTACTGGCAAACAAAAATCTGAAGAGATATCTGAGGAACTTCTCGAAAAGGCAATAGACATATTTGAAAAAGTTTCATATGCTCAGCGTCGTGACAACTTCTCAGATGCTGAAATTGAGGAGATTGTGATTGGAATAGGGCCAGTGGGGGCTGCTAAAGTCATATATGAACACTGGCGACAGAAGAGAGAGAAACTGGGCATGCCTTTAATAAGACATTTGCAGGTAGTAAGAGTTCACATTCTCTGTACTTTTGATCTTATATCATGATTCATGAATACACCTAGTGCATAGGTTTAATAAATATATTTTATAGAATAGAAATTTGATTAGTCTTTTACTCATTTTACTGAAGAAGTAGTTTCTAGTGAAATCTAAACCAGAGTACTGTTAATCAGAAGGAAAAGAAAGTACATAATTAGTTTGACAACTTTTGAACTGTTTCAAAATGTTATACAGCATATACATGCTTCATGTTGTTCTCGTAGTATACTTGGAATTGTTCATGTTTGTCAATATTTTGTCTCTTAAGGTGATGCATAATTTGGAAGTTGCAAATGGATAATCTAAAATTGTTCACCTTCAGATAACTGCAAAACCTTCTCGACCTCACTGTGTAAATTTTAATACGCCCGGGAGTCTTATTTCTTTGTCTGTGTCTGACTTAAAAATACATATAAAGACTAATCTGTTACTTGTAGACTCTTGTGATTAATGCTGCCATTTTTTTGTATTCAGCCTCCTCTTTGGGAGAGGTATCAAATACAGCTGAAGGAGTGGGAGCGCGATGTTGCTAGACGCAATTCTGCCTTTTCGATCGGTAGTCATGAGAAGGTTCCTCTTCCCGAAAAACCACCTGTCTTTGCGTTCTGTTTTAGACCACGCGGATTAGATGTTCCAAATAAGGGTTCAAAACAACGCTCTCACAGGAAACTTCCAGTTTCCGGACACCACCATACCTCCCCAAGGGAACAGGACAGTCTTCATGTTTTTGGTACTGTTCAATTCTTTCCTACTAAAAAGGCTACGATATTTACCACAATGTGATTTCCTTTTTTCTTACAACCTAGTATCCGTTCAACTTACGGCAGGGAGAAGATCAAATGGACATGCTTTTGGAGATGAGAAGGTATTATACGCAAACAATGTCCACGATACTTCTGATATTTCACCTTCAATACGGGCATCAAGAAGGGTGTTGTCTCCACGAGATGCACATTTCTCGTTGAACAGTGCTGTGTCTGAGTGGAAAGGTAAGCCGAAGATTTATAAGCACAAGTCGAAGAAACTTGGATCGTACCCTTCTTTCCGCAAGCAACAGGCGATGATGTCATACAAGAGGACAACAGAGAACGTAAACGGAGTTCAGCAATGGAACATGGGCCCACCTGAGTTGACCAGTCAAATGCACTACTATTCCGAACGGCCCCGTCGGCAAACGGTAGAGCAACAGCTTAACGGTTCAGATCTTTACGAGTTTCAGTTACGCGATGCATCAGGTGCTGCACGTCGTGCAGTTAAAACGGCTAAAGTGAAGAGGGAGAAGGCTCAGAGACTGCTCTATAGAGCAGATTTAGCTATGCACAAAGCTTTGGCTGCTCTAATGACTGCAGAGGCAATCAAAGATTCTTCCGAGAACTTGAATGCTGCCAAATTAGAATAATCGGTTGTGATTATGAGGAAAAATAACTGTCCCCATCAGCTGAGGGCACATGAAGTTGAATGTCTATTATACCCTTTCGATAATATGAAGTGCTCTGTAACATGATGACTGGGCTGATATTGGAGATGGCTACTTTATGCCGAGTTTGATACATGGTCTATTTTATCCCTAAGGAGCAGGCTTCTTCAAATTTTTCGTGTCGAAAATGAAACTCCATTGACGCATTGTGCCTGTGAGGGGAGTGTGGAGAGTTTTGGATGCGGAGTCGCTGTGCCTGTAAATAATTTTCTTAGCTGTTCTTTATCCTTGTTCTAGTTCATCGGTTAATCGTTTAGATAGGCGCAAATAATACCCTACCTGTTTCCTTTTTTTTTTTTTTTCTTTTTTTGGCATTATGAATTCGAGATTAATCCTTCGAGGAGAGACATTGTTGTATTAAGCGGAGAACTACATACATAAAATGGCAATGGAGAGGAAATTTATGCTGTAAAGTAAATTGTTTTGTAGGGAATTCCTAATGAGTGATGTTAGTTTCAAACTCCTTGTGATGAAAATTGCTTTTGTTTGTTCAGTTGAGCTGGATTGCTTTTCAGGATTTTGATTGTACGGTTTATTACATGCTACATCGGCTGAAATGCAACCGAAACATTTTTACCGTTCATTCAAACACAAAAGTACGTATGTTATCTGGTGTACACTTTACCGGGTAGTATGTATTCAATCGGGTTTTTTGCAAGAACCACCCCTGTGTAATCTTTAATTGCTAAAAAACGAGTACAAACTAGAGAACATTCCACGAAATCTAGAAGATTATGTTGAATTTGATACAATAAGGGGTGGGGGTGGACGTGTAAGAAAATTCATAGTTGAGGGGTGGTTGTAATTACCCAACCACTCAAGAGGGTTTTTTTCGTAATTTGACCTTAACTCAAGGGTTGGTCGTAATTTACATCGCATTTTTTTTAATATTAAAGTATATTTATATTTATATTTGAGTTAAAAATATGAAAGAGCAGAAGAACAGAGCAACCGTCAAAACCGCCAATATTCCCTCCAAACCTCTCTGCCTCTGCATAAAAGGCAGCTAACAATAAATTATAAACTTTTTCATATCCCTTTATTTTCTCTCTCTACAATCCAACCCCATACTCAAAATCAACCTCTCTCTATAATCCAACACAAATAAGTTGTTTTGAGCTGGGAAAAAATAATAATAATAAAAAAAAAAAGATTTCCATTAATCTGCAAACATATAAAGGTGAGCTTTTCGTGACTCTTTCGTTGCATGGATTTTTTTTCGATTAACAACATTTAGAGAATGCTATAACTTGGATTGGAACGAGAAATTTTGAATGTCGTCCCACATCGCCAATTTCTTCGGTTCTTACAACGTATATATGTCGAATGAGCATCATCCTCTGTACCTATATATAATCGAGATTTTTTTTTATTAAAAAATTATGTTAATTATCAATTTGCTGAATTTTTCTTTCCGCACCAATCATTGTTCAATGTGTAAGATACTTAATTAATTTTAATTTTTTTTTAAATAAATAATTATAGTTGTAGAATGTAATTATGGCATTGAAAACATGAATGCTTGAAATTAGTTATCTATACCTTTTTATAGTTTGTTTGTTTGTTTTATTGGCATAATTCAAAATAAATTGGGCCAATAAAGAAAAAAAGAAAATGCCTCGGCGTGTGAAGGAAGAGGAGAAAATCGAAATGATTATTCGTGATCTTTTGAAGCAGACGGATAATAGGCGATGCATCAACTGCAATAGTCTGGTACGATTTCATGACGATTTATTCGTACTTCTCTTTCTCTTTCGGAAACAATATATAATAAATGAAATTATATGGAGATATATTTAATTTATAATTCTTTTTCCATGAAATTATTGTATTTAATATATTTCTCATGATTTTCATTTTCATTTATTTTATTTTATTTTGGGAACCAGGGGCCTCAATATGTCTGCACAACTTTCTGGACATTTGTCTGTACAAATTGCAGTGGAGTTCAGTAAGTTAAATACTGTCATTAAAAAAAAAAAAATAATAATAATAATTTTATCTGGTATTTGAATATTAGTTAAGAACAAAAAAAATAATAATTAATTTTTCTTCAAAATTTACAGCCGGGAATTTACTCATCGAGTGAAGTCGGTATCGATGGCAAAGTTCAACGAAGAAGAAATTACATCCCTTCAAGCCGGTGGAAATGAGGTTCGAACGAACATCCACGAATAATATACGAATGAAAAATTATTTTTTAAATTTTAATATACGATGATTTTCACAGAGAGCAAAGCAAATTTATTTCAAAACTTGGGATTCGCAACGTAATTACTCTCCCGACGGCAGGTAATTTTTTTTTTCTTCGACATCCTTTAAAAATAAATAGTATGATCGATAATACCATCATTTCTGCATTTCAGTAATCTTCAAAAGCTTCGAGAATTTATCAAACACGTCTATTTAGACCGAAGATACGCCGGCGAAAACAATAGTTCCAACAAGCTATCCATGATTAAATTGGTAAATCTCTCTGTCTGTCTGTCTGTCTGTCTGTCTGTCTCTCTCTCTCTCTCTCTCTCTCTCTCTCTCTCTCTCTCTCTCTCTCTCTCTCTCTCTCTCATATATACACACATCCATGCATGTTTATGTTTAATGTTTATCATTTTTTCCAAAGAACAGGAAACGAGTAAGAACTACTGCGAAATAAGACCGTTCGAAAAACGGAGGGAAGATTTTATAACGGAGAGGCCAACTTTCGAAAGAAATAGTTCGTTCGAGAAATATATTCCATCTATAAGAACCAATGCAAGAACTTTCAAAGATATATTGGAAGAAAGAAGCCCTCGATATAGTAGCAGCAGCAGCAGCAGAAATAATCGCACCCCTCGTAATTTTGAGGTAGTGGACGACAGATTTAGAGACGACGGAAGCGTAAAGCGCTACGAAATTGTTAGGCACTCGTCGTATAATAATCGAGATCAACCTCAAAGAAGTGCATCAATGACATCAAGTACCCTCCAGAAAGTTCCGGTTCTTACAATTTGTGGGCCCCCCAAATCGAATGCCACGAAGGAAACCTCGGATTCTGCCAAAGTTCAGGTGATTTTTTTTTACCTTTTTTTTTTAAATATTTTAAAAGTATCAATTTTTTTTTTTTTTTTTTTTGTGGCTGAAGGTGGCAGAAGCTACTAATAAAGAAGATTTTACGGACGAGAAACGGAAGACAGAAAAGACGGTAAATTTGAATAGTTTGATCGATTTCGATCCGAAAATCGAGACTAGTTCTAATACAGCTTCGAAAAACGATAATGAAAAATCTTCGGCGACTCAAGTTGCTTCTAATGCTACAAATAATAATACGAACTTGTTGGAGTGTTTGTTATTGGACTGGTCGAGCCCCGTGAATTCACCTTCTAAGGGTGCTGACGTGGCGACGGTGAAAGAAGCTGAAAAGAACGATCGACCGATGGATAACAACAATAGCAGAGACCTCGTGGTGCAGGTTTTTTTAATCACATATTTTGAAGTTTGGAAAATCGAAATTCTTGGTTAAAAATTGATTTTTTTTTTCGTCGTAAATTATTGAAATAAAATTAGACGATTTTTCATTGTGTTTAATTTCAGGAACCGAATAAATCGCATGCACTAAGTGATATAACGCCGGTTCAAAGTTTTCAAATCGAGCAACCGTCACAAGCTTCTGATCCTAGTAATGCAAGAAAGGAAATTCCACAGGTTTATTTTTTATTTTTTTTTAATCATTTTCGAATTCGATAAAAAAATTATCGAATAGTTATCTTTTTACGAGTTTGTTGATTATGTCATGCAGGATCTTTTCTCGGTTGCTGATTGGCCGATGCATCCACCTAATTATGGAAGCGGATACGGTTATCAGTTCCATCCTCCTGCAATGGTATATTTATATATATATATATATATATATATATATATATATATGCCAAATCTTGAAAAGAAAAATCGAAATATTTTGCGACGATGCTAATCGAATAACGGCCGTATTTTTTTACAGCCCGTGGCCGGTTTTCCGAATCCCGTAAAACCGCATAATCCATTCGATATCGGTGACGACAGATTCCAAATTCAAGCATCAACGGTGAGCATGCATGCACGAAATTAAATATAATTTATAATATAATCATCATATATATTAATTATAAAAAAAATTGTATTATTTTCGATGTAATTACTAATAATTTTTTTTCCGATTAGTTTCATTCAATGCCACCGGTACAAGGATCTATGCCAAACATACCGCCTTCAACGTATGGGATGAACATGAATATGCATTTAGGTGAAAATACGATTATTTTCGATAGAAATTAAAATACTTTTTATATTTTTTCCGATTTTTTTAATGCCGACTTTTTCTACGTTTGTCTGATTATATATTATTAGTTCCTGGAGCTTACATAGGGCATCTTCCTAGTAACATGCCACTTACCAGGCCTCAAGGAATTTCCGACTTCGGCAGAAGTGAAATGACGTTTTCGCCCCTCAACCACCAAGCCATCGCCGGAACAGAGTACTCTTCGCCTGCTTCACATAGTTCTTCGGTATCTCGAGCAGGAAATCCATTCGGATAATGGCTAACAATTCAACATTGTATCTTTAAAAAAAATACACGTAATATATATATGGGAAAGTACATACGTTCGACGATACCTATCTTTCGATAACTGTAATAATATTTTTTTTATGGTTTGACTTTTGTAAACATTTACCCTTTGACTCTTTTTTTTTTTTTTTTGCCAACTGGAAGGTGTCATTTAATTAAACTTCATGAATAATAAAAAAACAGAAACCTCAATTAAATGTTAATTAATTCTCAAATCTTGTACACAAAATAATCAATCCCATGATATGATAATCAAGATATTATTATGATGATCATGCAGTAAAGAAGCCGAATAATCCGAATGCTGCTTTCTTAAGGCAACGAAAGTTATTATTATATTTTTTTTAAATTTCATTTAATGTTAAAGAAAAAGTAGTTGGTTCTTTATTAACCTATAAACTTAGACAGCGTCCTCGATTTCGATTAATTGTCGAAAACCTGTATCTGGAGATAGCAAAAAACTGGGGGTGGCGATGGAGAAAAACGTTGTTGCGGTTTTGGTGTTTTTGTCGATTTTGGCAATGAATGGTGTGAATGCACAGATATATACGTGTTGGGGAGGATGCTATAATGAGTGTTTTCTGAGGAGCGAAAAAACCGGCCCCGAGAGATTGGCTTGTTATTTTCAGTGTATCAATAGCTGCGTTCCGAATTCGCCTGCCGATTTTATGTCCTATTGTCAGATTGGATGCTCTTTGACTCTATGCAGTCTTTTTAGCTTTGGTAACGTGTGAACTCTCTCTCTCTCTCTCTCTCTCTCTCTCTCTCTCTCTCTCTCTCTCTCTCTCTCTCTCTCTCTCTCATGTGGAATTCAATATGGTGTTGTTGTATATTTCCCCATTGGCAGATGGTGAAAGATTGGAGAAATGCTTTGGAAATTGCGACAACATCTGCAAATTCGATAGAATTTGATGCACATATTTCTGCAATATTCCGAGAATTCGTAGCGCATATTATCGATGTAATAACTTTTTCTGCTTTATTATGTAACAGCATAACATACCTGCAAAAATATAAATAAACAATAATTGCATAATATGATCTGAAATCTGATTTTCTTTAGCAGAAAGTGCATGAAACTGGGCAGCGATCAAATGCAAATTGTTATTTCGAAAACGAAGCATCGTTATCCGTCGCGTACTAATTGTAAAACGTAATTCAATCGAACAAATGCTCCCACACGCGCAATTGTTTCTCGTATTTTTCTTGAACATAAATCAATGAATCGTATTTTTCGTCTCGATTTCAGCTTTTACTACCATGAGAATCATAAAAAATATAGAGAAATGTGCAGATTCAACTCCATTAGGTGAAATAAATATATAAAACCTTAAAAAAATAAAAATCAGTAACCACCTCAATAAATGAATTTAATTTAATGATCAACAACAAGTAGTTACTTGTTCTTGGCGCTATATAACATATCCCCTTCCAAACTCTCTGTTCTACAACAGAGCCACAAAGAAAGAAAAAAACGAAAAAAGAACGAGGAGTTGCGATGGGAAGGATCGAAAGGATCAACAGTGGGGAATGCATCGTCATAATTTTCATGGCTGTTTTGGTGTTGTTAACGAATGGTGTGCATGGAAAAAGCACATACGCTTGCTGGGGTGGCTGCTATAATGAATGCTTTCTGAAAACCGGTATAGTTAAAACTCAGTCGAAGGGGCTTTCTTGTGATTATCAGTGTCTTAATAACTGCGTCCCTCGTTCGGCTTCTGATTTCATGTACTACTGTGAGATCGGTTGCTCTCTCAAGCGATGCATCCCTGTTGCCTATGGTACTCTCTCTCTCTCTCTCTCTCTCTCTCTCTCTCTCTCTCTCTCTCTCTCTCTCTCTCATGTATTTTTACTTTTTTCTGATGCGGTTATCGGTATTTGACGACAGATGGAGCGAAACTGGAGAGATGCTTCGGTTTTTGCACTAATCTCTGCAAGAAACTGATAGCATCATGAGTGAATCTTGAGCAACTATATATATATATATATATATATATATATATATATATATATATATATATATATATAGCAAGAATGTAGCAATAATATGATTCTAACTGTGTCATGTGCTTTATGTAACATCAAATGTTTGTTCTGATTTTCTTTACCATAACAAATGAAAGAGTTTCTCCAAGTTCATCGACTTTTCGAGAAAAAAAAAAAAACAAGAAAGAACAGGACACATTTTCTTGTTTTTTTTTTCTTCTTACAAACAATTCATGAACACCAATGTAAAATGACATAACAACAAACACTCGAGAATATCGACAAACAACACAATAACAAACAAATCGAAGAAGCATGGAAATTTATTTAAAGATTTAAAAAAAAAAAACTCCTTATGAATTAATTCCGATGAAACCAAAATGTGGAACAAGATCGTTGTCCTTCCCCCATTTTCCTCAACCTCAAAAGCAAATGCACAACCATCCCACACAGAAATCCAAGAGCAGCGCTCGATCCAACCAACGAAACCGCCGTACAAATAAGCATCACAAAAGCCTCCTCCTTCGAATTCACATCCCTCGAGCACATAGCCAATTCAATCCCAGCAAACAGCAACAAAACCCCCAAAACACCAACCGGAAACTCATCCAAAATCTTCACCAACGAACTCCCCAAAACCAACCCCAAAACCAACTTCGCCACACCGAGCAACGCCACGCTGCCACCTGTCCTCCCCCCAAATTTGTACTGTCCGGCCAACCCGCCCGCCCCGTGGCAAGTGGGCATCGCACCAAACCAGCACCCGATTAGATTCATTAGTCCAACGGTGATCGAAACCGACGTGGCAGAAACTTCCTTATCCGGAAAAAGATCGGTCGATAATTTGCAGACCGCGATTACCGAGTTTAGTATTGATAACGGGAGTTGAGGGATTGTTCCCTTTACGAACCCGTCTTTCCATGCTTGGTTAGAAATCTTGATGATTTTCATAGACGATGGCCCGAATTTGAACCCTTTTACAACATTAGGCCCTCGTACGAAAGCTAAAACAACTCCAAGCAAGAATATTATAAATGCTGACGGAAGAGAAGAAATGATTTTCCTCAACTTTCTCCACCTACTCGTACTATTTGTATCAGCCCTCCGATCATTGATTATCTGATCTTCGTCGGTTTCTTCGCCGGAGCCGTTTACGATTACGATGAAACACGCACAAATTAGGGCTAAAAGCAGTCCATCAAGCCCAATCCAAGGGCGTTCGCCGGCAGTTTTCGACTTCGAAAAATTCTGCACATTTCTGATGTACTTAACGGCAGTCATGGCGAACGACAAACCCTGCGCCAGCTGGATTCCGCGGACGACGGAGATCGGAATGAATTTGTACACGAGCTTCATCAAACCGGTGGCGCCCAATAAGAAGAGGATTGCGCCGGTGCAAATTCCGGCGGCCATGACCTCGGGGATTCCGAAGGTGGGGTTCGAAATGGCGACGGCGGCGATTGATTTCATCGGCTGGACGGGCATGGGGACGCCGTAGATTGCGCCGGTGATGAAATTATAGACGCCGTTGAAGATCAAAGTTGTGCCGAGATCGAGGTTTTTGGCTAGAGTTAGGGCGAGAACTATGGGTATGTATGTGCCCAAGTCTCCCATGGCGCCGTTCAGCTCCGCCCATTTTGACCTGAAGACTAGGTTTTGCTTCACCGTCTGTACCACGTGTGATGGAGTCGGAATGGAGCTCCGATTACCCGTTTCCGGCGGGTTTCGGGGCGTTTCGCCGCCCGGGTTATGGATTTGCGGTGGTTCCATTTTAGTGAATAGCGAATGAAATAAATGTTATACATGCTGCATCATATTTATAGCGTAATATATATATATTATATATATATATTTTTTTTTAATTTTGGCCACCCCTAGTGTAATACCAAATTACGAAAAATCCCATCATGTTTGGGTAATACAATTACTCCCCCTCAATTATTAATCTTCTTACGCGTTCATTTTTATGATGTCAAATACAACAGAATCTTCTAGTTTTCGTGGAATGTTCTCTAGTTTGTACTCGTTTTGTGCAAAAATGCAGTTTATGGATGCACCATAATCTGATATTTACAAGTTAAGAGACACACCTTATAATCACCTCGTTTTAAAATGTGGAGCTCGAATGGGGTCAAACGAGTGCAAGAATATTCCACATAATCTAGAAGATTCATGTAAATATGATACCGCAAGGGTCAGGGTTCGCCGGAACAGGAACGGTGCCCGCCGTTCCGGAATCCCTAACGAAACTGTTCTCTCCCCTTGACGCGGCGGTCCCCCGTGACGGTCGAGACGTAGCCGGGGAACGGCTCCGGAACGGTCTGACACTTGACGGAAAAAAAAAAAATTGGGAACGAGACTCTTGACGGAAAAAAAATTGAAAAAAATAAAAAAGAAGAAAAAAGAAAATTGAGAACGAGATAATTTGTAAAAGAAGAAAAGAAGAGTGTAAATTATTTTTTAAATTAAAAAAAGAGTTTAAATTAAAAGAAGAGTTTAATTTTTTTTAATTTTTTTTATGGAGTTAAGAGCTAATTTTTTTAGATAATGAGACCCCACTAATCCCTCTAATTTCCTATTAATAGGAGAAAGTAACAATAAGTATGTATTTAACCGAAAGGAAAATAGCAGTAATACATATATTTTTTTGTACAAAAAATAATAAATAAAATTGAAGACTGTGATTCATAATAAATAAATATAGAAAATTCGAATATATATAATATTAAAATTTTATTTAACTTTTTTTTTTCTTTCAATATTCTGTTACTTAAATATAATCATTTTAATTTGAAATTAATTCATCACATAATATGTTTTACTATTATTGTATTGTAATGTTGGTATTAAAAATATATTTGAAATAAATTATATTTTTTAGCATTTTAATTAAAAAAATCTGTTCCGGCCGCGACGGAACCGCGACGTTGCAATTGAACTTGAATGGCACTGTCCGCGACAGCCGACTGTTCTGTGCCGGCGAACCATAGCAAGGGTGAACGTTTAAGAAGATTCATAGTTGAAAGAAGTGATTGTAATTACCCAAATATTAAGGATTCTTTCGTAATTCGACCTTACCCTTTTTTTTTTTTTTTTTCTTGAGAAGTTATTTATGAAATGTTGGTTTAAACGTTTAGTTCCTTATTAATTAGTTATAGTTTTATGTTTTTTACCCAATTAAAAAAAAAATGGGGTGAACTAGGGACTAAATTGAAATTTCTTGAAAACATAAGGACGACCATTGAGAGAAAAGGTGTCCCTACCATTGGTGAGGAGCCGTTACGAGAAGAGAGAAACATTTGCCGCTCAATTTGGCCCAAGGTATCTTTTACTATCTTTTATTTCCAGCCTCTCAAATTATTCTAATATTCTTTTATTTCCCCACTTAATTTTGTTATGTGCAAATATAGTTTTAAAACCACATGATTAGATGCTCTTATTATTTTTTTTGGGAATATCTAATTGAAATTTAATGTGCCCCTCTATCTCTCTCTCTCTCACACACATCACATCACATCGTTCTAGTTAATCATACACGCTTCAAAAGTCAACTTTGTGAGAGATTTTTTTTTTTTTTTTTTAATTCCTTTTGAGGGTGAGAATTGGTGAAGGTGGTAAAGTGGTTTATTTTGACTTCAATTTTAAATGAAAGCAAGCAACCAGGGTGTTGCTATTTGCAGTAGGACTTTTACTGAATGCAACGGAATCTTTTTTATTTAATTTTGTTTTTTTAGAAATTCTCTCTCCTGTTCTCAAACTCTCTCAAGACATTCGAATTTCGGAAAATATTTCGACTTTGAAGACGTAGCAAACGAGGTTTGATTATGGTACAAACACATGTTTATGATTAGATCTTGGTAAATTTTCAATTTTTTTTAGAGCAAGATTGCTTGAAGAATCTTCAAGTTTTCGTGCCCTAGAGAACGGGAAATTCCATTTTTTTTTTTTGAAATTTTTTGGGATTTCTTCTGCTACAGAACGGGGAGTTCAAATTTTTTTGAAGCTCCCGTTCTGCAGAGAACGAAAACTTGAAGATAGTTTTCGTTCTCTGCAGATCGGGGGCTTCAAAAAAGATTTTTTTTCTTTTTGGGTTTCGTTCTCTACAGAACGGGGAGTTCATTTTTTTTTGAAACTCCCGTCTGCAGAGAATGGGAGCTTCAAAAGATTTTGGTTTTTTTTTTTGTTTTTTCCCTTTAATATCAATTTTTTAGATAATTTAAGGAACATTATCATCGTCAAATTCTTCATCGGATTCACTATCATCACCCCTATCAAATTATAAAAATTAATAATTAATATATTAATAATACTAAAAAATACAGTAAAACAAAAAAGAGAAAAAAAAAAGAGATGAAAACTAGTACCAGATTCCCGTGCTGTACAACATAGGTAACTTAAATTTTTACTTTTTTTTTATACTTCTCATGCTGTACAACACGATTAACCCTTAAATTTTTTTATTTTTTTCTTTCTTTTTACCTCATAAAAGTTAACTGGATCGGCATCGAAGAAGTTGTTATTCGTTTTTTAATTTGTCGAACGAGCTTCAAATTCTAAGTTTTCGAATTCTTTTAGTTGAGAGAGTTTCGATTTTTTTAATAAGTTAGAAAATTGACAAATGAGACTACCGCTGCAAATAAGCCAATTTCACTAAAAGTCCCGCTACAATTAGCATTTCAGATTGACTAATTGTGCACATTTGAGTCTTGCAAATACACCGGTTTATGGCATGACTTTAATTAATCATATAAATTTACAATAATATATGTTTTTTTTTTCTTCTTCTCAAGTCAAAAGGAATATGCCTATATTCATCAAAGAAAAGAAAGGAATACGCCTTTTATGCATTACTCCCTTTGTTCCACAATAACTGTCTCTTTTTAAAAATATTTTTGTTCCAAATTATCTGTCACTTTAGATTTCCAATACTGTATTAAATGCACGTTTCCTGTTTTAACCTTATTAATGAAACTCTAATTATTATTTTTCTCTTATAAATCATTAAATAATAAAGGTTGTTTTAGTCATTTCTATATGATTTTTCTAAAATCAAGATATATTTATTGAGTTTCTTAATCTTTGTGAAAAGTGAAAAGAGAACACTTATTTAGGAACGGATGGCTTATTTTGCGAGATTATATCTTATAATAAAATAATAAATAAATAAAAAAAAAGTAAGATTTTATGAAATATTAATCATGGACTATATAATCTACATACTATATTTGGTGGCCCATCTAAAACAATTGCATGAGAGATCCATTCCATTACATGAAGAAAGGGCCCATCATCTAAAATTATAGGCCCAATTTTTGATTTGGTGTTCCTGTAAATGTAATTTCATCATTTTCCATTACTTTTTTTTTTTTTTTTTTTAATTCACAAACCCTCGAATTTTTAATTGAATTTTTATTTTTCTTTTTCTTTTTTCACTCCAAATAGAAATAAAGCTTTAGAATTCTGCACTTTCATCGCCGATAATTTCTAGTGTGGCGGGTGGGGAAGAAATGAAGGGTCATGAATCAAAGGTACAAATTTTCGCTCCTCTCTGTTTTTTTTTTTTTTTTATTCAAATTTGCTCCTCTTATTCTGCTGTATATATATATATATATATATATATATATATATATATATATATATATATATATATATATATATATGTGTGTGTGTGTGTGTGTGTGTGTATCGATTGTGTTATTTATTTCAGTGTCCAATCAATAATTTAGCAGCAAAATGAACTCTGTTTGGCTTTCATTAATGTGCTGCCTTTCACATACTTCAAAAATAAATTGTTATCATCAACAATTTGCTAACTTGCGCTTTTCGTTCTTTTTTTTTTTTTTTTTTTTTTTTTTTTGTCTTTTCTGTTGTGTTAGATGGCTAGAATGGAAGATATATTAAACCTACCAGTTCAAGATCCTCCATACACTGAATTTTCTGCAGCTCATATAAATTGGGTCAAAGTTGAAGGTGGTCGTCAAGGGGGTGATGACATTGCCCTAATTCCGTTTTCCAGAGTCGAAGATTTCGTGAAAGGCGAATCCAGTAATGCAGATTGCCCAGCTAACTTCCGTGTAGAATCGAGAAGGAAAAGACCCGAAGGAAGTCTGAACAAACCAAGAGTCGATGGATATCTCGAGTATACACTGTATGTCACACTCCCTCGTAAGTCCGTATTTATTGCATATGTATAATGCTCGATCGTGCTTTCTGGAAGACGACCCTTTTTAACTATAACTTCACGTTGGAATTTACGGCCTTTTAGATTACTAGTTAGTTAAGTTCGTCGAAAATGTTATTGAAGGAATGTATAACAAGAAACATCGAAAATTTTATTGAAAATGGATATCTCGAGTATACACTGTATGTCACACCCCTCGTAAATTCGTATGTATATAATGCTCGATCATGCTTTCTTGAAGACGACCCGTTGAACTAGAATTTCCCGTTATAATATCCGCCCTTTTTAGTTATTACGAGTTTTAAATTCATCGAAAAGGTTATTGAAGAAGAATATATCACAAGAAAAAATCAAATTCATGATATTTAGGTATTGGTGCTCTTACGGTCCAGAAGACTACAGAGACATCGAACCCCAAATTGGAGAAAACACGAGCACCAAACCCTCTTCGGGCAAGGGAAGTAGGCCCGGAAGAAGGCACATGATGCGGGGGTGCATTTGTCATTTCACAGTCAAACGTTTGTACACTCGCCCGCAACTCGCTCTCATCATCTACAACCAGAGAAGCCATGTGGATAAGAGTGGGGCCCCATGCCACGGCATCCTCGACCAAGAATCCGTGGGTACAAGAGCAATGTACGCTCCTCGAATATCTGAGGAGCTTCGTCAGAAGGTGATGTCACTGCTCCATGTCGGAACATCATTGGACGCTATTGTCCAGCACCACATGGAGGAAGTGCAGAGGCACGGTGGGCCCCACAGCAGGGATGATTTTCTGACGCGTAATGATGTACGTAATATGGAGAGGCTGATAAGGAACTCACCTCATGAATTGCATTTGGATGATCGGTGCAGTGTGAAAATGTGGGTGCAGAGGCATCATAAGCACGTTTTTTACTTTCAGGAGAGTTGTGGTTGTGAGGATTTTGTGTTGGGTGTCCAGACGGATTGGCAGCTGCAGCAGATGCTTCGATATGGGCATGGTGGATTTATAGCTTCTCATCTGGTTTCGGGGTCTAAGAAATTTAAGGTTTTTTTCCCCCTTTCTCTACGATATTTGTTATATTTCTGTGAAATCATTATTAATCAGCATGCAATTCTGAGAAGTGGCTGTCGCATTTTTATCTTTGTTTTTCTGGGTTTGTGTGGCCTTATTGATAGGTGGAGTCGGTTGTTGGACAAATATTTACAAAGGAGAATATAAGCTCTAGACTGTATGATAAGGTCTCGTTTGGTTCATAAGATAAAGTTAGCCAAGACTAGAGCCACTTTTGCCAAAATTGTGAGCCGACTCGAAAAGTTATTGGACTAACCAAACGTCCAATAAGGTCCAATTATTTAATTAATCATGGCCTATCGCACCAACCAACGAGGCCTAAGAATATAAAGCCATAGTTGCATCTATTTGGTTCCATATTAGTTGATAGTTAAATTTTTGGGAATTATCTACGGGCTTCATAATTGTGTTTTGATTATTTTCCTTCTCCGTTTGACTCGTACAGCAGTTGTGCTCGTTGCTCGCATTTGACTCGTCACAAAATGCAATACCAGTTGCTTGGATCATTTCTTCCTCTTCCATTGGTCAAAATATTCACAAATGGATACCGTCTCTTGTTGAAAGAATACGAGGCAAGGACACAAGATGGAGACCTAATGCAGTTCTAGTGGATGATCCCTCTTTCGAGGCTTCAATTCTTCGGTAAACCTTAAAATCTCGATCTTTATATGGTCCCAAAATAATTGTAAATTAAAAGGCAAATATCTTTTAGTAATTTGTGTTGTTTGGTCCTCTCAGTGAGGCCTTCCAGTGTCGGGTTCTGTTATGCCTGTGGCATGTTCGTCGTGGTTGGCTCAAAGGTTTATTGAAATATTGCAACAATTTCGATGTGCAAAGAGAGATGTTTAAGCAGTTAGGAAGGATTTTGTACTGCACGAGAAATGGTTCGAGTGTTGCAGATGCTGTTGAGGAGTTTGTGCAAATATTTGTCGACCAGTATGCATTTATAGAATACTTCAGAAGTAAATGGTTGTCGAAAATAGGTAAAATTCATCCCATGCTTGTTGAATTGTGGTTATGTGTTGGGACTAGGGGTGGAAAATTGGAACGTGATTTCCAAATTCCATTCCTATTCAAATATTTCCGATTTTTGAACAATAGTTTACATTCCGAATTCTGATTTTTCCCGGGTTTTTCCTTTTTTTTTTTTTTTGGGTAAATTACACCCACACCCCTGTGGTATGCTTAAATAATTTTAAGGTCCCTATGGTATCGATAATTACACTAACCCCCCTGAAACATAGTTAGAAACTCGAACGAGATAATGCATTGGATACATTAATCCGATAGGGTTCTAATGGACTATTACTTTTAGCTAGTGGTGGAGATAACATAGAGTTGTGGAGAGTTATGAGGTGACATGGCTCCCCCAATATTTCTTAAATCACACATAACTCTTTGTTGTCTCTACCATTTCCTGAAACCAATAGTCCGTTAGAACTCTATCGTAATAATGTATCCAATGCATTATCCCATTAGAGTTTATAACTACGTTTCAAGGGGGTGAGTGTAATTATCGATACCACAGGGACCTTTGAGTTATTTAAGCATACCTCAGGGGTGTGGGTGTAATTTACCCTTTTTTTTTTTTTTTTTTTTTTTTTGGTAAGGAATACAAATTCATATTTTATTCCAATTTCCTATCCGATTTATTTCTGAAAATATTTCCGAAAATTACACGTATAGTATCAATTTCTGACATTGTAATTTATGATTTTTCTGAAGTTTTCCGGAACATAATTGGAATTAGTTTTTCACTTCCAAAAAAAAATTGGATTTTTTCCAAAAATGCTAATTCCGATCCGATCAGTCTGATTCCAACCCCAAGTTGCGACATATTTGTAAAATATTCAATAATACGATAAAGTTTGTCCAACAGAATTATGGGTCAACTGCGTCAGAACTCTCCCGGTTGCACCTCAAGAAACTATTGCTTCAATCGAATCCTACCACCTAAGACTGAAGTCCAAGGTTCTATCACAAGATTCCGATCAAAGAGTTGACTTTTTGATACACGCACTGACCTCCCAATTCCACTCATTCTATTGGTTCGAGCAATACACAGTCGAAACGGGATATTTCGAAAATTTAAGAGACAGGTTCAGCATTACCAACCCATGGAATCAAGCAACACACATCCCCGACATTGACGTCTTATTGGACGAGGAAAACCTCCAGCTGGCAAAAGTCGTGTCTCAAGCAGATAATAACGTGGCCTACACAATATGGAACCCTGGTTCAGAATTTGCTCTGTGTGATTGTTCTTGGTCAATGGTCGGCAACATGTGCAAGCACGTAATTAAGGTTGCTATTTTCTGCAGAAGTCGTCAGATAGCAAGGCCTTTGTTGTCTGCTCAAGTGTATAGGCAGACATTGGTTAATTTACTCCAGAATCTTCCGGAAGATCCTCTTGTTCTTGAACATGCGATTTCGCACGTCACACGATTAGAACAAGATATTAAAAGCTTGGAGGATTTGTCGAATAGTGGATTACTGCAGCCATTGTCTTCAATTGATCAGCAGAATTATAGGATCCTTAAATGAATTTTGCCGAGTTTTTTTTCTCGTTGTGGAGGTATGTATATTGTTTTTATTTAGTTACTATAACCTATGGTAAGTTGTTTTCTTACTGCAATATCACTATGAAGCTTGTTGAAAATTTTCTTATAAAATTTGGTGACATACTTCTTTCAGCGAAGTTTACTTCTATGTTTGCATATTTACCATTATGACCCTGTTAATAGTTATCATTATTTTGATACTCTAGCAGATACTAGCATCCATTAATTTGACTCATGTTGAATAAGTTGGCATATTAAGTGAGGCATATAAGCATTTGCTAGAACATATAAAGTGATGCTACACATATAAAAGATGATAACGACCCTGAAATATGATTCATTTTGCAGGCAAAAACATAGAATTTTTTATTCATAACAAAGTTCGGAAGATTCCCTTTCTTACATTGAGTGACCTTTTTTTCATTTCAACCATCTTAAATAAAATCTGCCATATTTCACTTGTCAAGCAGGGGGAAAAAAAAGGAGCCGAAGAACCGGTGCGTGGCAGCATTTAATTTGTTCCGGAAAATTCTGAACTTGCATTTAATTTGTTGGAGGTGGCTGTACGCACGCGCACGGTGGTGGTGTAGGGTTTGACGGTGGAGGTGCAGGCAGCGGATAAGGACTCCCCGGTGGGGGTGACGAAACAGAGGGGGGTGCGGTTGGGGGTGAAAAGGCCGGACAACCGAAACTGCTGCAGTTAATCTTTCGAGCCAAGAACCTTTGACACTCCAAAGTGGTTCTTTGCTCCGGCCTCCCTCTAAAGCAATTCTTTTTATCGTCAAATTTCAGCAAGTTCAGACACACCGGAGACTCCTCGGAGAAGTAGTTGCCACCGAACCCGAACCCCGCCAGTTTAGGGAGTTGGCATATACTCGCCGGGATATTCTCCGACATCATGTTATTCCCTATGCCTAGCTGCTCCAAGCTCTCCATATCCCTGATGCTATTAGGCAACGGGCCCACAATTTGATTATTGCTCAAATCAAAAACCGTTAAATTCTTCAATTTCCCGATTTCGCTTGGAAAACAAGACGAAAATTGGTTGTTCGCTAGCACCAATTGGTTTAAATTGACCATATTGCCCAGACTTGGAGGAACACACCCTTCGAGTTTGTTATTCGCTATAACAATAACCGAAGCGGGCGAATTTCCGAAAGTTTCGGGTAGTTTCGAAGAGAAAGAATTGTCGTTTAAAAAAAGAGCGTCGAAGCTTCTCTCGAAGAGTTGACTGGGGAGTTCACCCTCGAATTCGTTGAAACGGATATCGAGGTACTTGAGGCTGGCCAATTGGAGGATAGGTTCCGGAAACTTCCCGACGAAGCGGTTGTTGCTTAGGTCGAGCTCGAATAGGAGCTTCAAGTTTGTGAAGCTTTGTGGGAGGGTCCCACAGAAACGGTTAGAGCTGGCGTGGAATAGGGTTAGGTCGAAGAGGAGGCCCACCTCGTGGGGGATGTGTCCGGCCATGCCGCGGCCGTTGATGTCGATTCCGGCGACTGTGCGTTCGCACGGGTTGTCGGGGGCCTGCCAGCAGAATACTCCGGTGTAGTTGCACACGTCGGGGCCCGTCCAGGTGGCGGTGACGTTGTTGGGGTCGGAGAGGATGGAATCTTTCCATGCTTGGAGGGCGATGTAGGCGCTTTTTAGGCGTGGGTTTTCGAAGTCGAGGACGGGGTCCGCTGCTAGGGGGTCTCCGTTGTAGGACAGGAGGTGTCTGTGGGAGGAGATGGGTGGCGGTTGGTCGGCGGCGGTGGCGGTGTTGAGGAGGAGGAGGAGGAAGGTGGTGGATAACAACAAGGTTTTTGAGGCATGAGAGTGGTGCATTTCTTTCTTCATTGAGTAATTTTGTTTGTACTCTTTTTTGGGGGGGTTTGTGGAGTGAGGAATGAGGTTTAGTTTTTCAAGATTTGATTAATGGGAGTGTGTTTTTGTTAAGTGAAGTGTGTGTGTGTGTGTGAAAGTTTGGTGTTGTGAAGAGCTCAAGTATAGCTAACATTCTTGACTTTTTCTATGAGGGAGTTTGTTTTAGATCAGATGTTTAAGCTCTATTCTTGCAACTTTTACCGCGGAAATTTGACTAACTTATTTAATTTTTTAAATTTTATTTTCAATTTTTTGGGTATATGTGAGGGGTGGCATTACCATGTACCAACCGTAACTTATGGTAATGAGAAATTTCAAACTATTATCATACATTGTATTCTACCATTATCTTATATTAAGCTAAAGTTTGAAAACATAAATCTTGTCAATTTTTTGAATTTGTATTATATAATTTGAGTATGTATAAATTGTTGAGCTAAATATTCCAATTAATTCTATGATATGGTGTAGCAGAATTTATTCCTATATGTATAAAGATATATAATATACGAGAAAGAAAAACATAAAAAATAATTACAAAATACACTATAATAGTAGGTATGGTACAATACGGTATTATCGTGGTATTAAGAATGCAATGTCATTACCATATCAACAATTTGCGGTATGGTATGGTGCCAATGCCGTACCAAATGAAGTGGTAACCACCACTACAATATTTTTTCGGTAATCTTCGGTTGGTAATAGAGTATTCAGAAGCAAGTTTCGACTTGAGTTTGTTGTATGTAAGCTACTCATTCTAAGTTGGTTTCTTCGACAACTTGCTTCCCTAAAAAATTATCCGAAGATGTTTGCCTCTCGTTGAAATTTATTCACGTGTGCGGTGCTACTGTTGCAGGATTGGGGGCTCCAAGAATTTCTTCTAATGTGATAAATGTGGCAACTCTTGTTTCTCTGTTTATATATATGATCGTCACAAGTTCGTATGAACGACCGACACTTTCACGAGATCCTCTCTCTACAATGCAGGATGCTGCTATTCTCTCTCTCTCTCTCTCTCTCTCTCCGTATGTTAGTTCATCACTTCATCTTGAAGAAGTATGCAGATTGTTAATGGTAATTACCGGTTTGGATTCATTGCAACGATTGTGGAAGCAACTCGGTAGTAAAATACCACAGTCGGCCATAAATGCCCAAATTGCAAGTCTTACGACACACGTCAAACAAGAGGCCCCGACAGATAGACACACACATACGTACATATGACCCTATAATACACTTTAATGCATCGTAGTAGTTATGTGCTCGTTTTTGCCCACTTGTAAATGAAACAACGACCTGCCTTTTATAGACCATGGAATTTCCGATCAACTGCCAATCGTAAGCCCATGAGACCATTAAGGCCTCGTTTGGTCGGAAAGATTAACCATCATTTCCATTTTGTATTAGATTGATCTCTTATGTGAATATTTATTTGTGTAATGAGATAGTATATGAGTTTGGATCCAAACCCGAATTGAAACCGGATCCAACCCAGACCCGGAACATGTCCGCCACGCGCTGCACATTTGGCGCCACGCACTGTACTATTTTGCCCACTGCTGAAAAACATTTTCGGAAAAAAAGAAGGGGCAAAACGGTAAATTATTTGGCCACGGACAAAAGAAACTGGTGATTTCTTTTTCCGTCAGACACATTTTCTTCGCTTCAGCTTATATACTCCGTCGCTCAATCCGATTCCTCCGTCTGACGACTGACATATAATCGCACACAGAAACACGCACAACTGTGTGTATATCGTGTTATCGACATAGAGATATATATATATTCGCATATACAAATTATATACATATCTAAGCTTTGTTGAAGGTGGAACTGCAGATCTCGGAAATCGCGGTGACGAATCTCGGTAGATGGACGAGCATCTTTAATTTTCGTGTTTCTCTGCTGTATTTTTTTTTTTTTTTTTTTTTTTTTAAATATGTGCGATTCTGTAAATTTGGTAAATAACTTGTGAAAACGATTTTCGTTGTTCCGATGCAGCTTTTTGTGGCGTCCGGCTCGTCAAAATTCTGTATCGTTTCTTCGAAGAGATTGCCTGCAATTTCTGTTTCGTCAGGTATATATGAACGTATTTAGGGCTGCATGTTTGAATTTGTGCATTTATCGTTGTGATTTTTCGGATTTTTGTTTGCTGGATTGCTGTTGTCGGGGCTATTTGCAATTTGATGTGGCATCTTCACCGTTTTCTTAACTTTACCTTTTCCTTTTGTGCCCTAATTTAAGGTACTCTAATTTTTTTTATTTTTTTTGGCATTTTATGGATGTATGTGTTTTCTTAGATGCTGCTTTTATATATTGATGGATGGGTCTGGTTGAACATGTATTAGTTGTTCAAATGATGAGTTAGAACTTTAGCAAATTAATTTTTACTTTTGTTTTAAGTCTGTTCTGATTTTAGTCTTCTATTTTTTGACAATTACTCTTCATATTTCAGGTTTTAAGTGACAAACGTCGTGGTTAGTGGAGTTCGTTTGAGGGATTTAACATATAATGGTCTCATTTTCAAATGGTAGCTTATCTGGTGTGGTCTCTAACAAGCGGCCTTTGGAGAATGGGTATCTTCCCAAATTTAAGCCGCGGAGAGTATCCGCAGTCCGGGATTTTCCACCTCTGTGTGGCAGCAATGCTGTGCCAACGAATTTGAAACCTGACGAAAATGGTGGTAGCGTAGTGGGGGTTACGGAGACTGTTGGTGTTAAAGATTCTCAAATGAATGATGCTGCAGTGGGTAATGGCGTTGTAATTTCCGAAATAGCTGATCAAACGGAGGCTGAAGCAGTTGGAAATTCTGAGACCGATAAGATAGAGGCTGATGGTTTTACGACTGCCGAAATGCCCCAACCTGTAAAGCTTAATGAGATGGAAAATTCTGATGTACAAAATCTTGCTGATTCTAGTGGTTTCGAGAGCTCTAATATCAAGGTGGATTGTCAATCAAATGAAGAAATAAACTGTACTGTGGATGTAGATATGACTGAATCATTAGATGCATTAGTGGAAAGGGTGACAGCTAGTGCAAATTTCTTTGACGAATTGATGATAGAAATTGGACCGCTCGGTTTTCAGTTGCCGAATGAAGCAGTAAACAATCCTATTGAAGAAGAGAGAACTGAATCAATGAACACATTGGTGGGAAATGTGGAAACAACGGTAATGGATGTTTTCTCCAAGAATTTTGATGAATTGATAACAGAAACTGCATTCATTGGAGTTGATACACCGATAAACATGGAAAGTGATTCTTCCAATGCTGGATGTCAGAAAGAGTTGAATGAGGTGGGAGGCTTGGCTTTGGTCCCGAGCTCGGTCGTGGAGGAGGCAAAACCCATATCATATCCTGATACTTCACATGATGAAGATCCTTCAGTTAAGCCGACGGATAAGTATCGCCTGCGGAGAGTATCTGCCATCCGTGACTTCCCTCCACATTGTGGGAGGAATGTTACTTTACCAATTGACGAAGAAAAACAGACGGTTAAAGAATATTTGGATACTGTTCAGGAAATTCATGTTAAAGAAGATACAACTGAGACATTGAACGGTGGGGCTGTAAGAGGGCCTCTGGAACTTATAGCAGAGGCCACTGTGGAATGTGTGATAGTGGATTCTGAAGAGCTTATTGAGAAAAAGGAAGCCAGGCAATCTGTGCCTAGACCAGGGGACACGTCCAAGGCGGGAGAAGATACCACCATCAGCAATGCTGGAGGACCAGTGGGGAGAGAGATTGCCGCCAAGTCACCTGACACATATGGCGAAGAAAGTGGTTTCAGCATGGAAAATGAAGTTCATAGGGAGGTTGTGTATGGCCTGATGGCTGCACCATATTGTCCATGGAGGAATCCTAAAGTTTCTACAAATAATTCTGATGGTAAAACAAGGAGACTAAAAGTGAGACATTCGAAAAAATCTCGAATACACAAGTCTAAAGGTGTTGCTGTAGATAGTAATCTTAAGGCAGATGGTTCAGGTGGACCATCTCCAAAGAAGACTGCATCTCCTGATTCCCATGATGTAGATGGAAGTGCTGGTTCATCAACCTTCATGAACGAGAAAGACCGTAGTGTGAAACGTCCTCTCCAAATTACTCCTATTGCAATGTTCAATCCATGGCCTGACAACAGTGACAATAATTCTGCTGGACCTGTCAAAAACGAAACTGTTGTCTATTCACCTGGAGGAAGTGACGATATGATGCCTCCACATAATGTCGCCAGCGCAGCAGATGAAGTGGATGGAGAGGTTGTTGGTGGTGTTGTGAAAGAGAATGCGGGATCAAGTCATGGAAAAAAGAAGCAGATTTTGCCTTGGCGGCAGAAGGGCAAGGCTGTTGCGAGGAAAAGCACTCCGAAAGTAAAATTCTCAGGATCGCCATTCAGAAAAAAGCAGCACAAAGTTCGTACTTCCGATGATGTGGATGAGGGTCCCGGCTCTTCAAAGTCTAGCACGAGTCGCAAATCACGAGATTTCGAAATTGACTTGCCTCCCATTGCTCCTCCCTCTGGTCGGAAAAGTTCCGGCCAAGGCGATGCGCGCAACAGAGTGAGAGAAACTCTCAGGCTGTTTCATGCTATTTGTAGAAAGTGCCTACAGCATGAAGAAGCAAACACAGTGCCTGGACAGGAAGGGAAAAAATCGAAGCAGTCCGAGAAAAAACTTATCAGAATCGATCTGCACGCTGCGAAGATTGTTATAGCCGAAGGAAGAGATGTCAACACCGGACGGCAAATTCTCGGACAAGTTCCTGGAGTTGAAGTGGGGGACGAGTTTCAGTACAGAGTGGAGCTCGCACTTGTCGGCATCCACCGCCTCTACCAGGCTGGCATAGATTCTATAAAACTCGACAACGGAGTGCCTGTGGCCGTAAGTATTGTATCCTCCGGTTCTTATGCTGATGACGTGGAAAATGCCGATACGTTGATATACTCTGGGCAAGGAGGAAATGTCGTTGTGCAGGCTAAACAAAAGTCTAAAGAACCAGAAGATCAAAAACTCGAAAAAGGAAATCTTGCTCTGAAGAACAGCATCACAACACAGACCCCAGTTCGTGTTGTTCGTGGATGGAAGGAGACGAAAGTTGTGGACCTCGCAGATCAAAGAGCCAAGATAGTCACTACCTATGTTTACGATGGGCTTTACACGGTGACGAATTATTGGACAGAAACTGGGCCCCACGGTAAGCAGGTTTTCATGTTCGAGTTAAAGAGAAACCCCGGTCAGCCCGAGCTCGCTTGGAAAGAGCTGAAGAAGTCTAGCAAGTCCAAAATCCGGGCAGGCGTGTGCGTGGCTGATATTTCGGGCGGTAAAGAAGCCTTAGCAATTTCTGCTGTGAATACTTGCGACAGTGACAAACCACCTAATTTCAACTACATTTCGAAGATGATGTATCCCAATTGGCACCGTTCGATTCCGCCAGCTGGCTGTGACTGCATTGGCCGGTGCTCCGACTCGAGGAAATGCCGGTGTGCGGTGAAAAACGGAGGCGAAATCCCCTACAATCGTAATGGCGCTTTAGTAGAAACCAAACCCCTCGTTTACGAGTGTGGGCCCCACTGCAAATGCCCACCTTCTTGCTATAATAGGGTCGGTCAACGTGGAATCAAATTCCGGCTCGAGATATTCAAGACTGAATCTAGAGGGTGGGGGGTTAGGCCCCTAACCTCCATACCTTCCGGAAGCTTCATATGCGAGTACGTGGGGGAGCTTCTAGAAGACAAGGAAGCCGAACGGAGAGTCGGGAGCGACGAGTATTTATTCGACATTGGGCAAAACTACAGCGACTGCCCCTCTCTCAAACCCGAAGAACAACACAGTGAAGAAAGTGGATATACGATTGATGCTGCACATTACGGAAACGTGGGGAGGTTTATCAACCACAGCTGTTCGCCTAACCTTTACGCGCAGAATGTGATACACGACCACGATGACAGAAAGATGCCCCATGTGATGCTTTTCGCAATGGAGAATATTCCTCCGTTGCAGGAGCTGACCTATCACTACAACTACTCGGTTGGTCAGATTAGTGACCCTAATGGGAATATTAAGGTTAAAAAGTGTTATTGTGGTACTGCAGCATGTACCGGCAGGATGTACTGAAATTTTATATTTATATACATCTGCATGTAGATATATATAATGTTGGAAATGTTGTGACAAGGGTTTAAACCTTTTTTCATGAAATTTGAATCTTGAGGTATGGATGGATGATTTAGCAGATGAATATTTTATTCTGTATTGTTGTACTTGTTTCAACTTTGGAATACTCTAGACGCTTCTGGAAGTTGTACAACTTTGAGATACTTCTAGAAGCTTCTATTGAGCTAATTTTGGATTTAAATTTTGTTGGTAATTTCATTTAAAAATTCAATCACACTCTGAGTATGGAAATATTCACCTAAATTAACAGCAGAAATTGCATTTCTAACAATGAAGTAGTAATTAACCACAGAACATAGGCAAGGCAAGAACACGCGCGCGCGCAAACACACGAAAACAGTCGAATCGACAACTAACCAGAAGACTATATAAGATTCAACTCAAAGTTAACATACTATTCAAATACAAGTCATGAGATATGCATGTATATTTATAAAAATAAATAGTAATAAAAAAAAAAAAAGTCATTTTATATTGATTAAAAAATATAGTTTGAGGGGTGAAGAATGAAATATAGGTGATAAAATTTTGGGGAGCCACTAAAAGGGCTACTACCCTTTATCAACATCACCACAATAAAACCTCTCTCTATCCTATATATAAAGTTCAGAGTATATTTAAATTAAAAAAAAAAAAAAAAAACTTTTATTCCATAAAACTACTCCCCACTATAACCATGAGAGATGAAACAGCACCAAATCAGCACAAAATCGCACGTCCGTTCGATGATCCGTCCAAGGCCGCAAAACAGATACATAACCAGCTCTTAGTAGAAATCGGAGACGGATAATCATGGTGTGTGGGGTCCACTAGTTTCATCAATCATGGCCACAGTGCGGTAGACTGTTCTGCCTAAGCAGCGGTAATGAATAAGCTGCTGCTTCCGGAAAATTCTTCGCAGCTGTCGGAAATTTCCGAAGAATCGGTGTTGGCTTTCTCTGTCTTTTCGTCATTCTCAATCTCCAACGAGCGGCAATTGCTACTGCAAAATGCTTTCTCACCCCTGCACGGACATCAAACAACCAATAGAAATCCACGCATTAGAATCCAACGTAAAAGCAGTGCATATATATATAAATTGAGGAAGGAATTAAAAATTTATTGAGGCTAACCTATACATGTAGATATCTTCACCATCCAAATTTTTGTGGCAAGAATAACAGAATTTCAAGAAATCATCATCGAGCGGATTAGAAGCACCACCATCCTCAATTTTCTTGAAAAACTCGATCTTTTCTTCCTTCTGGCGTTCCAAAATGCAGCCACGACCATCGTCAATTTTCTTGAAAAACTCAAAATTTTCGTCCTTGTGGCGTTCCAAAATGCAGTCACCGTAAATATGGGTAACTTTCGGATTGGGGCCGTGAGTTATAACGCAAGTATAATCCTCAGAGAGCTCGATTTCGCTCGCCGGAATAATAAATCCAGACTCTAAAGGCGTCGGATTCATCACATTCACATTCACATTCACATTCTCACGAACCAAATTACCCGACCCGAACCTTGATTTGCGATTTCCGAAATTCTTCAAGTACCTTCCGGAAGAATCCATCGAGCAAGCACGGGTAGCTCCGTTTGACTCGGGCTCAAACGGGGCTTCTCCGATTTCAAACACAACATTAGAATCGCCCTTTCGAACATTGGCTCGTTTCGAAAATGCAGCAACGTCTTTAGGCAGTGAGTTGGTTTTCTCATGGCTACAAAAAATCGGACAAGGAATATTCACTTGTCGCCCGAAAAGAATGTTTTTATTTTCAGAGGGTCGATTGAATTCCCCAGCTTGCTTAGTTTCGTTATCGAGAGAATCTATAATGCTTAGGCCTACTTTGCTACAACCCCAGCTCTTAACGCACCCTTCGTTTTGTGTCTTAGGACACCTAAATGGATTGCCCAAACCCGAAAAAATCCTAAAATCCAACGGAGAGGTTGGACTTCTAACAGAATCGGATTCGGAACTTTTGGGATTGAATCCGACGAATAGGCCAGGTGCCTTCGTAAAGGTATCATTTTTATGTTTTTGAGTCGAAGTATCGGAGTGAAAATAAGACTCCGATACGGAATCAGGCATCAAATTGTTCATGTGTTGATCTCTCTGGTGTGATCTTGTTCTCTTCCTCAGCATTGTTCCAAAAGCTCCGACCTTTAAATAATCGCGAAAATATCCCAACAGCCTGTAGTCGAAATTAAGAGGATTCCTTTAGAAATTAGTGCATTTTACCAATTAATTGAATGCAGAATCAGATGAGGGGAAAAGTACAGCAAGAAAATTGAAAACTATGAGCTGCATTGCACAGTAGTAAACATTATCCAACAGGTATACAATACAAATGCAATTAATTACAGTGGGCAATTAATAAAACAATTTTTTCAACAATCTCCCTTCAGATTAGAAATTAATTATGGGCAAAGATTCAAGATTTGAAAATAAAACAGAATATAAAAACAAGGGTTTTTCAAAAAAAAAAAAACCCAGATAAGAGATCTTTTCAAGAATCAAACAAGAACAATGGCGTGGATTAAAAGAATATAAATTAATGAGAGAAAAAATGATCGAGGAAAGGTGAAAGGGGTCAACTTTTGCACTCAAGAACAGTAATAATTAGTCAAATAAGGAAAGAAACACAAATGCTTGTGACAAAAATTAATGGAGTTGATACATTTGAAACATTTGCAAATAAGGACCTCCTGATCAAGATCATCTACCCTAAAAAAAATTAAAAATTAAAAAATTCAAATAAAGATAAACCCCTCATGAATAAAAAAATTGCTAATTTTATTCATAATCGAACTCAGAGATGCAGCATTCAGTCCAGGAATTAAGAAAATCAACCAAGAAGCAATGACCCAGATGATGAATTAACAAATTATTAAATAAAGATTCGAACTTTGTCAAAAAAAAAAAAAAGATTTGATTTTTTTTTTCTTCTGCAGAAATAAATAAAATAAAATTAAGGGGGGAATAAAGAATCCCACCTTGTTCTTCACTCCAGAAAAACAAATGTGGGTTTGAGTGAGATGAAGAAATTAACCAAAATGCAATGAAAGAGAAATGGAGACCCCTCTCCTGTCTTTATCTGTGTGTGTGTGTGTGTGTGTGTGTGTGTGTGTGAACCTTGCACAGTACACCTCTCTCTCTCTCTCTCTCTAGCATAAAAATCAGAGCATCAGTGAGCTTCTCATATACTCTTTCTCTCTTCTCTCTTTCTCTCTCCCTCTGTGAAATTTACACATGGCATTGTGTTTTTATTTGCTATGTATTTGTTTCATATATATACACACATTGACATACCTTTTACTGTGTGTATTCAGAGCTGGAAATACATGCCCACATTTAAAAACAATGTACCCAACTGTATTTCTTCACCATATTCAATTTCAAGAAAATACTCTTCTCCTTTTCTTTTACTTCCACTCTAAGGAAAATTTTAGAGATAAAATCTTGATAATAATTTTTTTTTACAACTTTTGTTAATAGGGATTAAGGATTAATTAAGCTATTGTTAATGGTTATATATTGGAGATATATATATATATGAAATGACACGATTTATCTCACTAACAGCTTATTTTTTTTCGATAAAATGGTCATTTTCATCATTACATGTGAATCGAATTCGAAATTTATCATGGTTAATTTTGCAACTGAATTATTTTTGCACGATCTCTTTCATACTCGTGTAATCACATACTAGTAAAAAGCAATTATTTCGATAGCATATATTTGTCATCGGATTCGGCTTTGAGAAAATCTATGTTGGGATTGGCTTTAATTGTAATACAATGCGTTACACTTTTGCGATTAATTAAAAGCGCTGTACGACAACTTTCTCAAAACTCGGAGTCAAACTATATTAATGTGGTGTCATAAATCGTATTCGAAATTTTATTATTTTCGGCAATTAGTGATTACTCGTGCTATATCAAAAAACTTTTGATGGATTGTAAGAATAATAGATACATAGTAAGAAAAATAATTTCGATAACATAATTAGTCAACGGATTCGACTTTAAAATATATATGTTGAGATTGTGTCGCTTTAATTGTAAAATAGTACATTACACGTTTACAATTAATTAAAAGCACTATATGACAACTTTCTTGAAAATCGGGATCAATCTATCAATGTGATATCAGAAATGGTATTCGAAAGTTATTATTTTCGGCAACTAATAATTACTCGAACTATATTAAAAAAAAAGTTTTCGAAAGATTGTAACAATGATATATATGTAATTTTGAATTACAATTATACGAAATTGAACTTGCACTAAAACTTATCTATGTCGATATCAATTATTCGTAATGTAACACCCTCTTTTCACATTTACAATTAGGATTAGAAATTTAGTCGCGCCTACCCGAAATTCGATGACTACGCCAATTTTCATTTGAATTATTGTGAGCATGGTCAAGTTTGAACCAAGTGAATTTTTTTAATATTCCGAAGGTTGATGGCTCGGCTCGACTTTACTGGAATAAAGTCTAGTTATCTATTATATTGTAACTTAGAATGAAAAGAATTAGAAATTTCAATTCAAAATTGGACTCAATATTTTTTTATAATTTCGATTTTGATCTAATTTTAATTTTTAATTTTTATTCTAACTAGTAGAAATTTAATCTTATCTTATCTGATCCAATTTAATCTAATATATGTAACCGAACGATCTCCTCCGTCATGGATTAATATTCCTAATGGGCCTTAAGTAATTAAATTAATGGTTAAAGTTTCCTTGTAAATGGGTTGTGATATTGGGTTTTCATGAGATTATCTAATTCGATCGAACAGTAACGGGTCGACCCATTGGGTCGGTCCAATGAGATATATATCATAAACAAATAAAATAAAATCTAATTATCTAATTCATTTACTATTTATTCAATTTTGGATACGTACGTACACACATATATATATACATATTCTTTGTTTGTTTAATTAAATAATAAACATTCTCTCATTTAAAGTGTAATTTTGTTGTATTCACGTGCAATTGTAGGGCATGAAGATGTATACCAAATCCTCGTATGTCATGATAATAATTATTATAAAAATAATTGAAGTGAAATAAATAAATAATACTCCAAAACAAAGTACTTTAATGTATTTTAATTATTTAATAAAAATATTTAAGAAAAAAGGAAATCGTGTTTCACTTTAGGGGATGACGATTCATTACAAAACGACAAATTCAAAGGGGGTGTGAGTGCGGGTCCCACTCTGTGTACTTTGCTGTTATTTTTAATTAATTTGCAATTAAAACTGTCTGACCACTTTATTTTTATTTTTTTACCTTTTTCTTTTCTTTTTCTCTTTTATTAAAGTCCAACTCAACCTTTGAGACACTCTCAACAATTCAATTTATTATTATTATTAGGGTAAATTACAAACACCCCCCTGAGGTATGGTAAATTTACAAAAACACCCCCTATTGTTTGGATAATTACAACCCCCCCCCTCACTCCCCAAATTTAGTGAAATCTTCGAGATTATATGGGAGTATTATCACTTTTGTACCCG
>NW_012194875.1:79432-115148 GCF_000504015.1 Erythranthe guttata | reverse complement strand
ATATATATACATATATATATACATATATATATATATATATATATGTATTTAAAACGCTTATACACACACGCACATTTGTTTTTTATCTCTGTTGTGTGTATTGTGTGTGTTCTTATATAGAGAGAGAGAGAGAGAGAGAGAGAGAGAGAGAGAGAGAGAGAGAGAGAGAGAGAGAGAGAGAGAGAGAGAGAGAGAGAGAGAGAGAGAGAGAGAGACCTGTATCTTCTGTCATAAGGCGCAATAACAAATCTTTTCAAGTGAACAGAGCCTTCACCCATAACTGTACCAAAAGCAGGCAACAAACTGCTGGAAATGGAAGCCAGGTTTCTGATTTCATTTTCACCACTCGTATGCCGCCGGGATAGTAGCGGCATCGGTGACCTCATATCTGATGTCAACGGCGACCGTCCGTCCGACGCTGACATTTTTCCTCCTTTTTATTTCGTTTTTCTTTTTCCAAGGAAAACACAAGAGGAAGAAAATGAAGGGAAGGTGGGGGAGAAAGAAAGTCTATGCTTGATTTCCTTTTGTTTACGTTCAATCATAGTTATTTGTATGGGGATCACTATTTCAAATCCCAACTTTTGCTTACTTGAATACCAAAAAAATAAAAAATAAATAATTAATTGTAAATTACTTTAATACCCTTAATGAAATTAAAACTAAAAAAATATTACAAATACTATTTTTCTTTCTTAAATACCAAATAATCAAAAACTCAAAAAACCATTTCCCTCCTTCTCCACCTCCTTCTTCTCCCTCCCCAAAAACCCTTCTAAAAAATCTTTCTCACAACAAACCCTTCTAAAAAATCTCACAACAAACCCTTCTAAAAAATATCAAAACTAAAGAAATTAAAACCTCACAAAACGTATAAAATTGAGTTATAAGACAATAATATGGTAGTATATATGAAAGGAGAACACATTAAGGTAAGTATCGATGTCTTTTTTGAGCTTCGAAGTCGATTTTGAAGTTTTTTTTTTTGAAACCCGTCGGCAATTTTCGACACATACAGGTCGATTTTTTGGTCAATTTTCGACACCAACGTGTCGAAAAAGAAAAAAAAAAAAAAAAGGAAAACCAAATTTCGACACCTACCTGTCGAAAATGTCCAAATTTCGACAGGTAGGTGTGAAATTTGGTTTTTTTTTTTTATTTTTTTTTTTTTTTTTTTTCTTTTTCGACACGTTGGTGTCGAAAATTGACCAAAAATCGACCTGTATGTGTCGAAAATTGCCGACGGGTTTCAAAAAAAAAAACTTCAAAATCGACTTCGAAGCTCAAAAAAGACATCGATACTTACCTTAATGGCTTCTCTTTCCACATATACTACCATATTATTGTCTTATAACTCCATTTTATAAGTTTTGTGAGGTTTTGATTTTTTGAATTTGGAGATGTTTTGGAGGATTTAAGAAGATGAAAGAGATAGGGTTTAATTGGGTTGTCGCGGCAGTTACGAGCACGTACGGTGGCGTTCGACGGCGGCGGCGTCGGCGGCGGCGGCGGCGGCGTCGGCGGCGGCGGCGGCGGTCAGGGTTGGAGAGGAGAAGAAATGGTGGAGGTTTTTTTTTTAACAACAAAGGGTTTTTTTCTTTTTTTTTTATTTGGTTTTTGAATAGGTAATTTCTAATAAAATTTGATATAATTGATATTTTGTATGAAAGGGTGTTTTTGTAATTTTCTTTTTATTTTGGTTTTAAAGTAAGAAAAAACTTATAAATATGTACTCAATTGTGGTTTTCAACTAGGTAGTATTCAACTAAGCAAAAATTAGTATTCAAAATAGTTGCCCCCTATTTGTATATGTATTATATATATGAATTTAATTCGAATTTTTATGTAGTGGGGTTACTGATAGCTATAACGTAATAATGTAGAACTTAATTATATTATATTCATATTATGATGATAATATAATGCATTATTTGCTTACAATGGTTTGACTTATCACATGATCTAAGGCATGTTTTGGCATGAATTGAGGGTTTGAATCCCTCAAAAGTCACATAATGCATTAATTGGCTATTTTAAAATAAAATAAAAATCCAAATGAAATCCCTTCACACACACACACACACACATAAATCACAACGATCACACGTTAAATTTACTGTAAGAATTTAGCTCGGTTTGTTGATCAAACTAAGAAATGAAGGATTATTTATTTTATTTTATTTTATTTTCCTGAATAGGTAAATGGATATGCATGGATGAATAGAAGCAGGCTTCTAGTGATGTCTCACATAAGACAAATTCTTTTGATACAACAAAAGCAAGAAGATTGAATATATTCTTGAAAAAATAAAAACAATTAGAAAAATTATGGTTCTTATCTCAATCCAGAAAAGAAAAAAAAAAAGAAAAAAAAAACTCACCAACCAGAAAGAAAAAAAAAACATCTTCAACTGGCCCTTCTAAATTTCAGGACCAGTTGACTTTTATGAATTAGATAGCTTTTTCTAACATCAAGCGCCGACTTAAGATAATTTAATTTTTTTTCCAAATTGGGCAAATATCTTTAAGACAATGAATGTGGTGGGGGGTAATGCAGTTGACTGATTTGCACATACATAACAAGTTGTGCAGTTGGACAATTTATCTTGAAATCTACAATTAAATCAACCATCTTAATTCTTATTCCTATTGTTTCTTTTACATTTTTTTTACTACCATGCTTGTTGCTGCTTGTAGCTCTTTCCTTATAATCCGCGACGTGTGAACGGGCCCCGTCTAAACTTTCGTTGAACGTGGCGCGCGTACTCTCTTCGAAATTCCTCATCTTCGTTCCACCATTTCATAAACTTTTCCACCTTTACAATAATGATTCAGACTCAAGTTAATATATATACTTCAACAAATTAATTTACCTAAAGAAACCTTCTCAAAAAATAATATAACTTACATTATTCTTGCAGGAATGGGAAAGCCCCACCCGATCCGCAGACGCTACATACGAATGGGCAAGGACTGTGTTCGAACCGCAGTCGCGAAGGAGTGACATCTGCAAGCAAGCGATGAATGAGCAAGCGATTTCACTCATTCAGTTAAGCTACTCACATTGCCATAATTATATATAAATGTATAATAACAGAAATATACATGATCATAATTAAGAAATATAAGTCAATTTTTTTTTTAATCTATTTTTCATGATACTATGCATGAATCTTCCACAATGGAATCTGATAAGTGAGATTTCGAGAAAGTGTTTACGTAATAAGTTGGCATCAAGAGATTTACCTTTTCACGATAAGATTTTTCTATACTCTCCTTGTTAGCAATTGCCTCTTCGCAAACACGAGCAGCAACTCCATAGTGACGTTGGAGTTCTTCTATTTGTTCCATGGCATCGTCATTTTTCTTTCGGAATTTCACCGCAGTTGCTTTAGCTTCTAAGTCACTGTCTTTGAGGATCTCAATCTCGTTTCGTACAATCTGCAGAACGGGATTTGATTTCCATTTTTCTTTAGGGTTTTCTTTTGTGTCATATTTCATACTCGTTTGGATTATAGTATAAATTAATCTCCGACCTTTTTAGAAGAACAAAAAAAAAAAAAAAAAAAAAATTGCAGTTTCATTTGTTCTGAAATTGTCACAGTATGAATGTATCATTCAGCTATTTGATTAAAATCCCACCGACTTATATTCGTACTCTCCAAGAATCCTTTGCAATTGAAGAGCTACAGGTTGATGAAAAGACAAAATTCAGGGATGCACTTGAGTTACAAGTTGAAGATAAATTAGTAAGTTTTTCGTTATTTGATTTTTTTTTTTTTTTTTTTTTGTTAACCTAATTATTTTATTATTGGCCAATTTTGCAGCCCCAGAAAAAGATTGTTGGTGCTTATTATAGATATGTCAAGCACAGTGCGTCAATTGCAAGTTATAGGTTGAGCTCAAAACTTAGGGAAATACACAATCTTGAAACATATGCATATTAGAGTGGATAATGAATTTGGTGTCGGTTTGCGCAGATTGCACAAAACGAGATTGGGATCATCAGAGACAGAGCCTTAGAAGCTAAAGCAACTATGGTGAAATTCGGGAAGAAAAACGACGATGCCATGCAACAAATAGAACAACTCCAACATCAGTACGGTGTTGCTGCTCGTGTTTGCGAAGAGGCAATTGCTAACAAGGAGAGTATAGAAAAATCTTATCGTGACAAGGTTAATCTCTCAATGCTCGTACTATTTTTTTTTTTTTTTTAATTATGATCATGTATATTTATATATATAATTATGTCAATGTGAGTAGCTTAATTGAATGAGTGAAATCGGTCGCAGATGTTACTCCTAGGCGACTGCAGTTCGGACGCAGTCCTTGCCCATTTATATGTAGCGTCCGCGGATCGCGTGGGGCTTTCCCGTTACTGCAAGAATAATGTAAGTTATATTGTTTTCTGGGAAGGTTTGTTCGAGTATGTTCATTTGTTTAAGTATATTAATTTGAGTCTCGATTATTATTGTATAGGTGGAGAAGTTTATGAAATGTTGGAACAGAGATGAGGAATTTCGAAGAGAGTACGCCAAGTTCAACGAAAGTAGTACCATTACTAGATTCGGGAGTTTCGACGGGGCCCGTCTATTCGGGTTAATGAAAGAGCTAAAAGCAACAAGCCTCCCCCTATCCACGGCCGTAAAAAATGTAAAAGAAACAATAGGAATAAGAATTAAGATGGTTGATTTAATTGTAGCATCATAAATAGAGATGTAGCTCTTTCTCAAGTTAATGCAATGTTTTTTTTTTTTTTTTTTTTTTTTGTTAATTATGGTTAGTAAGCTTCTCTACGAGAGTTGTCGGGGGACGATGGATGGGGAAATTTTAAGTGCCTTATTCATATGGGTGGTAAACGAGATGAGTCGGCTCGAAAAAAGCTCGAACTCGAGCTTGAGCTTTCTGACGAGTTGAGCTTGAGCCCGTTTTTAGTTCTTTGTGAGCTCACGAGCCCGCTCGCGAGCCTTATTTATTATTTTTATTATTATTTATTTAAATAATGTATAATAATGTAAAATATTATAGAAATAAATAAAAATAAAATATAAGTATTAAAAAAATATATATAATTACAATTTATTGTTTATGTTGTAATTTTTTTAAAATTAATTTTAATAATAATTAAAAAATATTTAAAAAAAAAACAATAAAATGAGCTTGGCCTTGAGCTCGAGCTCGACAATAGACTCGAGCTCAAGCTCGAGCCTGCCAAAAGAGGCGAGTTTGGCTTGTTCACTTCCCTACTTGTTCATACTCCATATATAATTATTTATTACATTTATTGTCACGAGCTGCCCATTTTGCCTTGGAACTGTGAGGTTACAATTGACCCATCAAGCGAGTCAAAGAGTAGAAGATTTTAGAATATCTTCTAGAATCCTCTCATGTAGAGATCTTTATAAAATCTTCATTTGTATATATTTGGTAGGAGATTGTAGGATCTTTATAAAATCTTCCTTCGTATATATTTCGTAGCCTTTAGATCAAAATAATCACCACCATCCATTGAGGAGGTGGAGTTGTATATATAGAGGTAGGCTCATTCATTTGTAATCATCCAACAATGCATTAATTAAAGAGACTAAAGTTTGAGAGCATTTCTTAGTATTTGTGTTCTTTCAGTAAATAATTCATAAAACTTAGAAAAGACCATCTTGAGATCATGCTAAGTAGACATGTCAGTAGATATGGTACATAATTACTTAAAGTAAAACTAAATAGAGAAGACAAATAACTAAAATCGGAAGGGGAATGAAAAATAATATTGTCGTATTCGAACGATCCTATGATGACCGTCCCATGGCCATCAAACGACTTACTAAAATGAAAGAAAATATAGATTCGTTAAAGAAAGAGAATTTTCGATATTATAAACGGATTGGAAGATTTGCATTAAGAAAGACTTCCACGGGACAACTTGAAGCCCGAAAATATTAGTGTGTCAATGATTCCCATTTTGTTTTTTTTTTTTTATTAGCAAACTAGTGAGGCTGACATCTTTAGCATGGGAGTGTGTAAATGATTCCCATTTTGTTTTTTTGTTCATTAGCAAACTAATGAGGCTGACATCTTTAGTATGTGAGTCTTATTTTACTGTAACCGTTTGAGCATAAAAGAAACATGAAACATGAAGCTTAACTATATAAAAAACGTTTCACTAAAATCCGCAATTGGGACCATAATTTTTATATATTCAATTTTACGAAATAAGCTTTACACATGTTTAAATTTTATTGATCTTTACACATGTTTAAATTTTATTGATCGTTTGTACATGCCGAGTGTTAAGAAAATAATAAACCATCCAATAGAATCGAATTAGAGGACCAAATCTCTTTACACATGTTTAAATTTTATTGATCGTTTGTACATGCTGAGTGTTAAGAAAATAACGAACCATCCGATAGAATCGAATTAGAGGACCAAATCAAATGTCAATGATTGAGCATGAACCAAGATTTTCTTACATTCTAAGTGACATGTAAACGCTTATCAAATTTTTTTTTGTTAACTGATTGTGATTTTAGTTCAACGGGTGAAAAATGGAGATTTAATGACAAAATGCAGACTGATTTCCATTTTTTTGTAACAAATTAACGTTGTTTTACTTTGAAGAACTGTAAAACTTATTCTCAGACACTTCCTTGCACATTAGCTCACATGAAGCAAGTTTTACTTTGAAGAACTGTAAAACTTATTCTCAGACACTTCCTTACACATTAGTTCACATGAAGCAAGTAGGGATGTAAATGAGTCGAGCTCGAGCCAAGCTCATTGGGCTTTCATTTAATGAGCTCGAGTTCGAGCTCATTTATATATATATATATATATATATATATATATATATATATATCTCGCGAGCCGGCTCATGAGCTCATGACAACTAAAGATGAGCTCAAGCTCGAGCTTTTTTCGAGCCGGCTCGGCTCATTTACGCCCTTTCAAGCAAGTTGCACAGAGTTTATCTCTGCTTTGTCTTCTTAGCCAATTAACTCCATTAATGGAACACAACTACCATCTTTAAAAACATGGGTCAGCGAAACACAAGGCTTCTCAAACCAAAACTCATATAAGATATCTTGCAGACCCTCAGATCCTGTAAAAACAATCCCACAATATTAGCAAAATAACCTGGATTAATTACACTTTTAACCTCATCTTTCAGTGAGATTACAAATGTTTTAAAAAATTATTTACCCAGAAAAGCAGTCAGTCTTAACGCTTATTAGATCAAACCAACTTTTAAAAAATTTACTCATGGTGTGTGTCAATTCACTACATAGATTCAATCTTGATATGATACAGATGTCAGATGTGTGGAAAACTTTTGAGGCCGGTAAATATCTTTCCGATGGAAAAGTTTTTAAAAATGCTCTTCCTTCTGTGGAACTATTCCAATCGGGTGATCACACAAATATTCCGGCGGAAAATCTGTAGAAATGCTACAACCACAAAAGGCTAGGAGTCAAAATGTTCAAAATCTAAGCCCAATGGATCCAAAACCAGTTGACCCAAGAGGTTTGAATCACGTAACTCAAGATATTGCGTTAGCATCCAAGAAAACTACGTCGCACAAAAAAATATTTTTAAGTAATGGTTCCCATGGTTGCCAGATCAGCAGTGTGGTAAATTGCAAAACATAGGCTATAATCACACACCTTAAACCAACTAGTAAGTTCCTTGAGCGATAAGCTACATGTATTGAGCCAACCACTGTTTGCACATATCAAGAACTGGAAGTGCATTGGCATGTAAAGCCTGCAAAAAGAGGTTCATATATAACTACTTGTTTAAGTTCTATAATTTAAAATAAAATTTAATTCTTTGGGATTTGTAGAATTACCTGATGAGCAACATACTGAACATCAGCTACACTTCCGCTCCTAGATGCTATTTGGAAAGCGCTTTTTAGACGACCGCAGACAACACAAGCCAGTACTTTCCTGCAAAAACACACATAGATTATTAAGGCATTCATATTCATTACAGACCAAGCAATCATAAAACTCTAACCAGAAAAATATTTTGTGCATGCATCTAGTTCTTTCAATAGAGCAATCATGATATAGAAGGCTACACCACTTGAGATACATAACTTTTTAATTCTCCTGATATACAAATAACCACATGCATGAATCGGCAAATTGGTGACATGGCATATATCAAATAGCTACTTGCGGTTTTTGAAGATTCTGTTAAATTGCAGGATAAAATGGGATTCGACCTGTGGCTGCTAATTAACATGTCAATGAGGCGATCGGGGCGTTCCTTGTGTTTGTTGGCATAGACGTTAATTGCTGCTCCCAAGACCTGTAAGAAATATCATAATCATTCACATCAATATCTTTGCTTATTTCAAGGAACATTCATACTTCTAGGAAACAAATACACCAATTTAGACCTTTTCAACTTATATCATAAAGCTAGATTTCATCAAGTAAATCATAGAGGTTTATCTATCCTAAATGGACAAAGTACAACATATCTCCAGTATACAGAAAAAATAAACTCAAAGAATCAACAGATCCCATGTATACGGTAATCAACTTGTGGTAGTTAAGCATTACAATTGGCTAACAGATCTTTTACCTTCTTAACTGAGTAGACCTGTTCAGCGAATTTAGTATGTCCGAACTATACTATCGATTGTCACTTAATGTCACAAAAGGGAAACTACTTTCGGAGAAACAGAATGACAGCGAAATACCTGATCCCAATCATCATCTTCTATGGTACCCTTAATGTTTCTGAAAAACTCAGTTAATTGACCCCCCTTCTTTCTTTCAGCAAGTGATGCAGCAACTCCAGCATATATGTCAACAGCTGGAATGGTGTCACAGAGAGATATGTTTATCTTAATAAATTTAATCCAATGGACATAGTACAGCGAGGAAGGACTTACACATGACAAATAATTACCTGGAAGGTTGAATTCATATATTATTTGGAAAGCCAAGTCAAAGTTTTTCTCAGCAAGAGTTTCTGCAATTTCACATCTTCTCCTGCATTTACAATTAATGCCACATACAACTTCTCAGCTACATACAACTTTATTAGATCTCTTGTTCAATTAACTTTGACATATACTCTTTAATGTAACCATATGTGCATGTTCAGAAAGAAGGAAAAGAAAGGCAAAAAGGACTTCTTTGGGTTTTGACTTGAATTCATGGGAATCTAAAGTCTGGATAACTACAGATAACCTTGTAGCCAAATTTAGGTAGAAATGGGTGAAAATGATAACCACAATGCATATCCTGAGGAAACCCCTCTACCCTTTACAGTACTGCATGCAAAATAGATCTTAACACCTAGAACGATGTTTAGCAAACAAATATATAGTATAGAAGATGATTATTCATAATTAGGCAAGAACTAGTTCATCTAAAATTTGTTTCACAAATTCTTGAATTGTCAAACAAAATCACAAAAAATTGTATACTATTAGCTCACAGTTTTTGCTAAAAATCACTTGCATTTTCAAATCATTTTCTTCTTTTATTTTTCAACCAACAAAAATAAAGTATAAAAGACGTTTATTCATAAACAGGCAACAAATAGTTTATCTAAAAATTATTTCGCTGATTTCTGAATTGTCAAACAAAATTACAAAATATATACACTATAGCTCTCAGTTTTGGCTAAAAATCACTTGCATGTTCAAATCATTTTTTTTATATTTTTTAACACACAAATATATAGTATAGAAGATGGCTATTCATTAATATGCAAGAAATAGTTCATCTAAAATTGTTTCACTAATTTTTGAATCATCAAAGATGTTTCCCAAAAAAATTATACTACCACGGTTTTTAGCTGAAATCACTTGCATGTTCAAATCATTTTATTTTTATTTTTAAGAAACAAAAATATATTATAAAAGATGTTTATTCATAACCAGACAAAAAATAGTTCATCTAGAAATTGTTTCTCTGATTTTGAATCGTCAAACAAAATAAAAGAAAATGTATACTATATATAGCTCACACTTCTTGTTACAAATCACTTGCATGTTCCAATCGAATTTTTTTTTAACAAAAAATATACAGTATAGATGGCTATCCATAACCAGGCAAAAAATAGTTCATCTAAAAATTGTAAAACAATTTTTGAATCATAAAAAAGAATCACAAAAATTTGTATACTATTATAGCTCACAGTTTTTGAACTTACTTAAATGTTCAAATCCTTTTTTTATATTTTTTAACACACAATATGTAGTGTAGAAGATGAGTATTCATATACAAGCACAAAACAGTTCATCTAAAAACTGTTTCACTAAATTTGAATCACCAAATAAAATCACAAAAAAATAGTGTGCTATAACTCACATTTTTTTACTAAAAATCACCACATGGTCAAATCAATTTTTTATATTTTTTAGAATACAAATATATATTATAGAAGATGTCTATTCATAACCAGGCAAGAAACAGTTCATCTATAAAAAAATGATTAATTTTTAATCGTCAAACAAAATCACAAAATTTGTATACTATAGCTCACAGTTTTTCCTAAAAATAACTCACATTTTGAAATCATTCTTTTTATGTTTTTAACACACAAAATTAACACAAATGAATAAATGACTTTTGGCAAAAACACAAACTCGTCTCCATGATTGATAACATTAACCTTTAAATCGTTCTAGGTTTTCAGATCTATTTTACATGCAACAGTGTAGAGGGGTTGCCTAAGGAAACTTGGCAGCAAGAATAAAATGAGAGTAGTATAGAACCTGAATGTTTCAGGATCATTTGGATTGCCAAAAAGAGAGTGTTTCCATTGCGGTCCCTCTGCGTCATTGAAACTCCTAACAACATTCATCTACAAGTTGAGATGTAATGAAGATATAAGTTAACCTTCCAATATAAATAGACATCATTAACCATTAAGCTGACATCAGAAACAAAGATCAGAACAGATTGACTCGGGAACATTTTACTGCCCATAGATTTCAAAATGCTTTCTATTTAACCCATTAAAAAAATCTCCATGAAAAATAGGCATTAAAATCTAACATACCAAAATGACACAGATCTGTACCTCAATGGCGACACGGGCTGAAAATTTGACCAATCCTTCTTCACTAAGCTTCTCGGAAGCAGTTTTTCCTCGAATCCCTTTGGTGACAAGCTTTGTAGAATCCCCTAGTTTGTATCTTGCCGACAACCCTTCATCAAAATGCATCTGCCCCAAAACAGATTAAGATGCAAAGAACAAAAAATTACATTGGTTACCAGTTTGTGAAGATCATATCTGGAGCAGACACGACTTATCAGAGTATTCCTCTGAGTTAAAACAAACAAATAAGCAAACAGTGGTTTGAGTCATCGGGTGCATATAGACCCTGCATAACCTTCAGAACAGTATAATGTTAAAATGACCAAGGTGGCAAATGGCAATTGAACCTACAAAGCAGAGTTACTGAATTTAAATGTAAACAAGATGTTGTATTCCCATTTGATAAATGGGAGTAATGTGTTTAAAAAGGATCAACCATTTATGCATCCTGTACTTTTTTATAGCTTGATTGGTGAGAAGTAAGGAAAATAAAAGGACCCGCTAATTATTAATCCTACCCCAACATATCATTCCTAATTCAACAAAGTCAACATTGCAATATTAAATCTAAACATATACTCATTTTCACACAAAAAGCAATGAAAAAATGAAAATACATTTGAACTCAGATCATAACCACCTTCTTGCTAATCCTCAAGAAAAGTGTTTCATATAAGAACATAGAAACTATGTAACTGACAAGTAAGATATACGGAAAAGAAATAACTACCTTGGCATTTTCCAAGTGCTTTATCGCTTCTTCTTGAGAAGCAGAGTTCATAAATAACTGAATACAACAAAGGCCAGCAGCTACATGATCCTTCTTGAGCACCTAATCCGCCAATTGACATTTAATAAGTGAAAATTTATCTAGTAGAGAACTCATATTTGGTTTACAAGATAGACATCAGCATTCTCTGCGTGAGTAAGAATGTGCATGTGTGTGTGTGTGTGTGTGTGTGTGAGAGAGAGAGAGAGAGAGAGAGAGAGAGAGAGAGAGAGAGAGAGAGAGAGAGAGAGAGAGAGAGAGAGAGAGAGAGAGAGAGAGTGCGTGCCTCCGAAGGACTCGTAATAATAATGAATTCATGTACCTGGAACTTGTATAAATAATTGAAATGCTTATGAGTTTCACAATAGAGACAAATGCGGGCAACTGCTGCAGTAGTATGCTGATTCACCAACTGGTCTTGTGTCATTGATATCCTTGATGATAGTACTTCCTCCAGGACAGGAATAGCACCATAACCAACACATAGATCACATAAATCATCAACTGTTCCATAATCCGTTGCCAAAGAATCAACTCTTTGAGGGGAAGAAGATGAAGCAACTACTCCCAGAGAAGATGGCTGAGATGGATGAGGAACAGAATTGACAGGGAAAAACAAGAAGCAGGCCTCTTTATATCGACCATGCCTAAACATAAAGCTGAGCAAATGCTGTCGAGCATACTGCGAAGTGACCATAATAATGTATCAGAGACATGTGTTACTTAGGCAAGGCCAGATAAATCACGACTGCGGTGAATTTGATCAAACAACTAACTTACAAGGGCACAGAAAGCGAAGAAAAGCCAAACCAAATTTCAGATAAAAGGACATGCAATGCAGTAAAGCGTAATCCAGAGCAGATAAATAGACCTACAAAATGTCTAGCATGCGATACAGATGAAACGAAGAAATAAAATCATCACACGTTTGAATAATGCACAAATATTATGCTGTCATGCAACCATTTTATCCTGCAATTTTAAAGTAATCAAATCATTTGAGTAACTTTAATGGATTAGGTTATCTATATATGATATAGACGCTGTAGAGAGCCAGGATATCATTTGACAAATTCACCAATGATTTTAAACCAGGATATCAAGTCACAGTTAATCTAAGCACTTACGTCTTGTAAATAGTTTACACATTCAAGGTATCTAATACTATCAAGGTTGCTGCGCGGTCCATCTTCAAGATCTAATACATGTACAGAATTGTCCTTAGCAGCTTCTTGGAACCTCCTAGATCTCTCTGAGCGTGGGAATGTAGAAGGCATGTACAAAACATTGAGATAGGAATCAGCAGAAAGAGGATCGTCCAAGACTGCTGGTGCACTTTTTGCCAAATGTTCGTACCTATATCATATGTTGATGGGACAGCATAAACTACTCGTCAACAATATCCACAAAGTAAATAGTTTATATTTTTCAAGAATGAACTCTTACATGGACCGAACGGACGCAACATCGACCGGTGGACCTCCTTCAATAGTATTGATGATCTCTAGAATCACAGGAGCAGAATCACCCTTGTGTAACTGAAGAGCTTGCCTGTATAGTATTATCACATAAGCTACAGTGTATACAGAAAACAGAGATCTCTCAACTAACAAAACTAAGATTAAAAAAAGAGTGAAAATCCAATTGCATTATTCATGCACTTATATACACAAAAGATTTTTAACCTACTTGAATTTCACGCGAGCTTGTGCATAGTGCTCCATCCGAATCAGAGCATGACCCCATGAATTCCAGACAGGGAAAACCTCGATCTGAAGGAAGATTAAAATGACAGTGGTATGGTGTTAGTGTGTTACTGGAATAAGTGACTAGGAAAATATCTAATATTTACCTTACACTTCTTGCAAGTATATACAGCCATACTATATCGTTCCTCTTGGACCAACCGATCCCTAAGACGTTCAGATGATTCTTTATCAGCAATATCATCAAGGGAGGCAGCTATGCCTGATCCCAAAAGACTTTGCAGCAATTCAGCACGGCCTAGCCATATATCAACCTGTGATAATGCTTCAGATAGTTCATCAGTTGATTGACTACCCACACTGGAGCTACCAGCATCAGAAGATGCATCATCGGCATCACGACCCTTTTCAGAATTACTAGACAAATCGCTGGCCCCAGAAAGTTTTCTGAGCTGGGATTTAGCAAAAATCAGACCCTGCGAATTGAAGAACAAATATAAACCGTTTAACAGCATATGCAAACATTTTACTCTAGTTGGATAAAATTTCAAACTGCACCTGCACGAAGGTTTCTGTTGCATGATATGCTCGGCCAATAGTTTCCATAGATGCACTTTCGGGTAATTGCTGGAAGCTCAAAACACATTTCATCTGATTAACACACAAATCCAAAGCACCTTTGCCAGCTGCACTTTCATCTGAACATAATGAAAGCAACGCCTAGGGACAATAGATACAATGATTAGCCGCATAAATGGAATTTTAACAACTGTTCATCATACACTGATAAAATGGATTGAAGAGGATGCAGAAGAATGCATGAAAGCATGGACAACAAATAGGAAGAAAGTAGAGTAAATATGAATCTACATAGAGAAACCATATTTGATGCAATTAAAAATGAATCACTGATGGTTTACAGCCAAATGGACCCAGTTCCAATATCATGATAGGCTCGGAAATAAAATTGTTTTAGGCGCTCACTCCTAATTACTAAAGTTCCGGTCCTCAGGGCTGAGATGAACATTGGGCATCATATATAATATAATTATTTCTGTTCATTGGACAATGAGCATCAGATGCCCTGATTGGACTTAATCAATGGGCAACGTTGAAAAGTCAGTGGAAGTCATTAAGGACAGAATCATATCTACCTGCTAGATTGTGTAAGTCCGACGACTTCAGAGCAGTCAGATCTGTCTCAAAAACATGTTTTCTACCTACATACTAGAGAGAATTCTGGAGAAATATGCTACATATATAATATTTTTACCAGCAGACACAAGCAGAAGCATTTTCACCAGTTACAAAACTTAATTTCATTTCAAAAACAAATATTATTCTGCATAATAAATAAATACAGGAGCACTTGGGTTAAAGTGAAATTTCGGTGGTTCAAAAACAACAGAATATTCAGCACACTTTTTAGCAGTCCATGAAAACATTACTAGATGGGTAAAGCAACTTGATCTCAAAACTAATAAATACTCAGGAGACCCCTAAATATACAACAAAGACTTCACGGGTTTCCGAGTTCAATGTTCTCTCTAAAAATGAAAATTCGTTCTGTTCTGGCAGATCATAACCTTTTCAATCTATTATGCAAGTTCCATAAACATGCAATTGTACCTTGAATAGAGTAATGTCGGGGGCACTTTCATATCGATGAGAAGAACGAACAGCGTCGTCCTTTTTGAGATCACCTGTGAGCATCCACTCTGCAGCAATAGAAACAGCAGGAAGCCTTTCTTGCCCATCTGAAGCGAAGACTGAAGCACGGTCTTCCTGAATACCAGCCATTGCCTCCCAAGAAACCTTTTCAGATTGCATTAATCCAGAGCTCTTCCTCTTCCTCTGGCTATCCTTTGGAGCACTCTTATCCCCTGCATTCCGAGGAGTCCAGGAAAATGCTCTGCGGGCCTCTTTTTGCAAATGACTTAAGCTGCTACTAAATGTTGAGCGTGTTGGTGTGCTAGCCTTTATTCTCTGCTTTGGTCTCGGACCAGAAACTGGAACTCTGGAATCCCGGGGAGGGGAACTCATGCTAATAGCAATAGCTTTGGCAGCATATGCAAGAATCATGCCGTTGTCTCTCAATAGAGGGAACTCTTTAAGAATCTACAATCAATTCATAAACCAAATGGTTCATGCCATGGTTAATTATACATCACAATAGTTAACATAAAAGGCAACGTACCAGAGAAGCAGACTGCAGTTGCTTCCTCATCAGCAGAACTTCTATAATCAAATGAGGGTGCTCGTGTAGGGATGAACATCTTTGCTGCCATGGCAATGGCAAGGAAGCTAATACACGAAGACCTAAAGCCCACGCGTTCAGCCGAGACACCTCAACCTCAGACAGATTTCCATGTCTTCTCTTTAGGAAGAAGTGCACCTTATTGAAAGTAAACACAGCTTTACTTACCAGAACTGGTTAAAAATCAACAATTTTCAGGTATCAACTTGAAAAACAGAGGAATCTATTGACATACAAGAAGCTGCTTAGATCCAAGATTGGGCAAGAGCTGCATTGCGCTCATTGCAACAGGCAAAGCATCGTCAGAGTCTCGGAGAGTAGAAAGAAATCGTGAAGCTTCTGCAGGGCCTCCACCATTTACAGGGTCTGCATTGAGAAGCTTAACAAGTTGACGCCCTTGAAGTTCTCTACGAAGTTCAATAGAAAGACCCGCACTTTCTGTAACTTCTAATGCAGCAGATACGGCTCCTCTCTCAGCCAATCTAAGAGCCAGACCCTCAGGGTCTTCTCTACAATCTGTCTCAACCTAATTTAAAGATAAAAGTACCATGTAAAGAGGGCAGAGAACTTCAAAAATTACACACACTCACAGAATGTATTAAATTTATCCATAATATCAAAGGAAATATAATTCACCTCCTGCCAGCTATGGTAACGATCATCCGCACCCAAAATGTGTTTATATCTATAGAGTGCTTGTCTCCTTTGAACGACCTAATAAGAAAAAAATTAAAACACAAGTACAAAATTGTAATTGAGTCCACCACAGAGAAAAACTCCAACAATTAATAGTTCTACTTCTAATACAAATGGAAAAACAACCAGCTACCTCAATTTTAAGGGGATCACCATCAGGTAGATGGCAGCTACACATAGTGAGGACATCTAAACCTGCGTCCAGCTCCCATCTGTGCAAAAATCTAAAGAAGAGAATAGACAGGCCTGTCAAACAAGTTGTAGCAAAAAGCAAAGAACTAGCGCAAAAGTAAATAGCTCTAAAGTATACAAACATTTAATTAAAACAATAGCATTTATTAGGAAAAGGGAAAATAAAATAAAAGAAATTTTTAAACTCACTACTGTCAAGAGTTAAGAAATCTCGATGTTAAAAGTTCATGATTACATGAAAGTTTGAAACTAAAAATATTTATAAAAAAGATGTCGAGTGTAAATTTTACACTCAATAAATTTACCTTCGATGGATTTTTTGTTTAGATTTAATTGTATTTGTGCTTTAATAGGTAGATTTTGTGTTTTATAGGTGAAAAACGAGAATTAGGTGTCCATGAAGGAAAAATGATCAAAAAGAAAGGAAAAAAGTTGCAATTAAGGAAATAAAATCAAATTGGAAGAAGAAGGAATCCCGCAACAACTTTGGAAATGTTCTCAATTTCGATCGTATCTCTCTCATCCGGACTCTAAATCACCTGATTACAATATCACAGGAAAGCTAATTTAAAGGGCTACAATTCTTATTTCGTGCAATTTCCCAACAATTCGGACTCTAACATGGTCAAAATCGATACTCGGACTTTTAGTCCGTTATATTATTTGTACGATAAGTGCACTTGCTTATAGTATTATCACCAACAAAAGACCACAGAATTAAACCAGTAGTCATACCTCAGAGCTAGTCTAGCTGCCAGATTTTTATCCTTAAGGCGTAGACAATACTGCCAACTATAGCTCCAGATACGAAAGCCTGAACTACCTTGAGGTTGTCCTGAAATTGTATCGTCCTCTTCTCTTAGCATGAGCATCTGGAGCAAACGGTCTGAGGCCCCATTCCTCAAGAAGCGGTCTGACAGAGCAAGAGCATCCGACAAGTTTCCTTCATCAATCAATCTGTGATGGTAAAATGACCAAGAGAAAGTGTGAATAAGTTGTATGCACTTTCAGAGAATCAGCTAATTAATATAAAGTTTGCCGAAAAAGGAACCCTACAACTCACGGACGTTGAGGGTAAGAACCCAAAATGTAGGAAGGAGAGAAAAACAAAAGAAATAGGCAACCCAACTACCCAGTGACCTTCTCCTGAGCAGGTCTATTATAAGTTTATAATACATGCTTTCATCCTCAAGGTCCAAATGGTGATATGATATTTTTCCTAACCCATTCAATGATAAATGTAGAGTTTTAAGATCCTAGCAGAATTACTTTAACTTCAGGCTAAGAAAATTCAGTATGCCGTAGGAAAAAAGATATCACATAAAGGATATCGAGTTTTCTGACACATAACAACAATTGGCGGTATAGATGATAAAATTAGTAGGGAACACCATATAGATTGATAGACTAATGTATTACAAATGCCACATGCATTTGTTAATACGGAATACATAATTGATATTATAAATTATATTGAAATGTTCTTGCCATCGTGCATAAGTCAGTAGCGGTAGAAGATCAAAATAGTTGAAGTTTCTTTCAAAAAGATATTCTTCCCAGATTTCAAGGAAATCATATAATAGTGAAAATATTACCTCTCTACAGCTTTCTCATAGGGTCCTTCATTCTCCAAATCAAAAGAAAGGAAAACTGTATTATCATGTCCACCAGATTCAGTCTTTGGAGATTCATGCCATGCATCAGAAGACACGTTGCTTTGATCCTTAACCTCAAGCACAGGCAAGGTAACGTTATTGCCAGCAGCCATATCATCATTTTCTGATTCGGTGTCACTATCAGTTTCACGAAATCGTTTCATAGCAGTTTTGGGTTTTGAATTATCTTTCACATCATCTTTTCCATGGTCAGTCATGACAGCAAACTCAGAAACTCGATGGAGGTTAGTTTGCAATTGTATCCAGCGATTCAAGGTTGGAAACCTACTTACAGAAATGGAAAGAACCACATAAGACACTGTGCCATAAACTTACAATGTTAATACATCAGGATAGATTCTAAATATAAGATTTGATGTTTGGCCTAATCAAAAGCAAGAGAGATTTCCAGCCAACTTCCAATATCATGAACATGCTTTTGAGGGTTGCCTTTCTCTTTCAAAGACATCCTCCAATAGGTGCAATTTGAAAATAAACAAATGTCAAATCTAATTCATAATTTACAAACTTAGCTGGACTTTTATGCTAATAGGCTAGACCCCATTGACAATTTCTGTAATTTACCCACCACGGCTGAGACATACCTCTCTGATTGGTCAAGAGCAAATTCGTAGAAAAATCTATCAACATCAGGATTATGCAGTAAGCCATCATTCAAGGAACTAGAGATAGCAGGATCACTGCCACGATATAACATAGTACTTCCAAATACACATGCCAGGACAGCCCTGACAGCAGATAGCTTGATAAGATGCTTCACTACATCCAACTTGAGAGGGTACAGTGGAACTCCAGGAGTGGCAGAAGAACGAGCGTAAAACTTCGGTTTAGCTTCTCGAGAAGAAGGTGAGAGAACCTTGTTTTCAGGAGAACTCTTAGCGAGAGTGGGAATCACTGGAATGCAAGCCCAACCCTGACCAGATCTCGGAGGGAAAACAGGAGGTACACATGCAGAAATTACTTCATGGACAAAGTCTGAATTCATTATTTCTGCTACCTTTCCAGCTGCCTCGGTACTGTCTCGCTCGAATACCAGACGAGTTAAAAGCTGCAAAGTTGAGAAAACAGTATGAGCCAGGTTGTACTAGCTACCATTTCATAAAGACACACCACCCCGCCCTTTTTCTATATCACAGACTAGTTTCATGCACACAGTGACAACTATCTCAACCTATATAGTACTTAACTCATTATTTGTATTTATGGTATAGGTGAGCAAGTCTTCGCTTATGATATCGTATTCATTTTTTACATTGAAAATCAGAGTACCAAAAATAAACTTCTTAAAATATTGTAGAATTTAGATTCAGTAAACTGGCCAATGCAAAACAGAGAGAATTTCAGCATCAATTCTTCCAAAAATATGGATAAATAAACCCCCCAAGAAATAAGGGAATACAATGATAAAGGAAAAAGGGGAGGAAGAAGTTGTACGTCTTTGGGCCACTCATACACTAGTGAGAAGTAGTTGAAGTCATGAGTTGTATCCGTCCCGTCAACAATATCACCAATTGCAGCAATGTGGAGAATAAATTGAGAAAGGAATGTTGTAATCTTGGCACCGAAAGGGCCAAATAGTCTTTTTTCTGAATCTTTGACATCGTAATTTGCAGAATTTATATTACTTTCACTAGCCTCTAGAGTCACAGGTGACTGCTTTACGGTTCTCAAACCAAGCCCTAGAACCCCATTCTTGTCAAGGCTTGACTGCTGTCCTCTTTCATCAGAATGTGAGCCCTCCGAACTAGCCCCACTAGCATTATCCCTTTCCGTTTCTTCATCAGCTATTGCTCTCGCTAAATTATGAAGCTTACCTGAAATTTAACAGATAAATAAGGATCGGAAGCCTCTTCGACATATTGGTACATCACCACGATTACCTTAATTAGCAAGCAGGGTGGGAAAAACAACAATTCAAAAACTAATGTGTATAATTATTTTACCGCTGAGGAACTGTCGCTTGCCCTTATGAGCATCTTCAATCATTTGATGAAGCATAACAAGAGCTCGGTCTCTGTTTCCTTGTCTGCGGAAATCTTTTGACAATGAGAGGATCATTTCGCCTGATAGAAGAGACTGGAGAGCAGGTGGTTTGTCCTGAATTGATTAAGAGAAATAAGTACAAAAACACCACAAAATGTGCACATGAGTTTGGAGAGCCAAATCAAACAGCAGCCTCCATTTAACAACAATAATTATAAATAAATAAATGAATTAAAAAAAAAAAAACCCTGTCCGTGCATAATTATTTCGAGGGACTTTGGGTCTAACTTGAAAATTCAGATTACCTGTTCCAATAACTCACATAGACGTTTTAGGACGCGCTTAACAACAGATATTATTGCCACTTCACGAATTTGATCCCAATAAGTTGATCCAATCTTTGGTGCAGTGCCAGGATAGATCTCAGAAAGCAGAATTTGTGCCTACTTGTCAAAATTGATCATATAGTCAAAACATAGGCCAGCCATATATTTCATTTTAAATCAAAAATAATTCATGATAAACTTCTGAAGCTAAGGGGGCAGGATCAGTATTGAAAAAAAAAATCTATGAAACCCCCACGAAAAGAAAAGGAAAAATAAAGGGAATACCACTGGATGAAATTACTTGATGACATCACAAACTTTAAAGATAACTGCAAACTACAAAATTCTCTAATTAAAAGCACGAGTAAAGGTTGCGGTGTGATACTTGATTCAGAATCTTCAAAGACACATTCGGTAACTTCGAAGATGCTGCTGCTACATCAATACATAAAAGAATCTGCAATTGGCAAACAAAGATGTCAATCTCAACAATCTCCAGACACCAAGCAACTTCACTGCAACAACTTTGGAGGGCTAAGGACAGTAAAGAACACCTACAGCTGCCAAAGGACCCAGCTGAGAGCGCAATGACAAGAAATCCAATTCTTGAACAGAAGTACCATCAGTAGCACGTGACACCACATCCTCCACCTATATTCGTTTAAAATAGAAATAATATTTAGAAAGGTTCATTTAACAAATTTTATTTCAGGTCTATGTATGATATCTGGTCATACAACATTTATTTTGATTCTTTTTAATGAGTTGTCAGAAACCATCTAATGGATTCTCCCTTGGTTTTCATGAAAACAATTACTTGTGCGCTCCTAAAATATTAAGATTCTAACCTCAAGATATGTAATCAAAATAGAAATTTATAGAAATTGAAATCTTACTGAAGCTTCTCTGAAGGCACCATCCACCCATTCAGTCAGTTCCAGTGTCGCCTTGTCTTCTGGAGGTAAGGCAAAGCGAGAAATAGCTTCCTCTCCAATGTCAAATTTTGCCCTTTGCATGCAACTGAAATACAAGCAAACATCGGCAGTGATGTCTGGACATCACTAGGCACATGCATATCCGTGCAAACACACTCACAGCGTATAAATTTCCAAGATCAATACAGTAATGTAAGAAGCTACAAATCCCAACCAATAGAACAACTCACAGATTAAGTAGCTTAGACGGGGCAGCACGTAGCACTGTCAGAGCCTCCTTCCACCTCCATTGGCGTTCAGATAATGGCAGGAGGCTTTGCAAAATTGACAGGCGCCATTCCCAATCTTCAATGAAACGTTTTGCCTTCAAGATTCTCCATTCTACAGCTTGTTTACTTGCAGCAGATATATGATCATCCAAAGAATTATCCAGATCGGATATTGATAAGGGTAGTTGCTGCCGCAAAATATCAAGTAATTGCCCTGTAAAGGAGACAACCATTTCATTTCCCCCTTCATGCGTTATGACATCAGCTTCTCCCCCACCATGAGCATTAAGTGACTTTGAAGGTCTTCTTAGTGGATCAGAAGGTGCCAAATCACTTTGTAGATTGTCCATATATAAAAGTGAGATAACAATGTTCACCATATATATCTGCATGGCACAAATAACCCACCCGAGCATAAGCAACAAAGGATGAGTTCAGAGAAAAACTTGTCTAGTAGGAGCTAGAATAAAACTGGTCCAATGGCAGATTTAACTCAGTTAAGATAGTTATTTATTCGTAGCCTTGTTTCATTCATGCCACAGCTATTCACCATATAGTGTTGAAGATCGGTTTGTAGATTTGAGAAAGCAATGTAAAAATGCGGCGCAATCTGTGATACTAGCTACAGAAGGCCTATTAGTCTAAAGACTAGCTTGCTACCCACACAGACAGACTCTTCACAAGTCAAAAACATCTAGTATAAATATATGTATTTTATGACTGATATACCATGTTCCCATTGAAAAAGACCAGCAGGAGAAAGCAAAAAGAAATCAATTTGCCAGCAAGAATAGAAGATGTTAAATTTCAAAGCGCTCTTTTTTTGTGAGTAATATTCCACTCAATCCTTTCATTGTGATGCAGAAGAACAAATAAGGAACAATTTATTACCCAAAATGGAGAGCATTTCATTTACAAAACAACCTTACATGCAACCCTCTTACAGGCATTATCGAGAACAACCTTTTCCTAACTGCTAGAATAGAAAAGTAGAAAAAGACTAGAATTAATTAGACAGAAAAGCTAGACAGATTTATTATAGCATAGCCAGATAGAATAGACAGAGATTCAATATTGAATCAACCCACTCTCTTATATAGAGTTGGGGAAGACTCCAAAAGTAGGAAAAACTTGTTCCCTAACCTAATATAATAGATTCCTAATCTAAGACAAATTCCTAATTATATTCTAACACTAACCATTTGCAGCCTAGGCCTCTACATTGAGTACAAGAACCGACAGCATGATTGATGAAAAGACCAACATGGATTTCTGCAGCATTTACTATATGATAAATCAGAAGAGAGAAAAGATCACAAAACCTTGCGGGAAGTGTTGGTAATTGCGTCCAAGTGACTCTTCAGTTCCTTCAAATAAGTTAAAGCTACTTGCTGATCTCCTGTTCCATCAGTGGTACTCTTTTCCATAGCTCCAAGCATAAGAACAGAAGATTCAAGAGCATATCGCATGTGCATAAGTTCAAAATCTTGCATCCTGCCAACATGTAATGCAGAACAAACATGTTTATGAGGAGAAAAAGAATAAAGACCAATTTATACAAGTTTTAGTGTTCAAATAAAGCATGAATGAACAATATAAGAAGGTAATCAAGCTCTAGTAGAATCAATATGTAGTTAACTAATTATAAAATCACTAAATGACGGCACAAATAATCTTCCCTCAAATACAAACAAGCTGATACTAATTTGCAAATTTATTGGAGATATATGCATCAAGTTAGAGAAAAAATGACCCATAACTGCATTGGCTGACTGTTCCTCACAAAATGATTTAGCTATAAAGTCGGGAAGAACCAATTGTTATATGTATCCTCGGTATGGTAGGCATTTAAGACAACATTCTAATAATTTCTACAATCATGAATAGATATAGGGGGTGATAGAACTCCATAAAATAAACTATATCCTACAATTGAAATTTAAAACCAAGTTCTTAATGTTTCAGGTGCCAAGAGAAAAATAAAACTAACACTAATTTTTTTCCTGAGTTCTAATAGAAAAGCATAAGAACCTAAGCATACACAAGAGTTGCTACATCCGGTGCAAGAGAAAGAGGGCGGAGAGCCTTTTCTGCTTTAGAAAGCATAAAGTGTGGGTCTCTTAACTTATAGAAGATTATGCATAAAGTAAGTAACTAGAAAGGGGAGTCAGATTCAGCTATGCAACTGAAGGTAGGAGTTCACAGGCAAATGAAAAGCAAAAAGATTGTGACAGTAGCAGAACCAAGTATATTTAAATTATAGTCCAGTCGGTAAATCACTTGGCCTTGGTGGAACAAATTAGTATATTTCATTTAGAATTGAAATTGGAAACCCACAAGATGCATATAACAACTGCAATATTGAAATAATTGGTATGAATTATAACCACACCTCTTCCAAGCTGCTGATGTGGAAGTAATAGGCTGCATGCTAAGCAATTCAATCGCGTCTTGAAATTTTACGTGGGGTACCAAATCAAATATTACCTACAAAAACAAGAACAATGATAGAAAACCCAGTTGAGTGTGCATAAATTGTCCACAGTATACAGTTTCGATTTTCGAGCCTTACCCGAAGTGGACTCTGGACTGATAATCTTTCCAGTACAAAGTTTTCGACAAATGGATCATATGTAGCATCTTCATTCCCCTGGTCAGCCAAGTCTTTTCCATACAACAGGACGGAGGATTTCGAACTCCAAGATTGACCAGAATTGTTACACGCAACAAAGGAAGCAACATCAAGGTGGTAGCATAATGTATCACAAAGATGTTCTACACAGGATGCCTGCCAGCCGTGAAAGTATTTAGGGAATCTTGTCACTGGATATGTAGGAGAATATAATCATTGTGTTCATGTACATGTACAGACATATAGTTCATGTGCATGTTCGGGATTGGACAAGTTACAGAACAAGGGATGTAAAACATTTTTTACCTCATCTAGTTTATTATCATAAGGAGAAGACTCTTCTAATCGAAGGGCTTGAGATTTGGTTGTCCACAAAGACTGCATCAGTTTCCTTCTCATTGTTGTTTTTCCAGCCAAAAGATCCCAACCCAAGGCAGCAATCAGGGGTTGAAGCCGCGGAAACAGCATAAGAACCTGATGTGCATTTATGATACAAGACATTAACAAATAGTAAATAAATTGACGTACGGTAAAGAAAGGGAATTGGCAGGAAATCAAAAGGTGAAAATTGAATGCTAAGTCTGCAACAGGACCAATGAAACACTGTTGAATTCAATCAGAAAATCTAATAAGCCCTTGTTCAAGAAGAAGTTTTAAAGCATGTCAGAGGAAATTGCTGACCCAAATTTTCCTTTTCCTTGAGGGGGCACAAAAATAGGATAACTCTCTGAAGGTTCCATTTCTGAAAATATACTCAGACCTGGAAACATGTTCAAAGGCTTGTATATGGAATTCTTCACATGGAAGGAAAATATATGAAATATAAGGTATATCAAGAACTGCAGCCGGACATGGGTGTGATACAGTTTGCGCAGTAAAAGATTTAAACGCTTAAGTGAAAATCCGCACTTCAAGAAAGAAGCACCAATCGACAGATAGATGTAGGTGAAAGACTTCAATAAGGAAAAACTCAAATGCACGATACTGCAATTAAAATAAAGTCATAAGACGTAAATGACCACAAGTAATAGTTCGACTACAAAAGTACAACAGCGTACCTGGCAAGCTTCTTGAATTTGCTCTTTCTGCACAAGCGATAATGCAGTGTCCACAATACACTCTAGTGTATGCAAGCCTTGAACACGAGCATAATGATAAATGTCTCTCATGCAAAAAGACGTCGCAATTTTCGAGGGCAAAGATGTGTCAGTTGAGATTGCCTCAGGTTTCAGATGTACAATCGAATCTTTAAGGCGCTGAAGGGGCAGAGGAATCTTGTCGCCTTCAGAAGCACTGTATACCTCGATCTCTTCCGATAGTAAGTCATCTTGAATAAGCTGTGCGGCCAATTATAAATACAATTATTCCTTAGGTCACGTGATAAAATAAAGAAGTATGTGAAGCAGTTCAAACAACACTAGATTCTAGAATTACACATAACTTTAATTTATTAACACATGTGCTTCTACAATCAATAAAACTTCAAGGATCGCATAGCATATCTCGGGAAAATCATAAAAAATGAAGCAAATGACGTCTTACAAGTCTGAAAATAGCCTATGGAGCATAATTTTATTTTCTGGCATAAAGAGTACAGATATCACATCATAAAGATAACAGTGCCGGATCATTTGAGAATCAAATCACCAATGAATGAAGTGAATTCACAACCTATTGATCATCTCAAACATATAGAAGAGAATGTATATTATTCATTAAAACAATAATGTACCAGTAATAGAAGATAGAATCATCAAGACAACCTGAAGCATCTGAACAAGACGAGTGCAATGAGATGAAAGTGCTTCCTTATACACTAAGAATACTTTATTGCGTGTGGCATGTGAGGCGTCTCCATAATCATGTACTCCTGACAACAACCTCTTTAGGAGATCTTGCACTACCATGCTATTAAAGATTAGGAAGAGTAATGTTAGTTGCTAGAGGTGGAAAAAAATCAGCAAAGAAGAAGAAGGGGAGAGAAGCAATAAAAAAAATTAACAAAAAATAGACATTTAGGTTCATTCAACATTGCTAAATTCAAAAGCAATGCGATATTACAAAACTTAATTTTCCACGAACAAGCCCATTTGGCAGGAGATAAATAACGAAGTGCTCAATCAGAAAGCAAAGAAAGGATAGTTGTCAGACAGGATTGCATGTAAACTTCACAAGGGAAGGCATGATATGGGAAGGATCGGTGGCACTGACAGATTTAACACAACTGAAAAATACTCATCACTTCCTTACCTGGAGAAAAACACAGCATACATATATGACTTTCTACTCTAACCTTTCTATTTTTCCATTTAAAAGAAGAAAGAGAAAGCCGAGAAAATCCAAAACTGAAACATAATATCATTGTCTTTGAATCAAATCCAACTAACATAACTCAATGAATGTCTATAGGCTTGGCCATGGCATAAATGAGTACACTGTCGCTGGTTTTGATTTTAAACATATGGAATCCATTACCCCAATAATTTTACATGTGATTCACACATAACAACCACTGGCAAAAGGCATTTGCTACAAAACTTAGGGGCTTATCCATATTCCCATGATGCCCATGTAACTTCATAATCCTATTTGTTTCCAACAGCAGTATAGTACTATTGAGGGAAAGTTGTTCATCTTTTTGGGATGGATTTTATGTTTGATAGATTCCTTCAGCCTAATAGTATTGTTAACAGATCAATCCTAATTAGTTGAATTTTAGAGTTCTTTTGCTAAACCCCGTCTAGTTAAACATTCAGTAACAACCAAATCAAGCTTTCTGTTACACAAATCTTCCATTTATTTCTAAGTGGGCTCAACAAAATACTTTGGAGAACTTAAGAAGAGTTCATATTTGGTATCTTATCACTTCTTTCAGGGGGAAAAAAATGAGTCCGACAATTGAAACAAATACAAAATCTATGACTCCTGAATGTAATCGTCTATACTTACTTCAAACATAAGTTAGCACTAACAGATGCCTTTTAGGGTGCCTATTTTCTAAGTCCAAAATGCATGCAGAGTCAAAAAAAAAAAAAAAACACACAATCACAAATAGGTTATAAGAAGCACAGCACATTTGCAGCTCAAATGAACTTCCAAACGACACTCCAGTAAACAGGCAAACGTTTATCATGCTCAAAGCTAGCAAACAGAACAAGTGTGTGTAATCCTACCGATACTCCTTTTCTTCAACTCCGCAGTTCAAATGGAGAAACCTAACATGTGAAACTCCACCATCCTCGTCACCGTTCTCCAAGCACTGCCTCATGGCGTCCAAATGTGTCAACTGAACACACTTCTGCAGCAACCTCAGCACCTCCTCCACTTTCTCCTCTCGGCGCTTCACCTCCTTTCTCACCGTAATTGCCAAACCCCCCGAATCCTCATTCTCCATGTTCCCCAATTGCTCTTCGATATTCGCGCACAGCACGTCAAAAATCTCAGAGTTCTCCAAAATAACCCCCCTGAGTGTCATTAATTCCCCTTCGCTCAATCCCCTCGAATCCCGCTCCGTTTCTTCCGAATCGATTAAATCCGGCTTCAAACGGCCCGTTCCCACCTCCGAAAGTCTTTCCAAAACCCTCAGTTCTTCATTCCTCACACTCCCTTCGTCAAAATTATCGTCCCCCTCCATATTTACAACATCTCTAGCTATTTCTAAAACTCTAGAACTGACAATATGTACATACAATAGAAACTCGGAGCGCAATTTCAACGTATCCGGATCGAACGACCAGAGATTCGAAGTGGCGTCCGGGAACTCGAGGAGTTCAAGGGTGCAAAGGAAGGTCAGGATGGCCGGAGAAGGGCATGAATCGGACCACAGAACCGGGCCGGGCATACCCATACGCCCGCCCTGAGAAATTATCGTTTGCAAAATTGTACGGGCGAGGTCCGGGCTCCGGCTCCGGAGAGTACGGAGCATTGCCCGAAATGGTTCGAATTGGCCAAGGAATAAGTGATTTGCGATGACTTTGGAGATGAGTTCGGTTTCCTTGTCCTCCATGATTGAAAATCCGGAGGAAATGTGTCCAGGTGCATGTACTGTGCTTCTGTACAGAGAAGAGAGAGAGAGAGAGAGAGCAGAGCAGAGAGAGAGAGAGGTTGAAAATGGTGAACTGAAATGATCAAGGACTGTATAGCGTTCGATGGTGAAATACGACGTCGTCGTTCTATAATTGCCGCAATACCCCGTAAAAATAAGTTTTAAACACTTTGCCCTCATGTTTGGCCCAATTTCACTTTTGGTCCCCCTTGTTCCAATGTAAACAAAGTTCGCCTCCAAGTTTCAATTTTAAACACTTTTGGTCCCAACGTTACAAGTCGTTAGCAAATAACGAAAAACACTATTTTGGGGTGAAAAATATTTTTTTTCATTATTAAGTATATTAAAAAAATTATTTGTTTCGTTAATTTCTCTTTTATTATTAAAAATTATAAGTAGTCTATTTGAAATTTATAATTATTTTCAGCTCCAAAAGATTTTTAAATTTCAATTTTCACCCCAAAATAGTATTTTCCGTTACGGACATGTAATGGCGGGGACCAAAAGAGTTTAAAATTGAAACTTGGAGGTGAACTTTGTTCACTTTGGAACAAAGGAGACCAAAAGTAAAATCAGTTCAAACATGAGGACCAAAAGTGTAATTCTGCCGTAGAAAAGATGTAATTGCAAAATGATCTAATAATAAATCTTCAGCCCAATTAATCCTGGCCCACTCTCATCTCCTTTTGAGATAATTCCCCAGCCCAAAGTTAAAGATCGAATTTTTTTTCTTTTTTTTTTTCTTCAGCGAGGAAAAGCCCTCTCCTCGGATTTGGGGGTTTCGATTGAGATCGCTTTCTGCTCGTAAAGGTACTTATTTCGTTTTAATATTGAAATTTGAAATAAGTTTTTTTGGTTAATTCATTGTTTGTTGATCTCTGTGATTCGCAAAAGGATTCCTTTTTTCTGTAGGGTTTCTTTTGTGTTTTCATACTCGTTTACACATTGGATTGGATTGGATTCTATTGTAACAGTATGAATGTTGAGGCTGCCACCACAAATTCATCATTCAACTATTTGATTAAAATCCCACCTACTTATATTCGTGTTCTCCAAGAATCCTTCATATTTGCAATTGAAGAGCTACATGTTGATGAAAAGACAAATATCAGGGATGCACTTGAGTTACAAGTTGAAGACGAATTAGTAAGTCTGTCGTCTTTGTTTTTTTCAATTAATTGATTTTATTTTTATTTTTTTTGTTAACACAACACAAATGTTATTTTGTTGTTGGACCAATTTTGCAGCCCCAGAAAGAGATTCTCCTTGGGTATTACAGGTACGTCAAGTATGTTGAGTTTCGAGCAAGTTGTCATTTGAGATCAATACTTGCGAAAAGAGACAAGCTTCTTCGTATTATTGACAAAGCCAAAAATTCAATATCTATTGAGCATATCGATAGTAAGGTAGGTATGCAAGGAAACTCCATTTCTTTCTTTTGGAGTAGTAAAAAATTGTTTTGTTTTCTAAAATGTTGAAATTTTGTAGATATGCGACTTGGAAGCTTTGATCTTGGAAGCTTTGATGAATGGTGAATTTGAGGATAAACAGTATTTCACGCGTGAATTCAATCAACTGAAGCAACGTCGCGAGAAATTATCATCTTCTCTCTTTGATAGAGAAGAAGAGAAATTATCTTCTCTCTTTGATAGAGAAGAAGAGGAAAGAATCAGGCAGATTCGTGAAGCAATAGAGGACGCTGAAGACCGTTTAAAGGTATGTATACATACATACGTGATATTAGTTTTCTACAACTTTGTTTCATTAAATGTATAAAACATATGCATATGAGAGCGGATAATGAATTTGGTTTGCGCAGTTTCTAGAGAAGGAGATTCAGATCCTCAGAGACAGTGCCTTAGAAGCTGAAGCACGTTTTGTGAAATTCAGGAAGAAAAAAGATGATGCCATGCAACAAATAGAAGAACTCCAACGTCAGTACAAAGTTGCAGTTCATGCTTGCGAAGAGGCAATTGCTAACAAGGAGAGTATAGAAAAATCTTATCATGACAAGGTAATCTCTCAATGCTAACTTATTTATTATGAGTATGACTCGTACTATTTTTTTATTATGATCATGTATATTTATATATTTCTATTATTATTTATTTGTATATAATTATGGCAATGTGAGTAGCTTAATTGAATGAGTGAAATCCCTCGCAGATGTTACTCCTCAGCGACTGCAGCTCGAATGGAGTCCTTGCGCATTTATATGTAGCATCTGAGGATTGTGTGGTGCTTTCCCGTTACTGCAAGAATAATGTAAGTTATATTATTTTGAGAAGGTTCGTTTTAAGTATATAAATTAACTTAGAGTCTCAATTATTATTATTTTATAGGTGGAAAAGTTTATGAAGAGGTGGAACGAAGATGATGAATTTCGAAGAGAGTATGCCAAGTTCAACGAAAGTAGTACCATTACTAGATTCGGTAGTTTAGACGGGGCCCGTTCACATGTCTCCGATAAGGAGTCGCCTATTCAATAGGTTGACGAAAGAGCTAAAAGCAACAATTCCTTCTCTTAATGATGATTTAGATTTAGCAGTGTTCTTTTTTTCTTCTTTCTAAATTGGCCTTATAAATTAACCTAGAACCGTACCCAACTGTTGTCTACATCATAATGTAGAACTTTGGTTGGTTTTGGGTCCAAGTTGAGTTTCAGTTAAGTATTTCTTCTAAATACAGACAAGTTAATTATGTAGTGGTGCTCCCATTTTTCTCTCTGCGGATTTTATTTTAAATTTCTGGAAATAATCATGTGTTTTTTTTTGGTAGGGGAAATAAACTTCCTGTGTTATCTTTTCTTCTTTCAGATTAATGGCTCGTTTTGATTTTGATGTTTCAAGAAACTGAAATGATTTATGGGTACTAAAATTACGAATACCTTTCATTCTATTCTTCACTTTCTCTCAACCACCAAAAACACCAAAACCCCCCAAACCCCCAAAACTCACAAAAACCCTAAAAAAATTCTCACATGTCCTCCCCGATTCGAAAATCTCACTAAATTCAAGGTAATTTCTAATCTAAATTAGTTAAATGTGTTTAATTTGTAGTTAATTTGGTGTTGCTCATGTGAAAACCCCCTAGAAATCGCATTTTTTGGGGGTTTATGTTGCTGCGGCATTTCTACGCCCAAACCGGGCGTGTGAAAACCTTTTTTCAGAGCCCCCAACACAAATAAAGTGTCTTAAACTTTAGATCATCCCCAACACCTTTAGTTTTAATCTTGATAGTAGTACCATGATTGTTTCTAACTATTTTTGAAGCATATCTCCAAATCGAACCATATTGTTCAACATTTGAACTGGTATTAAACTTCTTGGCCTTTGTCTTTGATATGTTCTAATCTTGTCCAGTCCATACATTTATTTGCCAGCCACTTTGATGTTGCACATGCAACTCTTTATTTCTTGTTGGACTCATGGATTGCATTTAATGTCTTGATCTGGAAAGTAGCCTCATCTCTCAGTTGTGAAGCATAAATTCTCCATGGACAAGTCTTGTGCTTGCATACTACTTGAACATCATTATTATCGTTGACTGTAATTTTACTGTCTTTGACAGTAAAATTATATAAATGTATTGTCAGTGTCAGTACAATTATATAGATATATGTCAGTACAATCACGTTAATGTAGTGTCAGTACAATCACGTTAATGTACTGTTAACGACAATACAATCACGTTAATGTATTGTTAACGACAATACAATCACGTTAATTTACTGTCATTCACAGTATAATTACTGTTAATAATAGTGTTAATAATAGCACAATAACGGTAAACGTTTAGCGGCGGACGTAAAAAAAAAAAAAAAAAAAAAAAAAAAACTACGAAAAAATGTCATCGTCGGGATCGACGGCGGAAAAAACTGATAAAAAAAAAAAGAAAAAAATCGAACAGTCAATGCCGGAGACCGACAGCAAAAAAAAAAATTGGAAAAATAAAATTGACTTTTTGTGGTCAAAATTGATTAAATTGGGGTTACAATCTATATTCTATATATAATATAAAAAGAGGATCTATGCCCTCAATGATTGACATGTGGCAAATGATGATGTCATTTGTCAAAATTGCTTAGTTGGAGTTCAATTGATTAGGTGGATTCTTCAATTGATTAGGTGGCATTTTTATTTATGGATGTTGTTAAGTTTTTTCCTATTTTACATTTACACAATCATTTAATAATTACCACATGTATATATATTATTTCCAAAGTTAATATTTTATAAATTCGAAATAAAAAAATCTTATTTATATTTTTAGTATTTCAAAATATATTTATTCAAATAAATTCATGAAACTCAATTGTTTTACGAATATTCAAATAATTTTCATTAAAAAAATATTTTTTTAAATACTAAAATATTAAAATAAAGGAATATGTTGTTGTTTTTTTTTTTTTTAATTTTCAATATTTTAGAATATTCGAATATCTATTCCATTAAAAATAATAATGAAAAAATGTTTTAGTTTTTAATATAAGTATTTAATAAATAATCCACTATTTTTTTTAAATAATGTTTATCATACACGGTGGATTAATTCTTAATGTAGTTGGTTGTATTTTGGAAAACATTATTTAATATATAATAATGCGGTCCGAACTATAGAACTACGGATTATGCAAAAAAAAATTTATTAATTATTATTTCAATAAAATATCAAATCACCAATATAAAGGAATCTTTAATATTCCAAGATTCCATCATATCATCTTTAATTGATTTAATTTATACTTTAATTCAAATTTGAATGGTAAAAAATAAAAATCGTATCTTCATATTTAATGTTTTTATATTGCGAGATTTTTTTTCCACAAGTTATATTTTTTTTTTGGGTTGTTTCCTTTATTTGTTTGATTTGATTTCATTAACTAATATATAAATATTTTGAATTTTTTATTTTCCCATAGAATTAAGTTCATTTTCAATACTATATAAACCCCTCAATGTTCATTTCATTTTTTTCTACCATCATTCGATTACAAAGTGCACAATATTCGTATTATACAGTATTACATTTTTTGTTTATCATTTCTTATAAATTATTATACGTATATATGCATATTTTTATATTCATAATTATTTTTATATATACATATTAGTACTATTTGTATTTCTTTCTCTTGGGTTTTAATTTTAATATACTTTTTTTTATTGTTTTCATGCAGTTTATTAATTTTAATATACTTTAATTCAAGATGATCTATGCCCTCTTTGAATGACATGTGGCAAATTCCTATGTCATTTTCTCAAATCGCTTAGTTGGCATTAAATTGATGATGTGTAATACTCAATTGATTATTAGACATTTTAATCTTGGTATGTTTTTAAGTTCTTTCCTGTTTAATATTTGCACATTCATTTAACAAATATATATATATATATATATATATATATATATATATATATATATATATATATATATATATATATATTATATTTGAACATATATATATGCATTTAATATCCTATAAATTCGAAAAATATTATTTTTTTAATAGTTTAAGTTTTCGAAATATATTTTCCACCTATATTTTTTTTAAATTCAGAAAACTCAATCTTTAATGTATAAATATTCAATTTTTTTATATCATGTATATATTTTCGAATTTTTTAATATTATGTATATATTTTCAAATTTTTTAATATTATGTATATATTTTTGATTTTTTTTATATTATGTTTATATTTCCGTAATTTTTGTAATTTTTTTTTGTATTATTTTAGTATTAATTCTTTGAAATATATTATATTTATAGGATTTCACAAACTAATTCCAAATATCATGTTTTTAGGTAATTGTTTGATTTTTTTTTTCTTTTTAAATCCGATAGTATATATATTATGCTTTAAATATATTGAATTGTAACTAATTTCTAAGAAAAGATAAATCTTCAAATATTAGTTTTGGCCAACATATCATAATTTTATTATTTGATTTGATAAATGTGAAGGATTTAATATGGGATAATAATATATTGATTTTATTTCCCATTTTGAGAATAAAATATTTACATGAAACAATATTGTACCATAATTATTTAAATTTGCTTATTGATTTCCGGAAAAGAATGATTTCTTAATAATTAATTGATTTGTGCCTTAATTATGTATTATTTACCTTTTTAACAAACTAAAGACAAGTATAAAATCATTTTTACCCCACACTCATCACTTTCATCCAATTTCGTTCCAGAAAACTACAAATGTTCCATAAAGTTTCATTTTTTCTGTTAATTTTTAGCATGCTTTATATTTATGCGTTTTTATTATTAATTATGTCGTATTCATACAATAATTATTTATAATTTTATTTACATATAAGATTGTATATCTAACATTTTATTTTGTTTGTTTATTATTGTAGATATAGTCGGCAAAGGTTTGTTTTTCGTACTGATTGATTATTTTATGTTAAGATTTAAATCCATAATAATATATCATTACATTAAATAATTGTCTTATTTGAAATTGCAAGGAAAAACTCAAGACTCAATGACAATATAGAGATTATAGGTAAGACTCAAGACTCGGTGACATCAAATAATTGTCTTTTTTGGATTGTGCCAAGAGAGCCGGTGAGTGGAGTTTGATTGGTCTACCAATTGTTCATACGAATTTATATTAAAAAATATATATATATCTACAACGAGTATTGCCGCAATACAAGATTCGTTGTGTATCATTTTCTTCTATGGTGCAGAATGAACATTTTTCCACTATGTTTAAGATTGTTAATACTATATGATTTGATTGCATTTAGTTGCTTATTTTAATTTCTTTAATGTTGATTTTCATTTTTTTTCAAATATCTATGTTGTTTTCTTAATCATTATGATTCACGTTGAGTAAAATTTTGTTTTGGTTATTCATCTGGACTTTTTACAATAATTCAGTACTTAGTGTAACGAAGAAGTAATTTTTTTTTATTTCTTACGTGAAATATTTATTTTATTTTTCTAATCCATAAGTTCTTAGAAAATTTCAAAACAAATAAATATTTTGTATTATCTATAAATGAAACTGTTTGTTTTGGTTATTAATTTTGTAAAATCTTTAATTATTAATTTAAATGTGTAAGTGAGCTATTAGAACTATTAGTGTGCTGAAATATTTGAACAGTTCACATAAACCTTAAATGTCTTAAATTAT
>NW_012194875.1:0-76386 GCF_000504015.1 Erythranthe guttata | reverse complement strand
ATTTCGATTTTGTCAGTTTATTCTATATGCAGAATTTTTATTGCTTGATTAAGATACGAATTTTTATTTTTTTGTTCGGTTGTATTCTTAGCATTCTCGACATAATTTTTCTTCGTCAATTTTATACATTAACTCATTTTAATGTTTTTAATTAATCCCCGTGCATCGCATGGGTGAGTTACTAGTTAAGTATTGAGTGTAAAGAGTTGGGGTAATTTTGTCATATATATTATTTATAATAAATATTGAAGGGATGGGCTATTATTTTTAAAAAAATTAAGATATTTTCTTGAGAAAATTCCAAAAACTTTTAAAGAGCTTATAAGCTTAATTTTCAAAAAATCCAACTTTTTCCGTAAGATAAGTAAGAAAAATATTACTACATTTTTTGTTTGGTTGGTAGAAAAGATGTAATTGCAAAATGATCTAATAATAAATCTTCAGCCCAATAATCCTAAGTTTAAGATCGAATCCTGCAAATCCTAAGTTTCCTTTTTGAGATTCAAGTACAAATTATAAAAACTAACCCTAATACTCTTCACTCTTTCTTGTTTATTAAGATTTTTTTTTTCCCATCTCCCTATCATTCTCTCCTTGTTTTCTCCTTCTGTGTCAATTTTTTTTTTTGTTTTTTTTTTCTCGAGCGAGGAAAACCCCTCCTCGGATTTCGTAGTTTTTTTGGTTAATTCATTGTTTTTGTTGATCGAAAAAAGAAATAGCAGTTTTATTTGTTCTAGACACAAATCTACGGAGGAGACAGTATGAATTTTGAGGCTGCCACCACAAATTCATTCACCTATTTGATTAAAATCCCACCTACTTATATTCGTGCTCTTCAAAAATCCGTCTTATTAGCAATTGAAGAGCTACAGGTTGATGAAAAGAAAAATATCAGGGATGCACTTGAGTTACAAGTTGAAGACGAATTAGTAAGTCTGTCGTCTTTGTTTTTTTCAATTAATTGATTTTATTTTTATTTTTTTTGTTAACACAACACAAATGTTATTTGTCCAAATTTGCAGTCCCATAAAGAGATTCTCGCTGCGTATTACGATTATGCCGAGGGCGTTGAGGTATCAGCAAGTTTAATTTTGAGTTCAAGACGTAAGGAAAGAGACGAGCTTCTTAGTACTATTGACAAAGTCAAAAATTCAATATCTATCGAGCATATCGATAGTAAGGTATGCATGGAAGGAAACGCCATTCTTTCTTTTGGAGTAGTAAAAAAATTGTTTTGTTTTCTAAAATGTTGAAATTTTGCAGATAAGCGACTTGGAAGCTTTGATGAGTGTTGAATTTGAGGATAAACATCGATTCACGCGTCAATTCAATCAACTGAAGCGACGTCGTGAGAAATTATCTTCTCTCTTGGATACAGAAGTAGAGATGCGTGAAGCAATAGAGGACGCTGAAGACCATTTAAAGGTATGTATGTATACATACGTAATATTAGTTTTCTACAACTTTGTTTCATTAAATGTATAAAACATATGCATATTAGAGCGGATAATGAATTTGGTTTGCGCAGTTTTTAGAGAAGGAGATTCAGATCCTCGAAGACGGTGACTTAGAAGCTGAAGCACGTTTTATGAAATTCTTGAATAAAAAAGATGATGCCATGCAACGAGTGGAAGAACTACAATGTCAGTACAAAGTTGCAACTCATGTTTGCGAAGAGGCAATTGCTAACAAGGAGAGTATAGAAAAGTCTTATCGTGACAAGGTAATCTCTTAATGCTCGTACTATTTTTTAATTACGATCATGTATATTTATATATTTCTATATAATTATGGCAATGTGAGTAGCTTAATTGAATGAGTGAAATCGCTCGCAGATGTTACTCCTCGGCGACTGCAGCTCGAATAGAGTCCCTGCCCATTTACATGTAGCATCCGCGGATCGAGTGGGGCTCTCCCACTGCAAGAATAATGTAAGTTATATTATTTTGAAAAGGTTTGGTTAAGTATATATATATTAACTTGAGTCTCAATTATTATTATTTTATAGGTGGAAAAGTTTATGAAATGGTGGAACGAAGATGAGGAATTTCGAAGAGAGTATGCCAAGTTCAACGAAAGTAGTACCATTACTAGATTCGGGAGTTTAGACGGGACCAATTCACTTGTCCCTGATAAGGAAGCCAAACCTATTCATGTTAACGAAAGAGCTAAAAGCAACAATCATGACCATACAAAATTGCAAAAGAAACCATAGGAATAAAAATTGAGGAGTCGGAGAAGAAGACGGGTTTTATTGATTTGTTGGCAAAATTGCAATTCAATCCCCTAATTTAAGGTTTACATGTTTAGCAAAATTGTAATTTTGCCCCTATTGAAGGGTATATTTGTCTTTTTAGGTTCAGTCAATGACTAAAATCGTAATGGGTGTTGTGAGCGATTTAAAAGTTTTACTAAGAAAAACAATTTAATTAATGTTACTGTCTCCAACAGTAATTTAACTGTTAATTAACTCTCTTTTTGACCAGTCAATGGGGAATTTTTTTGAATTCTTTTGACTTTTTTTTCTTAAAAAAAAATAAAAAAAATAAAGTGAATGCCGGAATTTGACCGGAAAAAAAAATTCAGAAAAAAGAAAAAAAAAAATTTCTCAGAAAATTAAAAAAATGTGGGTTGATTTGAGGTCAATGTGTAATATTATAGAAGTTATAGTATAATTGATGAAATTGATAAAAAAAATATATAGTGGATGGGAGACGGGATGAGTTTATTTGAAAAACTGTTTTTTGTGTGGACAAATGTGCATTTAAGTCCCTTTATTTGAAAAACTGTTTTTTGTGTGGACAAATGTGCATTTAAGTCCCTTGTTATGGTGGACCGATTATGTAGACCGCTGATTATATAAAAAAAATATTAATAAAAAAAAATAGTTATTTGATAATTTGGGTTGGGTCGGCTCTGTATTTGATGGTCAGAGATTATTAACCCGGCCCAATAAAACGGCCCATTTACAGATCTGAAGAAGAAAGAAATTTCACTTCAGTGTGAGAAGTTTAGGCGGGAAAGCGCCAAAATTTCACATTGAACCCTCGAAATTCCCCAGTTGTACGATTGCGTCTCTCCATTTCCCAAATTGATTTCACCGTAAATTTTATCTGCCGAAAAGTTAGCCCTTTCTCAGAGCATGGCCGAATCTCTCCGACGAACGGCGGCGATTGGAGGAGATGAGCTGGATGACGACGACGTAATGATAACGTCGGAGTTTCCGCCGACGGGGACGACGGACGTCGAGCCTCTCCGTGAAAAGCTCCGGCAGCGGTGGGAGTTAGCCTCGGTTCTGAATTTTCTTCACGTAATAACACTCTCTCCTTTAATTTTCCGTGATTTTGTTCGGTTGATTTTACTTTGGCTCACATTTTAGATTTTTCGGCAGCTTTTCATTGTTTCCCTGATCTGCATACAGATGTATTTGTTTCGTATGCATCGTTTTCTTAAAGATTTTGTCTGTTGTGGTGGACAACTAGATTGTAACCTACGTGTTTGTGATAATGTCTCATTAGCAAGACAAAGCTACCATCATTAAATATTTCTTTGCTTCATTGACTTTGCTATTGGCATTATTTTTCTGCATTTTGTGCTGATGTTTGAGTGTTCTATTAATACACATAGGTATTTGAGCCGCTTATCGGGAGTGATCTGAAGATATCTGCCGAAGAAGTAGAAACCTCACTTATCGAGCAGAACAAGACACTTGCTCATCTTCATATAGCGCTTTTAAAGGTGTCATTTGCATCTATTCTGAATGAACCTGTATAAATTGGGAATTTACGATACTTTTTCTGATACTGTTTTTCAATACTTAATATGCATTTTTTTTACCCAAAAAATTATCTGCTGTAGGTGAATGTTTTCTTGAAATGATGTTAAAGAGCTTCCTAGTCATGTCTGAAGATTCAAGAGATATTTTTCGAGTTTGACCTGGACATTTTTGGATCAAATTTTATCTAAAATTTCCATAATCAACTAGCTAACTAGCTGAATAACTCAAGTGGCGCTTTAATATTTGAAATCGGAAAAGACTAAACAAATTATTATAGCAGCAACTTTAAGATGTAATGTGATAAGCTATACAATCCTATTCATAAATTGTTCATGAGTTGCCAATTGTCTCTCCTGTTTTCTTTTTCATAAAACCCACTCGTAGATAGTACGAGTTTATTGATTTTCCAATAGCTCTCATATTTCTGTTTTACAAGTAGCTGGTGTTTTTTTTTCAGGGAATTATTCAAGAAAGCAAAATTTTAAAGGGCCCTGATGCCTGGATGATTTCTCTCAGTAAGACACTCTCAAAGTGGTGGCCTTGGGTAGGTCAAACTTATGAATCATGGGGACACATTTTGAAAATTAGGTGATACTAATCCATTTTATCTTTCTTTGCAGGTCGCCGAAGGAAAATTTCCTTTAACTGGAGCCAAAGGGTATATGCTTCTTGACTTTCATTCATTTGTAATTCCTGGCGTCATGTTTGTCATGGCTAAACGTGTTTCCATTCGTTACCTTCTATTTTCAAATTTTCAGGGAGGAGATATCTCTCTATAAGGAACTTGAACCAACAACTCGTTTACTTGTTCTTAAAGCTCTCTGTGAAGTTCGAGCCGATGTATATATCCAGAATCTATCTTCTTTATATGAATATATCTAGTCATTTATATGCTATATTTCTGTTGAACCTTTTTTTTTTGGTTTGTTCTTTTTACTGTAGTTGTAGGTGCACCTATTTCTCCTGTTAATAATGAACTTGCAGAATTTTCTGATATTTCGACCTACATAATTTTCACATGGTGGTTCTTCATTTTTTCCTATCATGGTTCTGATGTCTTGTTTCCTTTGCAGCAATATGATGCTGTATCTTATATCAATGATGAAATTAAAAGTTGTTCTGAAGTTTCTAAGTTCTGCAAGGACAAGCTTGCAGGAGATGAAAATGGAATTGCATTCTGGTAAATTCTATGGGAAATTTTTTTTTGCAGAAGAAGTTAAGGATGGTTTTATATACAATTTTCTTTGTTACAGGTACGATGGAAACGAAACTATTGGTCATAGGTTGTACAAAGAAATTCACGTATTCAAAAAGGAGCAAGGCAAGTCTAAGGGTAAAGTACCAGTGATTAATTCCAAATGGGAGACCCTCGCAACTAATCTTGAAGAGTTCAAGAAAATTGTGGTATGTGCACATGTTCTTTTACCTAAGTTCCTCTGACTGCCAGATTGGATTGATACTCTATGTTCTCTCGATCGTAGGACGAATATTCATCTAGTGAACTTAAATGGGAGGTTGATGTTAGCAACTCTGTCCAAAATGATGTTATTCCTGTTCTAGAAAAGGAATGGAAGGTCCGTAATTGCAGTTCTTTCCACAACTCCACATTTCTTGTTTCAATCTTACTTTGCCTTTATTTAATGTGATTATTTCTATATACTGCCTTTGATAGAAGAAAGAGAGGAAACAGCACCAACAACAAAGACAAAAGATGCTCTTGAGAGGTTTTCGAAATTCTGGAATAGCTCGATCTTGCCGTGGTCACAAGACTATTGATTATAGATTTGGTACGGTATACGGTTGATCTTTCATGCACACTGAAAGGCTATATACGAGCTTCTGAGCACACAAAAGGCTAAACCCATAAATATTGCTTAAGCTTCAAATCTGTGTGAATTCTTTGTGATGCTGCAATAATACGAGATCGTTATAGCTTCTTTCGGGCTTAAAATTATATGCATCTATTTAGTTGCTGCAGGAACCACTATGTGCTACCTTCTCGATGCCTGATATATCTCACACGTAGTAGATAATTTAGTTAATACCAAACATTTGATGCAAAATAATTAACTTGTTATACTTCATAAAACTGTAACAGAGTTTGAACTGATATGTTACATGTTTTTGGAGTTATGCCTGATCACTGCAATCTGTTATATGCATTCTATAGTGGATTAGCCAAGCACTAGAATTCTATACTCGAACCTTTGGTGACAAGTCGAGAAAACTTGATTGATTGATGATTATGAGGCGGATCAATATGTTGCTGGCAACAGTTGAGCGAACTCTATTAAAATATGAATATCCCAAAATGTAAACCCTCCTATTCTCTGACTAAGGGTGCTTGTTATATTGCAGATGACTACGACAGAGCCATTACAGAGGCCATACAGTATGCAAAGTATGTATATTAAAGTTTTTTGCCGGTCATATTTAATCGAAAGTTGATTTATTGTGCTTCATACCTGTATCCTTTTTTGTGCTCTAGCAAACGGAAGACTAGTGAAGAGCCAAGACAGAAAGAGAAACCAAGCCAGCGTGGAAAAAAGATGGAGACTACCTCAAATGAATCTAACAACTCTGACCATAGTTCAAGAGATAATGAATCCACTGAAAGTGATGTCAAGAAAAATAGTCACGACGAAAAAGATGCTGCTGCTGATGATTCCAGCGATGAAGAATACGACGAAGAAAAGGAAGATGATGATAATAAGGATGTTCTTACAGGACAAGTAAAAGTCAAAAACATGATGTTGGTCCAAAGGCCTAAAGGGTCCCGCTTCAGTAATAGGCTAGCTGGAATTCCAGGTCACACTGTACCGGAAAGCATGGATATAGGTGGTGCAAAGAACAGGTTACGGCAAGGGCCTCCCGTAAATACTGCTGCTGATTCTGTGGATTCAGAAGATGAAAAAATCACATCCTGAATTGTTTATAAACCATCATTCCCTATGAGAGAATTTCATGCTGCATACAGGCTTTTGTGGAAGTAGATACTTTTGGCACAGATTTTGAAGCCGTTATCCTCGTCTTATCTCGTTTTGTGACGAGCGTTGAAATAGCTAACTATTGGCAATTTTAGCTTTAATTAGGATTCATCCAGCCTCGGGGTTACTGATATGTTAATACCTGGCTATTTCTGGTTTAAAGTTCATCACTTTTGTCAAGCAGTTCTACATGTTTCGAAGCCAATACGTGATGTTTTATTTAGATATTCTAATTTCTAATGGTTTTTTTGCTCGTCAAAAAACGAACAAGCATTTCGAGTTACACTACAGGTGCTACCAAATTACTCTACCTTCAAAACTTCAATCACATCAAGAAAGGCTTTGAGTATGTGCTTGTGCGCTTTCTTCTCGTTAAGTTTCAGGTAACTCAGCAGAAGCTCCTCCATGTATTCCAAATCAATCGTGAGATCTTGGTCCAGCTTGGATATCACCATTTCCACCATCGATGAATAAAACTCATCGTACGGTTTAGACGAATACACGCACACAGCGAAGCTTCCAAGGAACATTCCGGAAGGTACTTCATCGAACGAGCCAGATGCATCTGCCCGTGTTGGGAAACTAGAAGGCCTGTAGAAGTGTAAGGGTGGATCGTCCATCGAATGATTTTGAATGTATTTTGGGCTGGACATGGTTTTCCGGGATTTCACCGACGGAATTGCGTTAATTCATGGATGAAAAAAGGATAACACAACTGATGGCTTTATATACGGCTATGATTTATAGAATAGAAAGGTCTATGAGCTAAGCTAAGGATTAAGTTTCCTACATCTACAATTGAAATTGTGATAAGTTGAAAATTATTTCTAAACTCTTTAACTTTAGTACAGTTCCATTAATGGAAGAAGGTAGAGCTCATAGGGAGGAGGCAATGAAGAGTTGTAGTGGTCCTAACTAATCTTACCTATGAGAAAAAGCATGTAGTGCCCTCATTTTTCATGCCTATACATAGATAGATGAAGAAGTTTAGCACAAATATTTTCCTATATCTATCCATATAAGAAAGCAGTTGAAAATTTAATGGTAATCAATATATATTACATTTGCAGGATTATCATCAAAGTCAGGATGGCCGAGTGGTCTAAGGCGCCAGACTCAAGTTCTGGTCCTCGTAAGAGGGCGTGGGTTCAAACCCCACTTCTGACAAATTTGTTTTTAATTTTTTTACCCTTTTAAATTCTTTAATTTTTTCATTTTCAAATTTTTTTTTTAAATTTTTCTACCCTTTTAAATTCTTTAATTTTCTCATTTTCAAATGTCTTTTCATTTTCTACCCATTTTTAATTTTTTTACCCTTTTAAATTCTTTATTTTTTTCATTTTCAATTTTTTTTTTCTACCCTTTTAAATTCTTTAATTTTTTCATTTTCAAATTTGTTTTAATTTTTCCACCCTTTTAAATTCTTTAATTTTCTCATTTTCAGATTTGTTTTCATTTTCTACCCTTTTAAATTCTTTAATTTTCTCATTTTCAAATGTCTTTTCATTTTCTACCCATTTAAATTCTTTATGTCCTCATTTTCAAATTTCTTTTAATTATTCTACTATCCTTTTAAATTCGTTATTTTCTTATTTTCAAATTTCTTGTCTGATACAAAATAAATTGGTCAAAATTTATGAGTGTATAAATGCAAAATGACAGCTTCAAGAGCCAAATAAATACACAAATATTCCCTCCATATTCTAGGAACAACTGTAGAATCTCACAAGAGCAAAATTATTCGACACACAACTCGGGCGCAATTTCAACAGAATCAACCGTTTCCATCTGATGCAGAGACAACACATCCAACATCACAAAAACATCCTTCGAGAACGTCTTCGAATAATCCCCCGACACAAACTCTTGAACCACACTATCAACCTCAATCACGCTACAGCCAGGTGTCTTCTTCATGCTCTTGCTTCTAATAAACTTCCTCATCTTCGAAACCCCGTCCCACTTCCCAAGATCCGCATATATATTCGCCAGCAATATAAGATTCCCCGTATCCTCCGGTTCGAGCTCCAAGAGATGCTCCATTGCAATAACCGCAGTTTCAAGATTTCTGTAAGTTCTGCAAGAACTCAATAGAGAGCCCCATATCGCCGAATCGGGCTTCATTTTCATTCCGTTTATAAGCTTCAAAGCCCGATCAATCTGCCCTGTTCGACCAAGAAGATCAACCAGACAACCGTAATGCTCAATCCCAGGTTCTATGTTGTAAAGATTCTGCATCGACTCGAAATATGAAAGCCCCTCGTCGGATAAACCTGCATGCCCACAAGCTGATAGTAGGCCGACGAATGTGATCTCGTTTGGCTCTACGTTTTTCTTTTCCATTTCATGAAACAGTTCGATTGCTTCTTGGGCTTTTCCGTGGTGTGCTAAGCCAGCTATCATAGTACTCCATGTTATTACATCCTTTTCGGACGTTTTACTAAATAGCTGCAGAGCTTGGTCCACACTGCCGCATTTCGTGTACATTTCTATCAATGCATTGCACACGCGGATATTTCTCAAAAAACCCTTTTTCTCCGCATAAAAGTGGATCCATTTTCCGAGTTCTAGAGCTCCTAATTGCGCGCAAGCTGGCAAAACGGCCACCAAACTGATCCAATCTGGCTGCATCCCAACAATCTGCATTCTTCTGAACACGTCCAATGCATCGCTCAAACACCCGATTTTAGTGTACCCCGATATCATCGCAGTCCAAGAAACAATAGTCTTGTTCGGCATGTCTTCGAATAACGCTCTAGCTTTCCTTGCTTGACCCAGCTTCATGTGCCCAGAAATAAGACTGTTCCAAGAAACCACATCTCTCTCAGTCATTTCATCGAACAGGTTGTGTGCCTCTGTTATCCCGTCACACTTCACGTACATGTCCAGCAATGAATTCTCTATCATGTTATTACCCGACAACCCGAATTTACAGACATGGCCGTGGACTTGCCTCGACGACCAAACATTCAGAAGGGCCCCACAAGACCTAATGACAAATGGGTACGTGAATCTATCGGGAACAATTTGCTCTGCAACTTGTTTCAGCATTTCCTTGTACACATCGATGGTTAATACATACATGCGGTTGTGTGTATAGGCTCTAATCATTGCGTTGTACAGGAAAATATTGGGCTCGATAACTTTCTTAAATAGCAAAGCTCCGTAGTGAATCTCGCCGCTTTGATCACAAATATCCAGCATTCTCGTCACCAAGAAATTGCTTTGCAGCAGTGAGAATTTCTCCATCTGGGCATGTATTCTCTTCAACTCAACCATCTTATTGCACTTTCTTAGTACGGCTATGAACATATCTTCCAATCCTCGTACCGCCAACACCCCCATTCTTGATGCCATTCCCAGGATTAAAGAATACTTTTTTTTTAAAGCCCCTACATTAATATGAGCTGTTGCGTTTTTTACTAGAATAATTTAATCTAAAAAAAAAATCTTTCTTGCAACAAAAACTTGGGTTTTATCGATGAGAGGGAGACAATCATTGGCTGAAATTTTGAGGAAATGTTCGCGAAATTCGTTATACGATGAAGGAAGGCAGGTACATGGAAGGGTTTTCAGAATTGGTTATGAAGTCGATTTAATGATAAATAACGACCTCATAGAAATGTACAGAAAATGCAGCAGGGAAGAAAAGGCACACAACGTGTTTGATATAATGCCTGAGAGAAACGTCGTCTCTTGGTCTGGTTTGATGTGTGCGTACCTGCAATCAGGCAATGCCAAGGCTTCATTACTGCTCTACAAAGAGATGGGACTTTCGCATGTGAGGCCGAATGAGTATATTTTGTCGACAAATGTGAAAGCGTGTGCGTTGTTAAGCGCTCTGCAAAGTGGGAAACAGATTCATGCCGTGTGCAGTAAAACCGGATTCAGATGGTACCCTGTTGTTGGAAACTCGATCGTTGATATGTACTTCAAATGCGGGAGAATCGAAGAAGCTGAAAAGGTGTTCGAAGAAATGCCAATTAGAAGTCTCATTACATGGAATGCGATGATAGCAGGATATGCATCCCTACTAGAAAGTACGTCGTGTAAAAAGTCTCTGCATTTTGTCAAGAAAATGCAGGAAAGTGGAGAAACCCCCGACGAGTACACGTTCTCGAGCAGCTTAAAGGCTTGTAGTATTCTTGGAGCAATTCGAGGGGGACGACAAATCCACGCGTTTCTAATAAGACAAGGCGTAGACTCAATTTCCACTCACGAGATTCTTTCTGGTGCATTAGTCGATTTTTATGCTCAATGCGGATGCTTACTCGAAGCGCGTGCAATTTTCACTCAAATGGAACGAAAAAGTTTGATATCATGGACCGCTCTAATGGTAGGCTATGCTCGAAAGGGATATTTAAAAGACGTTGTAACCTTGTTCAAGCACCTCATGAGAAGCAATATTCCTCTCGATAGTTTCGTTCTTTCGAGTATAACTAGTGCCTTTGCAGATCTTTCAATGGTGGAATTGGGAAAGCAAATTCACTCCCACGTTATAAAAAACCCATCAAATTCGAACACTTCGGTGGAGAATTCGATCTTGAATATGTATCTCAAGTGCGGTTCGACAGAGGAGGCTCGAAAAGTCTTTCGCAGTATGCGTGCGAAAAACGTTGTCTCGTACACTGTAATGATCACAGGATACGGCGAGAACGGTTTCGGTAAAGAAGCGGTTCGACTTTTCGAGGAAATGGAAGTGGAAAATATCGAGCCCGATAGTGTGACATATTTGGCTGTGCTTTCGGCTTGCAGCCACTCGGGGCTTGTGGAGGAAAGTCTAGATTTTTTTTCGAGATTGTGCGATGATCGAAGGGTGAAGCCTAGTGTGGAGCATTACGCCTGTATGGTCGACGTGCTCGGTCGAGTGGGGCGTTTGGAAGAAGCAAAGGAGCTTATAGAGAAGATGCCTTTGAGGGCTAATGTGGGAATTTGGCAAACTTTGCTTAATGGTTGTAGGTTGCATAAGAATGTTGAAATGGGGAGACGAGTGGGAGATGTTTTATTGAGATTGGATGGAGAGAATCTTGTGAACTATGTTTTGATTTCGAATATGTTGTCTGATAATGGGTTTTGGCGGGAGAGTGAGAGATTGAGAGAAGTGGTGAAAGGTAAAGGGTTGAAGAAAGAAGCTGCATGTAGCTGGTAGAAATTCGATTAAACTTACGAGAGATGTAAACCAGACTACGCTAATCAAGCGTGACTAGCTCGACTTAGTAATCGTTGGCAACGAAATTCGAATCTGGCTCAATTGATACAGGTTGACTTGCTCTAGATCATCCCTTGCAGGACTTATCTTATTGAATACTTTTTTGGTTCTAAATGCAATTAAAGATCATATCATTTGTATGAAGAAAGTGTTATCCGAGATACTTTTGTTTTCTTAGGCCTTGTTCGGTTGCCAAGATAAGATCAAATAATCTAATGAAATATCCAATTATTTTATCGGATCCCGGGATGTCTAACAAAAATGCTCCCTAAAAGGCAGGATAAAGCAAGATTAACCATCGTAACATAATATTTGTGAGTAGATCCGATAAATTAGTGGGATAACAAACATCAAACAAAGTCCAATCATTTAGTAAACTATGGTTAATCTCCTCAACCAAACGAGGCCTTAATTAAGGGGAAATAGTTGTTGGCACTGATAATCATATGTAAAGTAGCACTTGCAAGAATCTTGCAGCATACAAGTTTTCCAGTTTCAAAAAGTTCAACCATAAATGTACAAGAAACTAAAAACATTAAAAAAAAAAATTAAAAAGAACCACCATACATTTTCATAGTCTTAACAGATATCAGCCACCAAAACCGTAATTGGTAAATTTCTAGAATAAAATAAAATCGAGATTAGAGCATACGCAAAAATCAGGCATTGGCCACGAGAGGTTCGTCATCGTCTTCACTTTTCGGAGCACCTTCGGTGGGTCCCGCAAACTCCGCCTCATCGTTGATCGAGTCTTGTTTGGAAGTGGTACCGTACATCTTCCTCCGGATTTCTCTTCGTGCAGCCTTTTTCTCCAATTTGAGTTCTCCGAATTGCTTCTCTAAATTGGACTCGTCCTCTGGAGAAAAGAAAACAACCTCCATTTCACCGAGGTCTTCGTACATTTTCTCGATCTTTGTTTTCCAGTAAAGTCCCATTTCAGTATCCATTTTATGGTACGGTGTCTTGAGCAAGTACTCGTCGAATCCGCCCGCCTTGTCTATGCACCGCAGTGCGTGCGTGGTTACTTTGACTCGAACCTGCCTGTCCAAGACGTAGCTGAAAAGCCTCTTCTCCTGCACGTTCGGTTTCCAGTGCCTCCTCGACCTAAAATAAAACAAGAATCGTGAAAATCGGAATTTTCCTTTTTTTTTTACTTATTTCTGGACGATTGATGAATAGCATAGGACAAACTGGAGCTATGAAATAAGTATTTCGACATGTCGCGAAAAAAGACAAACATTGAAATGTATACTATGTACCCGTAACAAGATCAAACACAAAAACGACAAATAAGCAACAAATATAGAGACGAGAACTTGATCTGATCAATGTCAAAAACGACAAGAAATGCAACATATATATATAGATATGCTCAGACTATTCATCGGTTATACTCCACACCAGTTTACTTCTCATAGCCATTAGAGGTTGTTTGCTCTAACTAAAAACGACGTTCTCTTCGTGCCACTACGCAAATAAACAATGACCTATACAACCCATTCATACTACGAAAGCCAAAATCAATTGATAGTTAATAAACCGATCAAGTGAAGAAAGTATGCAGAACGAACACAGAAGGATAGCAGCTGATTAGTAACAATTAATATCAAAAGCAACACATATTCAGTTCCTGACTAAATCTTCCGTAAAATTTCTCAATCTCAACACCGGAGATTTTCACTCTCCACAACTTGGTAGAAATTACGGTACTGCACACGCTTCAAAGAGTTAACTAAATGAAAGGTCGAACGAGCAATTTCATAAAAAAAAAAAAGGAGTAATCTTGTCATGGATCGGCAAAGTAAAACGAAAAGCCAACCCAAATTAAAATCGAAACACATTCAATCACTATTAATGCAAAAAAATCACTTCAAATTCCCTCAATTTTCACCAGATATTCATTTATTGACATTGCATTCCCAGAGATTAGATCACATATAACACAGATAAATCATACAAATATCGATCAATTAACAAAAGCAAAAAAAAAAAATTAAAGAGAAATTGGAAATGAAAATATGTACAGACTTGTTGCCACCGTCTTCACTGACGCGATTGCCGAACTGGATATGACGGCCGGCGAAAAGTCCGCGCTGAGCTCGGCCCATTACGACTCTGCTATCCGGCATCGCTTTCTTCAGCTGATCTTTTACCCCCGGCGCTAAATTCTGTTCTCCGCCGATTTTCTTCACAATTTTCTTCATCATTTCCCTTGACCTGAACGCCATTATTGAGTAGTAATTTCCTTTCCTCTGAAATTCAGTATTTTCCGATTAGGGGTTTAGTGTTAGGGTTTTGAGGCCCCCTCTTCTTCTGTTCAGTGTGATTCCGTAGTAATGGATTTCGAAGAAATAAAAGAGGCTTAATTCCACTTTGCACCCTTGAAATATACAATTTAGGCACTTTGCACCCTCAAAAAATAATAATAGCATTTTGCACCCTCAAAACACAATAAATCATTCACAATGCACCCTCAATTGAATAATAAAGGCAATTTTATTTTTCATTGGTGTTTTTCTTTTTGGGGTACAAAATAAAAAAAAAATTGTTGTTTTCTTGAACCTCAAACCTAATTTCGAGCGGACAAAGTGCGAAAAAAAAAAAATTACACCGGATTATTTAAAAAAAAAAAACTACATTATCTTACAAAAGAAAAATAAAAAAAATAATCTTTTATCACTAAATTATTCGATTGTGGATCTTTTATGTCACTGTTTGTAAAATATTAGGTGAAAATATTTGGAAGGAAAAATAATTTTCAGATAACTTGATAACGTAATAGCCTGAATGATTTTTTTCGTAAAATATTTTATTTTGATAAAACAATATAATTTTTAAATATGTTGATGGAATGTATTTTTATTTTTGAACTTTATAGTTTCAAAATGATTGATGAATAAAAAAAATATTTGACATTTGGCATCCTAAAAAAATATCACTACAAATATTAAATTTATAGTTTTTAGCTTTAAAAAATCATTTGGGGTGCATTATGCATGATTTATTGTATTTTGAGGGTGCAAAGTGCTATTAATTTATTTTGAGGGTGCAAAGTGCCAAAATGGTATATTTCAAGGGTGCAAAGTGGAATTAAGCCAATAAAAGAACCACTTTTTCACGAATATTACCACAAAATAAATGGGGTCAAACTGCTAACTAAAGCAAGATTAGGGGCTTATCTGGAATTTTCTTTTTCTTTTTAAAATTTATTTCTTTCCTTTTTGGAAGATTAAACTTACTTTTTTATGTGAAAAAAATAGTAGAAATATCAGATTTTTATGCAATAGTTCCTAATAAATAATTTATTTCATTACGAAAATAAAATAAAATTATGATGTGCAACTTTTCTGTTTTATTTTCTTAGAATTCACATTTGTGAGAGAGAGAGAGAGAGAGAGAGAGAGAGAGAGAGAGAGAAGTTAATACAAAATTGATTTACACATCAAATGAAAGATTTTATTTTTCATTACATTATTAGGTCATAAAAGAGAGAAGACAACCACAATCCATATCATAAGAAAATCAAGATTACATTACACTGCTATTGCAGGTACATTGAGGGAAGAAAAACTCAACAGATCGAAAAAAAAAACACGTGAGAAGGGATTTTAAGATGGATCCTTAAAAAAGGGATGCTCAAGAGCTTGACGGGGCGTGAGGCGTTCCGATGGATCGAACTTTAGCAATCCATGAAGCAAGTTTAAAAGGGCTGATCTTGAAGAATCGACATGCCTCGAGACGAGATTCTGAATATAGCAATAGTAGTCAAACATGTAATAGGTTGGTATTAATCACAATGTCTAAAAACGAACAAAAGAAAGAACAATTTTGATTCAACGAGCGGCAAAAAAAACGGGGGGAGATTGAAACCTTCAACGGGTCTAGCTTTCTTACTGCACGGATGCTATCTCTGGAAACTGCTCCTTCTGGCCAATTGAGTCGTGACCGTTTGAAATACTTTTCAGCACCTCTGCTGCAAAAGATACGATGAATAATAAAGCCATCTCAATCTTTTTTTCCGCGTTAATTCGACATTGTAAAGATGAATTAACGATGAGAGCCATGTGTCTCGTGAATGTAAATAGTATTACGGGAGTGGGGTCTTAGACGGTCAAACAATCAGAAAATACAAAAGCAGAGAAAAATGACAGATAGGAAATAAAAAACGAAAAAAGAAATGGAGACCAACACCTGCCAATAACACTTGTAGCAAAAAGTACTTACTTTGCTCTTCGAATAATATGCTCAGGCAGAGGTCCCAACACCCTCTCCATCATTGCCAAATGCTCCAAGTTTTCATGTGTTTGGAAAAGTGCTTCACCCTAGAAGTATACAGTCTCCACAAATAAGAACATAATACACACACACGCACGCAGAATAGCTAAGCTAGGAAAAACGAAGGATTAGTGGATTGAAAGAGAGCAAATCTAACCGTGCAAAGTTCTACAAGTATGCAACCAATGCTCCAGATATCACAAGGATAAGACCATCCTAAACCTGAGACAAATAAAAGACAAAATGGATAAATGATGATTCTCTTTGCATAATAAAACTTGCTTCAACAGATAGTCCTATTTCCAAATCTTGATTCAAAAGACACATTTCTTAGTCAGACCTATCTCTGAAGGCACCATGGAATAAGCTCTTAAGTACACTTCCGATCCCGATTTTTCATTTAAAAGGGAACAAACAGAAAAAAGAACAGGGCAATCAAGAAAGTCAAAGGAGAAACTCTAATACACGTGAAATATCTTGTAGCACAAAAGGTGTGAAATAGTGGAATCATAGTCATGGGTCTAGACCGCAAAAGTATAATACGATATACATATCTGCTATAAAATCAAGTCCATATTTACCAACCTTGAGCAGAATACTAATATCTCATCTTTAAGGACCGTGATAGTTCACTAATCAATACAAAGTCTCACATACGCTCAAAAGGAATTATTCCTACTCTCCTCAGGACCTCAACGATTAAATGTTTAAATACACTTGATGCAGTTTGTGCTTGAATTGTAGCAGATCAAGTACTGTTTTTGGACTATAAGGTCATTTAAAGTACAAGAATCGAACATAAGTGATGTGAATCTCACAGACAGCTGTAACTAATTACCTAGTATGATCTCAGGTGCCCTGTAATGCCTTGTTGAGACAATGGAGCTATGCCGTTGAGTATCATCAGCAGTACTACCAAAATCAATCAGCTTAATTGCACTTGACTTTGGCAAGCACTTGAAATTTGTTTCATCTGACATCTTCTGAACCAACCAAAGACAATGCTCAAAATGAAAAATGTGATTGAGTCTATGTCCAATAATAAATGGTTCTCCAATTGTATAAGGCCATATACCTTGCAAACTGGAAGTTTCACAAAATCACCAGAGACGAGAAGTATATTTTCGGGCTTCAGGTCGGTGTGGATTAACCGTAAATCATGCATATCTGTTGGATATAGGAAATGGATTCAAAAAGTCATAAAGGACATCATTAGAAGTAAAGCTAGGTGACTGGACATATTTAAAAGGCTGGTAAAGATCCAGGTAGGTAACTGGTTAGAAAATCAAATGAATACATAGTATGAAGATAAGCAAGGCCAAGAGCAATTCACAGACATGCTACAGATTCCAAAAGCTGGCGCCCAAATTCTCGAACAAGATCCACAGGAAAAGAGGAGTACTTATTTCTCTTTAGAAAATCAAATAAACTCGGTCCAAGCTTCTCAAAGACCTGATAAAACCATTCAAATCCATTGAAAGGAGTTTTCTGTCAAGCTATGAGTATCGCGAATGAAGTTCACATTGACAAATCGACTTATGCTAATGGAACCAGTATCTTTTTCAATGAATGTCATGCATATGTCCAAATACCAAACTATAATAAAAGATTTCAAATAAAGTTCAAGTATACTCCTTTTCCTTGTTGAAGATGCGGTTTGTGAGTTGCTAAGGGAAACCCGTGGCCACCAAACAGATAATTACAAATTCAAAGTTTAATACCCTGTCCCCACATGCAAAGACAACTTCGGAGTTAAAAAAAAAAAAAACTAAATAGAAAATGGGACCACTGATTCTGATATGTATCACCACTAGCTTGAGTCATTAACATTTGAGCTGGAAATATAAGGTGCTATGAGAAATCAGATAGAGATACTTACTAAGCAAATATGATTGCGATAATCAAACCAACTATGCATCTTCACGCAACTGCAAAAAGGGAGATATAAATTAGAGAAATACAAACTGGCATATATCAGAAACAAACTTGTTAACTATAAACAACTTACTATGGATTGTCTTTATCATGTTTAGCAAGTGTCTCAAGTACGTCAACCTCGATCTTTGCAGCATCACGATATTTCTTTATGCTTCTAATAACTTTGATAGCCACATATTCCCGTGTTTGTCGATCCCAACATTCCAATACTCGACCAAATGTGCCTACAGCACTAGCAATTTGCTGATTTGATACAAGAGAATGAGGAAAATATAAGGATTTCTTATCAGCAGGCATGTGAACCGCTAACCTTCACCCATCTTGCCAAGTATCTTATCTGTCAAAACAAAAGGCATAACAGATGTTCAAATGTTCAGGTTTTAAGAAAGAAAATGTGCCATAAACAAGTTAAGCACAAGATCGAACATCATCTAACGTACCACGGCCAAAACAAATGGCTTCACAAAAAGCAAAAGAACCACAATTAACCTAATACATTCTACAAACAGGATGACAAGACAACCAAGTTAATAACCTCCGGAACCATATAGAAACGATTTCAATAACTACCCCAGCTAATTTAAAACTAGAATAAACCTAATGTATGCCATTAAAAACTAGAAAATCAAGCTCTTGCTTACTCCAAAAACTAGAATCAACATAAGCAACAAAATAATCACAAATAATTAAACGAAACACCTCGACATCGAAAAGAAAAATCAATACGAAAACAACAAACCTCAATTGCATGCTAAGCTTAGAATACAAACTACAATTGAGAAAAACACAAATTAAACGAGAAATCAAATTACATCTAGGGGTTAGATTTTCGCCGAGGCTGAACACATAATGCCCATCGGGATCGTCATTCCTCTTCGGAGGCGAGACGTGTTTCCGCAGCATTGGAGCTGGAGGTGCCCTATCTTCATTATCCCCAGCATCTCTTTCATCATCCTGGAAAGAAAAAAAAAGAAAATCAGTTTTTTTTTTTTTTGTCAATTCGTTTTTTCCGGAGAAACCCTAACTCTAAATTACTGAAACAAATTGCAAAACCACCTCCGTCTGTGCCGAGGGAGCAACATCCCACGTCAAACGACGCCGCTTCCGCGTCTGCCGCTCTCTGTCCTCCTCCTCCACCACCATAACTCCCCCCTTCACCGCCAAAAATGTATGTATATGTATACGTATATATGTATCTCTGCTAACAACAATTGCACAAATTCACGACTGCGTTTGATTTCTGCAACCAAAAAGAAAGATAAAAGACAAATAATTAAGCGAAGCTTCGTCTTGCAAATTGATGCGTCTTCTCAGGAGATGATTGTAGAGGAAATTAATCTTGACAGTGAAATGAAAACTGATAACAAATTATTAATCATGAGCTTTATTATTTGATCCTAATTATACATTACGCTATAATTAATTAATTAATTAATTAATTAATCATCAGCTTTTATGTTTGGGCCTAGCTTTGGTTTATAATTGCACAATTTGCGTCTAAATTAAATAGTAAATTTACAATCTTGGGCCAAGGCCCATTGTTAACTTTATCTTTTATTTATTTATTTTGATAAATAAAAAAATTTGCACGCAATTTAAATGATTAATAATTAACTATTACCTCATTATGTGCTCATCTCAACCACATAATAAAAAAGTATGTTATAATATAAAATTCACATTCCCACAATATGAATAACGAATCAAAATTAAAGTAATAAAGTATTCCATTTTTCAGCCTCCTGTTTTTGACAAAACTATTGGCAAAATTTTTTTTAATGATGAATTCGCAGCCAATTATATTAAGTTAATCATATGTGACAAGTTTGATCGAGTGACTTGAGTCAAATAACACAAATTTACTGGCTCCAACCGCTCGACTTCATACACACATAAAATATAGTGGGGCCAAAATTAAGATATAAAAATTTGCCATTTAAAAAAAAAACTGAAAAAAAAAATTCCAGTGTCCCTACTTCCACTGAAAAGCGTGCGTTCCACGCGACCACCACACGGCCTTATAAATACCCCTCAAAAGAAAAAAAAATCATGCATCAGCCAAACACGCCCTTAACCAGTGGTCTTCAAGTAGAGAAACGAAGGAAGAAAAGATGCAGTCGCTGCAAGACAAGGCGTCGGAGTGGAGCGGAGTGAATCGAGACGACGCGTTCGCCATTGATCAAATCAATCTATATGAGAAGCTTGGCCTCCAGACCTTCATTTCTCTCTCCACCAATTTCTACAACAGGTAAAAAAACCAAAATCACGGGCTTTTGTTTACTTTTCTGCTTTTTTGTTAAATTTGATATATGCTATTGGTATATTTTGTTAATTTCAGTAAATTAAGTTTTGAGAAATGCATTACTCTTTGGATTTTGTGGTACCGTAATTATTGGGGATTTTTCGAATTTGAATTTGGAGGTGTACTTGTATGTGAAAAATGGGAAGAATGAAATTGATTGGATTATGATTCTCTCTCTCTCTCTCTCTCTCTCTCTCTCTCTCTCTCTCTCTCTCTCTCTCTCTCTCTCTCTCTCTCTCTCTCTCTCTCTCTCTCTCTCTCTCTCTCTCTCTCTCTCTCTCTCTCTCTCTCTCTCTCTCTCTCTCTCTCTCTCTCTCTCTCTCTCTCTCTCTCTCTCTCTCTCTCTCTCTCTCTCTCTCTCTCTCTCTCTCTCACACACACACACACACACACACACAGTTAAATATGAGGAATATGTGTCAAGTTTAGAGTTGTGTTACTGTTGATTATGATTCACTCGATTAGTAATTTATCGATTTCTTGTTTGTTGACGCGAATTATGAATATCAGAGTTTATGATGATGAGGAAGAGTGGTTCCGATCAATTTTCGCGAATTCGAAAAAGGAAGATGCCATTCAGAACCAATACGAGTTCTTTTCACAGAGAATGGGAGGGCCTCCGTTGTACAACCAAAGAAGAGGTAGCTAACTACGCCTCTCGTTTATTTGCTCATATATATGTGGCTTAAAGTCTTGTACGTTTGGCTCCTTTTTACGTGCCGTTTCTTCAATTTCATTCAAGTGTTCATTGAACATATTATAGGTGCTAACTGTATCACTGCTGCTATGTAGTTTTCTCCTTTTAATTTGATGCTAATTTACTCTAATTTTCCCGGTAAGATAAGTGTACTCAAATCCATATCCGAAATACGGCATATACAGAACGAAACAACTATACCCTATTACACAAACATATCCAGATAAACTGTACATGATTGAAAATATGTTCACTTTCCGAGCTTTTTCGACTCCTTGTCAATAATCAAACTTGATCGGCTTTCTTCTGTTCAGAAATCCGAGTAATTTCTCACTTAAACATGCAGTTCATTATGATTTATTCTTGACATCTTACAGAAGAATGAAACTTTGTTTTATCGGATCACGTTGCAAATTAAGTTCGATATTCTGCTCTCTTTTTATATATATATATAATCTTGAAACTGTTGCGCGTCTTTTGACAGGTCATCCTGCATTGATTGGCCGTCACCGCCCATTCCCCGTTACTCATGAAGCTGCAGAGAGGTGGTTGCACCACATGCAGCTAGCATTAGACAGTACTACGGATATCGATTCAGAATCTAAGATCAAGATGATGAACTTTTTTAGGTACATTTCTTTTCCCTACTAATTTTTTTTTCTTCAAATAAACGAGCATTTTTTCTATTGGCCATACTAAATTAAGTTGGCACTTTTTTGCTGCTAGGCACACTGCATTCTTTCTCGTTGCTGGAGACGAGTTGAAGAACCCGAAACAAGGAATTGCTTGCAAGCATGCAGCCGGAAAACCAGCTGCAGTCTAAATTTACTCGGATTGCTAAGAGAAACGTAGCAAGATGATAGAAATAAAGACATTCATTGTATGATGAAGATTTGTTTCAAATTTATTTGGAAAATTAATTAGAAATATAATTTTATATTTATAATTCGAGTCTGGTAATCGGGAATAATACTTGCTTTAATATGTTTGATTAGCATTGCAGGAATAATATTGGCATTTTCTCGAACAAGAACATATTGCTTTTCTTGAATTTTTTTTTTTTTTTGTCTAAATAATTCGATCTTTCCGGAAAAAAATGAGAAATCCGTATATTATATATCACAATGAATATTTTTCATTTTTTGTTATAAATAACATAAAAATGTACACTATCAAAATAGACAAAAAAAAAATTCATTCTATAAAAATGCTATTTTAAAAATAATTTGGGCAATTTTAAATCCTTTGAAGATACAATCCAAAGGACAATTTGGGTAATTACTTTCTCTGACCATTCTAGAATCCATTTGACTGGCAAAGATCAGATTTTGACATTTCAAAGCCAATGCTTTGAATGACTAGTCCAGTTTACTAAATCAATGATCTCATAGCAGGATAATCTAGACTTTTTTTCCCCTCTTTTTTGGGTAAATTACGAAAAAACCCCTTAACTTAGGCTAAATTACGAAAAACACCCCAAATATCCGTAATTACCCAGACGACCGTGTGATTTTTCACATAATTTTTTTGATTCCGGTGAATTTTTTAATTACCATTTCAAGAAAATGAGATAAAAGTCTTTAAAATCCTATACATATAGCAGAAAGAAAGAAAAAAATGACAAAAAACAACATACATTGGCTGATTAGCATAAAATTAAATCAAACACATACGAAAACATGACCTTATTGTTCGATCCATCGATCATTTTCCTTCCTATGATTTAAAAGAACGGAATGGTTTGCATATCGAGCAGAGAAAGACCTGTAAAGATTATCGGGCTCGATCCTGCCCGACCCTTCGTCGAAATTCTGCAAATACGTTTGCGGATCGTATGTTTTCTGCATTGCGGCTAATGGCGAATTATCTGAACTCTTGTTCTTCTTTCCCCTTTTGGTTCTTCTCCAAAACATTAGCCATTTGTAGTTTGATGAATGTTCATGCTCTGTTTGCATGTAGTTTTGCCCTAACCGTACACTTTTACTGCGTGTGTTTTTCCAGTTAGTAAATGGCATTTGATTACTGTAGGAGAAACAACTGGAGAAGATGGATTATATGTTTTCAGAGTTTATTATATATATATATATATAGGCTTGTTTTGAGGTTCACTGTATAGATATAAATAAATATGTGTGTGTGTGTGTGTTATGAAAATTATTACTCCCTTTTGTGATGCCATAATTGGCCTAATTAGAAAAGTGGCCTTGAATTTTCTTTGCACTTTGTTTTTTTTTTTTTTAATATTCACATTTTCTGAAAATTAGTACACGTGTTCACATCCCGTTTGGAGAGATTTTTCGACGTATGGAAAAACGAAAAAAAATATATATATATTATGAAAAATAATTAGAAAAGTGGCCTTGAATTTTCTATGCACTTTGTATACATATCAAGCAATCTTTCATTTTATGAGAGAGAATATATCCCCAACAATTTGCCATCATTTCTCTTTGCAGCTTAGTCGAAAAGTTGGGAGTTACTGTAATGATTTATATTTCGGCTGCCTGCCAAACCAAACACGAAGAAATAATAACAAGATTTGAGGCACAGTTTCAAGTTAATTATATATATTTTTAAGTTTGATGATTACAATTACAAACAATCATTAGGTGGAACTAATTACTTTCTGCTACTTTTTGCAGACCAAGTTTTTCTTTATATTTAACATGTTGAACATTAATCATTTGATGTCAATTCATATTAATATACATATATCCTTGTGGGAAAGATTATAGAGAAATATTCCTCAAAAAAAGAAATTTCGAAAATTGAATTGCGCTAAGCTCGTTCGCCGGCTCTCAAACCATAGATCTATGCTCTCGAGCTATTATTAATACAATTTGAAAGCTTTTTTAAGACCAATGATTTGATTTCACAACGATAAGTGCATAGTTATGTCTTAAGGACACAATACAACAAAAAATCACCCTCTGCCCCGACCCAACTATCAACTTCTCTCTCTCTCGATCTTCTTTCCGGTCTCTCCCCGTATGAAATAAGCCACATATTCTCGATTAACAAGTGAACTTTTGACAGATTTATTGAATTTTTTTGGGTGTCACATGAAATCTTCCTCGAGTTCTTGCAGGGACTTGTTCGCAGATGCTATGTCCTTGTTAGAGGTCATCTTCTCAGCTACCATCAAGTTTTTGTAGCTCCTTAATTCAGCCTGTCTCTCCTTTTCGAGTTTGTCTAAATCTTCTCGTCGTTTCTGCAAAACATTTACGAACATTGATAAGTCAAAAAATTGCTATTTTTCTTTATATAAATAGTGATTATTTTAAAGACGAAAACAAACCAAACCACAGAGCATCTGATTTTTAACAAGCTGATTTTGTTAATGTAATGATGCTAATGCTGTATTGGGCAAGAAGTATATTTTAACTTAAGTTATTAGAACCACAATCAAAGATGGTCTATACAAAAATAGCCAACAGAGAAAGCTGGATTAGATTTTGCATATCCCGACCGATTAAAATTGAACCAGGGCACCACAACTACTTCTTAAAGGAAATTAAAATAACATACCAAATTTAATTCGTATACTAATGACAACAAGTATACAAGTATGAGATAAACGTCGGCTATATATTCATGACGAACCCAAAACAGAAATTCAACTAGATATATAAACTTAAAGTAAACGAAAAGACTATATGACTCACTTTATCGCGAAGCTGCTGTTTTCTCTCTGCTCTTTCAGCTGCATTAACTGCCTCTCGTTCAGCTAGACACATGAAAGAACAAATCATAATCTGTTATACTGAATGGATAACTGTAAAGCATGATACTTAAAAAAGTCCTGAAACTCAGAAGACGTGTGGTAGAAGAGCAAATAAAACGTGGAAAAGCATGATTACTCGGTAACCAAACGAGAAATGCCCCCAAAAATTTAGTATTTTCAAATAAGAACTGCATATTCACCTTTCAGATCTGGAGTTCTTTCCACCTTTGTCCTGTTTAAACGGTTAACAATCTCATTTACTCGCTTTTCCACTCTCACAGTACGAACCTAAGCAAGAAAAAACAATAACTTTGATCTCCAATATCAACCAAATGAATATATCCAGGTGCAGGAAAAACCGAATAAAGTGATTAGAAGAGACACAAACATAACAAAGCTCACCATTTTTGAACTATAGAAACCGACTTGTCCAACATCCATGGATGGAGTCTTCTTAAGATTCTGCCAAGGGGTGTAAACAACGTCGACATTGTTCACTTTATTTCCTACAAGATCAAAGAAATAAAATCAAAATAACATATTGTAACTATAAAAAAAAACATTAGCATCTGCTTCGACAAAACATTCAAATTCTTCAGCAAACTGAGAAGAGTTAGATAGATAAGCTACAGTCGATAAAAAATTGAAACAAAACACTGAACACGAACGAATCACTTGCCTTGGATGGAATTTGCTTTAACCAGTTGGACACAATCTTCCAATACCCCTTCAGATATATCATCAATGGTTTGACCCTTGTGCAATCTCAGATAAACATGGGCTGAAGACATTTTGTCCACATGGAACCTGCACGAAATCATTCCTGTTACGTAAGTTGTAACAGGGGTTAACCTTACAGAAGTATATTTAGGTATTTAACTTCTCCGCAAATCACCGTGGTCAGGCTTAAAATTCATTTAACAGTCATGCTCAATAGATGAAATTCAACAAACCAAGCTATTCTTAAAGATTCAATTGCCAACTCAATTGAATTTGCAATGCGGAGATAAAACTCTAAACTTACAACCAAAATTGAATATTTCATCTATGAAATATGATTATTTAATGAACTTTACTCTCTGGCAAAGAGCAATTCCCTTCACCAAACGCAAACAAACAACCTAATTCGTGTTTAATCTAAACAAACAGCGTGCCTTCCAAATCAAATTCAACAAATTCCCAACCAGAAATTCTCCATTAAAATCTATATACGATTGAGGTTCTTCAGAATAATAATTTAGAAAAAAAAAATATTAATCCGTAATTGCAACTTTCTTCATTCTAGAGCACAAAAACATAGGGAACCGCAATTCTCCAAAAAAATAGCTCAAATCAACTCCAATAAAAAAATTCAAGATCTATCCATCGAATTAAAGAGTTGAAATGAGAAGAAAAAGAAAAATCCATTAAATTAAAAAAAAAAAAAAAAAAAGTACCAAATGTCTTCGGGAAAGCCGTATTTGATGAGCTCCTCGTTCTCATACTTGTCGAGTCCCATGAAAATGGTGTAGTCCCCGGCCTCCGGTCGCGCCTTGAAGTAGAACACCATTTTCGTTTCTCTTCCTTCTTTCTCTCTCTAGGGTTTCGATTATCTTCTGTGGAATTATTGAGATTGAATTATGTTATAAATTGAATTGAAATTTCCGAACGCCTCTCCTTTGCGCACCTTCTCTGTTTCTTCTCAATATAATAATGTCAATTGTCAATTTCTTCGAACCGGTTTTTTTGGTACAAACCGGTCGAGTCAGCTGTGGACCGTTTACTTACTTCTTATTGGGCCTATTAACTGGGAAATTGGTGGGCCCTTGGGCCAGAGATTTTGTATATAACTTCGACCACTGAGAAAATATTATTTATTTTTTTAGTTAAAATTGCACATAACTCCCTTGCACTTTCAATATAAGCACATGGCCCCCCTATTGTTTGAACTTTGTGCACATGACCCCTTTTTACTTTTAATATAAGCACATAACCTCCATATGGTATTCATGCTTGGTAAATAATCATGCTCGGGTGAGGAAATTTTTTTAAGTACGAGGGGGTTTATGTACTTTTATTAAAATACAAGAGGATAATGTGTAATATTGAAAGTTCAATGGGGGTTATGTGCATAAAATTTAAACCACGAGGGGGTAAGTCTTATTTACCCTAAATTTATTACGTGTGGTGCTTTGAGAGAAAAAGCTACAACAATGTAACACTTTTACCCCTAATTTCATGCAAGAACAAATAGTATTATGAGGATGAAATTTGCTAAAATTACAATCTTTTGGGGTCATTCTGCAAATAAATGAACATCTTCAAGATGCAAGCTGCCAAAAAAGTCCTTGATAAATCTTTCTATATTTATGATACATAAAAGGCCAAATTACGAAAGAAATAGAATATTAGAGTACATGTCACATTTGAAGATTACATTTTTGTTTTCTGGAAAAAGAACATAAAATATTCTGCAATCTATAATTTTTTATTTGATTACTAAATTTATTTAGCACCCACTAACCCTTGCCTAGTCACTTAGTTGTCACCAAGTTGAATATGGACAACCAAATACTAATAGGGCAAATTACGGGCTACCGCCCTCAGTTATGGTCAGATTACAAAACATTCCTCATGTTTGGATAATTACAGTCACTTCTCAACTATATATTATCTTACAAAAAGACTCCTCCAGAGGTAAATTAAGAGATGTTAATTCGGTAAACCCGAAATTATGGTACGCCAACATTTCATGCCGTTTACCGAACTAAATATACAGTTTGGTTTGGTAAATAACCGAATTACATAAATTTTATATAAAAATATTTAAAAGAAGGGGAGTGGTCGTAATTACCCAAACAAGAGAGGTTTTTTCGTTATTTGACCATACCTCAGGGGTGGCCGTAATTTGCCCATACTAGTAATAGTCAAACTGAAGAAGAACATTTGTGAACAGAGTTCGATTTCGATTTCGTGATATATGCTAATGAATAAAAAATAAAAACAAAAATAAAAAGGGAACAAATTCATATCCAATTCTTATCCCTAAAGGTTGAAATAATTGATTGGTTTTATTACAAGGGAATATAGCCTTTTTTATCCCCAATTTGTGGAGCATCTTCTTTTTCTAATTGAGTAATGAGAATCCATTTTTTATTTATAAATAATTCAAATGTTGCTATATATTCAACCTATTTTCTTGAATTTCCACTAGGAAAAAAAGAAAAATAAAATAAAATATTATGCAATTGTTACCTCACAAGTATTCTAGAAGCACACATTCCATAAGAATAAATTTCAACTTAATCAATGTGCAACTCCTTGAGCTAACCTAGAAGGAGCACACTCTTACAAAAACAAAAATACAATTGTCTGCATTGAAATGGCAAACCATTTCAAACATTTCGATTTTTTTTAAATTAAAAAAATAATAATAATCAAAATCGTCTTCTGAACTATAAAAATGTGGAACGAACAAATATACTAACTAGACTTGATACTTGCAGAGGTTCTCGAATCCCATGTACTCGTTTCGTTCAATCTTTCCGATCATATTCGAAATGCCAACCCCACCTGTTTTTATTAACCCAATAAAAGAATAAATAAATTATCATAAAAAAAAATCAAGATTTATATAGTTTTCGATACTGACCTAGGGAAATTGCACTGATAAATATTGTGGATGCAAGAATGAAGATAATTATGGACGCCCTCCCGAGTATGATGATCAACTTTCTTACAAAATGTTGTCCGATGAAAGCAGCCACAGTTGCAACAGCAACAAAGTACAGAGCTGTCGGAAATTTATATTGCACAAATTTAATTTCAATTTCGAAATACCATTTCTCACGCTCTCTATATATATATGTATATATTTGTGTGTATATATACGTTAAAAAGAGGTACTAACCATAAGGGACGGGAAATCGTTTTAGAAGGTAATATTCAACCACCGACATGGATGAAGAGAACATCATGGCAAAGGTGGCCGTCGCACTTGAAACCTGACGACAATTTTAAAATTCACATTTATAATTTATAACCACACATCTTAATTTATAAAAGAAAAAAAACGCAAGAAGCAATTAGTACCAATTTTTTTCTTGACTTTCAAAGAATATTCATATGACTATTCATCATTTGAAACATTTGTGTGTGCATAAAAATTTAATCTTTTTCCGCATTTTCTTCTTGTTTCCAAAAACCAAAAATAAAAAATAAATAAAAAATAAAAAAAAATTCGGGTTTAAATAGAGAAGGAAGTGACCTGAGGAGGAATGCCTAATTCGAGAAAGAGTGGGCCCATGATAAAACCACCACCAAGACCAAGAAGGCCGCCTACCAAACCGGCAAGAATTCCGAAGAAGCCGTAAACGAGGAGCTGGTGTACTTTAAAGTTTGTACCTTCGTCTCCCTTTGATCCAAGTTTTCTCCATCCCTTGTATAGACTAAGTGCTTCGTAACCAGATACTCCCATTGATACTGGAATCTGAATATTAAAATATTAAAAAATAAATAAAAAACGGAGAATTTTTCCGTTATAAGATTTAAAGATTATATGATAACTGAAAAATAAGCGTTTGAAAGAGCAGAAATACCTGAAGCAAGTTAACTGTCCAGTAGGTAACCGAACAAGTAGTTGTATACATCTGTTCCAATTCAAAAAATAAAAATAAAAGGTAAATGCTACAGTTCCAATGATTTCGGAGAATTGTCGAGTATGTAGGATTAAAAAGAAAATTAAAAAAATAAAATTGAAAGACAAAAAAACCTTCAGGATCTGCAGTGCGAGAAATGAGAACCACACGAAAAAGAGAAGCCCGCACTCCTTCCAACAAACATTCTCGATAATTCCGACCTGAAGTAAGCGGAATATTTATTGTAAAAACAAAAAGGGTGGGATTTTTTTTATATTTTTTTTCGCGGAAGTTAAAACTAGTTCAAAGAGATTTCTTACAGTTGGTTCTTCAAAGTCTTTAAACTCTTTTCCTGCATTGTTACTGGGCCCACCGGGGAGAAGCTTGTATGCTTCTTCTTTACCGTCACCTTACAATACACACGAGAAAAACGTGCTTCAATAACAAGAGGATGTTAAAAAAAAAAAAAAAAAAGTGAATGTGTTAAGAAAAATGGTTTCTTTTAATCCACTCACCATTTGCTTCGTATCGCTTCGCAGCTTCCTGTAACAAGGCAAATATATCGAAAGCATGTCAAAAATCACCGAAATATTGCATTGTTTAGTCAGGGTCATATATATAGTAACAAAAGTTCACATCGAACGTAGACCAATTATCAAGAAACAAGAAAATTTTTATATATATTTTTTTAATACCTTTTTCATGATAGTTTCTTTCTTCCAAGTTTCGAGCCCTTTAAAGAATGCCTTAGTTGATGTACCTGCAACAAACCATCATACTAATTCAATCTACGTTGAATTGGGCAACGAAAAAAAAGAAAAAAAAATTCAGTAATAAATTGCGCTTAACCAACATTTTCACCTAAAAAGAGAATGATTAGAAGAACGGTGACCATCCAATCTGCAAACACCACATTGAAAGCAACACCGATACTAATTCCTAGCATAAGCATTGGTTGGATAAGAACAGCCAAGTCGTAATCGATAATAGGCATGTCAATTGTGGGATGTCTGAGTTTAAGATTGTAGTAAACTGTCGACACTGCACCCCCCATAATCATACCTGTAAAAAAGAACGCATTTTTTAATTGCCTTACGAATGATAAAAAAAATAATTAAAAATCAAATCTTTGAACATTCTAAACAGTCAAGAAAGAAAACTCGTCGATAGTTTAATAATCGATTCAAAGCTCAAAAAATCAAGAACAAAAGAGCTTGTTTGATTAAACATTGGTTTTCGATTTATATAAAGAATACATTTTTTTTCTTACATTTAGAGATTGCAGTTGCTGACTTTGGATCGAATCCAATAATAAGAGTGAGCATAGGCACGAATATGCCGCCACCGCCGACACCACCTACACTCCCAAAGGCTGCTCCGAGGAATCCAATTATGCTACCGACAACTATTTTCCAGTTGAATTTCAGATCCTATAGAGATCAATAAATAATACCATTAAAAACGAATGACTCACTCTGCATATTTTAACATTGCAAATATAGAAATCGAATACAAGAAGTTTATGTGACGTGATCAACATGGGTGTGCGTACCGATTCCAGTAATCAGTTATATGCGTTTTTTTCCATATTAATTTCTCGATTTTTCGTGTAATACGACGAGCATAGCATATCATCATAGATTTTTACATGTAAACGCAATCGACATGGGTGTGCGTACCGAATACCGATTCCAGTAATCAGTTATATGCCTTTTTTTTTCTCCATATTAATTTCTCAATTTTTTTGTATAATACGACGAACATAGCATTAGCATATATATCACCGTAGAGTTTTTTTCAAATGTAAAATGCATTTATACATCCTATGAATTATGATTTATGATCACTCAACATTGTAAAATGGAACTAGATCAATTTCATCTACTAGTAAACAAATCATTGACTAGGTCCATTAACCAACACAACAACCCTCCAATAATAGCAATAGATAATTCATAATCCAAAAAAATAAAATACAAAAATAATAAAAATAAAAATAAAAGTTGTTGATGATGATTTAGAGTCGGATCAAACTCACCGGCCAAACGTGGTGGTAACCCGAGTTATTTCCCTGCCAGAGGAAATTGACAACAGATGTTAAGATATCGGAATCTGAATCGCGAGTTTCGATCGCGATCCGCGACGAATATTCCTTCTTCAAGCTTCTCTCTGCAGATACGAAGATCGATGCCAGCAGAAAGCTCCACACAACTGTGAAAAATGGCCCGAAAGCCTTCCATCTCTCTAGATTTCCCGCCATTTAAAAAGGGGGAATATCCAAGATCCTAACTTTTAGGGCAAATTATTCCCACAACAACAAAAAATAATTTTTTTTTTAAAAAGCTCCGCCTTTTCGACAATTTTTTGCAGTACGAGTCCAAAAGGGTCTTCGTTTTTCCGCTGAATGAAGAAAGAAGGAAAGAAAGAAAAAATTCCTGAAAATGAGTTGGCCGATCGAGTGAAATTTGTGGTGAATGTGAGAAAGGGGAAGAGAGAGAAAGAGAGGAGAGAGAGAGAGAGGAGCAGGTGGAGTGGGAGACAATTTGAGAGGCAATCACCATAAATAGAGAGAGAGTATTTTGAAGGCGATACATTGTACATGATGGCAGCACAAAACGACGACGTTTTGTGGCAATCAAAATGGGGGATGCCATGTCGGGCCCACGTATCTAGTTTACGCCACGTTTATCTGACCTCAGAATCGTATTAAAAAATGGGAGTATGATCTTAACTGGCTGTCTATTATTATCTATATATAATATAAAAAGAGAATCTATGCCCTCAATGATTGACATGTGCCAAATGATGATGTCATTTGTCAAAATTGCTTAGTTGGAGTTCAATTGATGAGGTGGATTCTTCAATTGATTATGTGTCATTTTTATTTAGGTATGTCTTTAAGTTCTTTCCTATTTCACATTTACACAATCATTTAATAATTACCACATATTTACATATAATATTTCAGGAATTTAATTTCCTATCATTTCTAAAAATATTATATTTTTTATAGTTTTAATTTTTTGAACTATATTTTTCGTCTATTCTTTTTTTTTTTTAAATTCAGAACACTCAATTTTTAACGAATATTCGATTTTTTATATCATATTTTACACACTATTTTTTTATAGCGAAATAATTATTATTATATTTAATTATCTATACACGGTTGATTAATTGTTTTTATCTCACATTTTTAATTTAATTCTCCGAAATATATTTTTCGAATGTCTTTTTTTTTTTAAATAGAACACTCATTTTTTATGATATATATTTTGGAATTTAGTTTTTTTAATAATAATATTCGAAAATAATAATAATAATAATACTAATAATTATTATTTTTACAAATCATTAATAATTATTAATCACTATACATGGATTTTTTTTGTTTAAATATTTTGCCAACTTAATGTATATGTATTAATTTAATTTTATAAATATTAATAACTAAACAACATTTAAAATTTGAAATTAAAATTTTTGTATTCCAAATTTTGAATTTCAAATATTTTTTTACTATAAATTATCAATTATTCCCCAATTTTATGTCATATAATTTGATTTCTTACCTATTTAAGTTGATTGGTTTTGATTCATATGGTTAATTCATGGAAAATATCTAATCAAATAATTGGTAAGATTCATATGGTTAATTCATGGAAAATATCTAATCAAATAATTGGTAAGATTATAACATTAAATGTGTATTTCCATAAGAACTTACTATTTATTTTTTTATTATATAAAATTCAAGTATAAATACCCCTCATTCCAATCCATTTCACTCACTCATACTCTCCACCCGAATTTTACACTCGCATAAAAATAAAAAAAAATAGGTCAGCCCGAAATGGCTGCAAAGAGGAAATATTGTATTTTGTTGTTGTTAATATATTCATAGTTTTACATGTTCTTTATTTCATTATTTTGATATAATGTATGTGTCTAATGGTTATTTACACATATACATGTATTTAGTCTAACATGTTATTTGTTGTTTGTTTATGTTATTTTTGTAGATATTATGGATAATATCGACATATGGGCTATGTGTGACGACATTGGTTGCGTCAAAGGAATAGAAAGAATTTCGTGAATCTCATATGAATTGTGCGAGAAAAAATACTCATTTTTTTCAATCCTTAAAAGACCGTCATCGAAGTGATAAATGTAAAACATTATATGCAATTATCAATTTTCTATTCTTTATATATGTCTGTAATTATTTTTAATATTGTTTCATCAAGCTCATTTAGTATATGGTTATATATGCAATTTCGCTATTTAAAATTTTATATATTTCATTTTTTAATTCGTGTAAAGTTGGATCATCTGTCGTTTTTGTTTTTGGAAACTTATTGTTTTCGTCTTTTTTTCTTGATTTGTTTCACTTAACTACATTGAAATGTTGAGTGCTAATATATTATCACTAATTCATTATATAGTAATTATATTGTTTTATAATTGTACATTAATTTAGTTTATTAATGCATTATTATATTAATGGAATGGTAATATGTCAATTAATGGAATAAAATATTGTATCGAGTTGTCCTTTTTATATACTCAATCTTAGGAAATTATAATATATTAATTGAATAGTAATATGTCAATTAATGGAATGAAATATATTTAAATTGTCATAAATAATTTAATAAATGGTATATATAAGTAACATATTTCAATATTATTCCATTAAATATTTAATGAAGTAATAAAACGCATTATTAACTAGATTTTTATTTTTATTACATTTATTACGAATTAATTATTTTAATTTTTTATTATATAAATTACTTTATTTATTTAATTTTCCTAGCATTTTTCATTATGATTTTTTTTTGTATTTTCGATAATGTTGTAACATAAGTATTTGTAATGATTATTTTGCATATCAACTTATACTTTAGAGAAGAAAAAAAATAATGTCTTACATTAGCATGAAATAATAATTTGACTTGATTTGTTTGATATTCTTATTAAAAGTATTGATTTTAAGGATAAGATTAATGACTTGATTTCATTTGTTTGATATTCTTATTTAAAGTATGAATTTTAAGGATATGATTGATCACTGATTTTATTTGTTTATTTATTTTTTGTTATGTTTGTCTTTGTTATATACAAATTGATATTATTTAGGTTTCTATTTATTATTGTATCAAATCAATGTGTGTATTATGCTAAATAAATTATGAGCATAATATTTTATACCTAATAAACACGTAAAAGTGGTAATATTTTAAAAGCCATGTTATATTAAAATTGGTTACTTTTGTTATGTTTCCTTGGTTATGTTATTTCTGATTCTGATTAATTCATTACTATTTAATGTTATTATCAAATCAATACATGTGATTTGAATAATTTTTTTAGTAACCCCTAACAATCGCATTTATATTATGCATCTCAATAATTTCGGATTCTTATTAATTCTAATTGTTTGAATTTGTTTGATTTGTTCTAACCGAGTAACACAAAAAATAATAAAATATATTGTTTGCTTAAAGTTATTTTATTAACTTATTTAGTATGTGAAAATGAAGTATAAAGACCATCAACACAAACTGATCATTTATCTCATTCTTTCTCAACACGTTTTGTTATGATCATGCTAAACCAAGGTCCTCACCTTAAAACTTTTTTTTCTTCATATTTATGTTTTGTAATTTCATAATGCGATCAGTATTGTGCGATGTGCATGCTCGCTTTGAAGCATTTTATTTATCGCCAAGTGTTTATTACGTTATACGTTTATTATGTATGCGTATGTATAATAATCTAACAAATCATTGTTTTGCTTTCCTTTTAATTTTCAGATCCATGGATAACATCGTGTGTGCTATATGCGGCGACGTCCGCAAGGGAGAAGCATTGTGGCGTTGCGTAGAATACAAATATATGATTTAGATATATTATATGGATGGGTTTTAAAAACTTTTACTTCTGGTTTTCCATCTTTGATTATACATTCAATAATTGTAAGTTTAGTTTCGATGAAGAAGTTGAGTTTAATGAAGGTGATAATGTAATAAAAAAATACTAAAGTAACTCATGTATGTATTTCGTTATTTGTAATAGAGATTCTTATATAATTTGCTGAATATATTTAAATAAATCTTCTTTAGTGTTTATATTTTTATGTTACAATATTAATTTGTACGTATCGTAATAATTCTTTTATTTTTATCATTTTTTAATATTTATGTAAAATATTATTAGTTTGTACGTTCATAATTTTTTTTTTGCTGTTAATCTTTTGAATCTTTATGTACCTATATGATATTAGATTCACCCTAGATGTATTTGTGTAATTCCAATATTATGATATATTAGAAACATTGGCCCTAGATGTATTGAGAACAATATCTGATTTTGTATGTTTTGAAATAGGAATAATTATTTATGCAAGCATATTAGGATTTAGAAGTAATGTTTTTGCAGAAAAACCTATACTAACTAGAGAAATATATAAATTATATAGCATTCAACATTGATCGGGGAAGGAAAAAAACACATTAAAAATAATGTGTGAAATATATAGTAAAATATACATATGTGAAAATCGATGTTGTCAATCCAACGAGGACATTATGTGTGTGTATTCTCTGGATCAGTAAAAACATTTTAGAGAAATTATCTCTTTCCCTAACACAAAATGGTTTGATATTCCAATGAAAATAAATCGACGTACAATATTACGAGATTGATATTTATGAAGTAGGTCTCGATTACGGATTTGTTGAGATTGCAAACTGAAATTTGAGGAAGATCTCTATGAGTATGAGTATTAATATTAGTATTAGTAGTAGTATTAGTATTAATATTAGTATTAGTATTAATATTATTATTAGTATTAGTATTAGTATTAGTATTAGTATTAGTATTAGTATTAGTATTAGTATTAGTAATAGTATTAGTATTAGTATTAGTATTAGTATTAGTATTAGTATTAGTATTAGTATTAGTATTAGTATTAGTATTAGTATTAGTATTAGTATTAGTATTAGTATTAGTATTAGTATTAGTATTAGTATTAATATCAATATCAATATCAATATTAGTATCAGTATTAATAACAGTATCAATATCACTATGAGTATGAGTATGCATGAGTATGAGTATGAGTATGAGTATGAGTATGAATATGAGTATGAGTATGAGTACGCGTATAAGTATGGGTATAAATATCAGTATCAGTATTCGTATCAGTATTAATATCAGTATAAGTATCAGTATTAATATCAGTATAAGTATCAGTATAATATCAGTAGCAGTATCATCAATAGTATCAATATCAATATCACTATCAGTATAAGTATTAATATCAATATCAATATCAATATCAATATCAATATCAATATCAATATCAGTATCAATATTAGTATTAGTATTAGTTATATTAGTATTAGTATTAGTATTAGTATTAGTATTAGTATTAGTATTAGTATTAGTATTAGTATTAGTATGAGTATGAGTATCAGTATCAATATCAGTATCAGTATTAGTATCAATATTAGTAGCAGTATCACTATCAGTATTAGTATTTATCAATAACAACATCAGTATGAGTATGAGTATGAGTATCCATATCAGTATCAATATATGTATCAATATCTATATCTATATTAGTATTGGTATGAGTATTGGTATGATTATTGGTATGAATATTGGTATGAATATTAGTATCGGTATTAGTATTGGTATAAGTATTAATAATAATATTAGTATCAGTATCGGTATCGGTATCGGTATCAGTATCAATATGTGTATGTGTATCAGTATGTGTATTAATATTCGTATCAAATTAATATCAGTATCAGTATCAATCAGTGTTCTAAAAATCGGCCGAGGCGGCCGATTAACCGGTCGCCGAGGCGGAGGCGGTCCAAAACCTTTACGATTTTAGTGTAAAGGTTTGAAAAATCGGTTTTTTGCCTGTGAGGCGGTTTGAGGCGGTCCGAGGCGGTCCGAGGCGGTCAAACCTTTAAGGCGGGTCAAACTTCGGTGGCAAAAATCAGCAAAAAACCGCGCAAAAATCGGTTTTTTTTTTTTTTTTTTTTTTTTTTTTTTAATTTTTATAAATCAAAATAAAAGTTGGGATTTTAATAAAAAAAAAATGAGTTTATGCTTTATTTTGTTTATGTTAATTATTATTGTTAAAGAACTAATGATGTATGCCAAGAATGTATGTAAATTCAAAAAAAATTGCCTTTTTATTTATATTTTATAAGGATATTTATGTATTATGATCTTATTATTATTAAACTTTTATTAGGTTATTAGAATATATACATGATCGAGATATAACTATGTTTAAATTTTTTTTATCTATGTTTTGAGTATTTATAAATAATATCTATAAATATATTATATTAAATTTTAAAAATCGATTTATTTCCGATTTATCACCGATTAATCACCGCCGCACCGATTAATCGTGAGTCGGTGCCTGACCGACTCGGACCCGATTACCGATTTTTACAACCTTGGTATCAATACCAATATCAATATTATTATCATTATTAGTATTATTATTAGTATTCAAATTCATATTAGTCTTGGCCTATTAGCATTAACATTAGCATTAGCATTAGTATTAGTATTAGTTTTCTTATTAGTATTGGCTTATTAGTTTAAACATTAAATATTCATATTAGAAGTGGCGTATTATTATTAATATTAGTGTTGATATTAATATTAGTATTAGACTATTAGTATTAATCATCGTATTAATATTAAAATTAGTATTAATATTAGTATTATTAGTGTTGATTTTAGTATTAATATTAGTATTGGTATTAGTATTATCAATGTTGGTTTTAGTATTAGTAGTAGTAGTTGTTAGTGGAATATTAGTGTTAATATTAGGGTGGATAGGCAATTGTACGCCGCAATGTCCAGAGATAAAAGTAGATTTGAGATAAAAAATAATTATCAACTCAGAATCGGGCGATATAACTAAAATTACGAGCAATGTTGTGTGACAAAAGATTTTCAGCGAATATGAAGGTAAATCACAAACAAATGAATATTTTGTATTATTTACATGTATGTCAACTGTTCAAAGTTTTCGTTCGTTTTATTTTATCCAAAATATTTTTTTTGAAAAAATTGATCTCGTGCATCGCACGGGTGAATTACTAGTTATATTATTATTATTAAATCTTTTATTTTTGAATATATTAAATTAAACATGGATTATGAAAATTTGAAGAGGCGATTAAAATTGACTTTTGGAGATTCAACCCAATAAAATAAAATCAATTTTGCTACACTAATTTCAATTTTTTATTTTTTTTTATTGGAATCGGAATTTGAATAGGATTCCGTCCCGATTCGATTTTAAAATTTCGTTTTTCGGGTTTTTTATTTATTTATTATTTTGATTTTTGTAACAAAAATATAGAATTTATGTTTCAAAAATAGTAATTCTAGTTGGATTTGACCGGTCTCCAACCATGATTATTTATGCACACCTAAAATTGTTAATTGTAATGGATAAAAAGGCAACTTATTTCAAGATATATTCCAAACTCTTGATGTTGACTTTGAAGAAATTCCATTACCTTAATAAAACACACGATCGATAATTCAGTCGGGCCTAACTAAGACTCCATGGTCCGTCTTGATTAGGTTTAAGTCGATCTTAATTTTAGTGAGTCGAACTGTGTTCGAGCTGTTTTATTAAACATGATTAATTTATGAGTTAACCTGAGTTAATAATTAAATGAATAATATATTTGTTATTTAAATGATATGGCCCAATTTTTTTTTTTTTATTAATATTTTTTTTCCAATTTACTGGCTTACTGTCAACTTGGCGATTTAAATTAAAAAAAAAAAAAAAAAATTTGTTTGTTTCCATGTGATGTTCATAAATGTGCAAACAAAAAATAACAATTAAATTTAGTGGTAGTGGGCTACTTAATTATAACTCATTTATGATTTATGAATGAATGCCGACCTTACAATATATACAGTATGGTTTCACTATTAAATGATCAAATTAAATTTTTATTTTACTATTAAAATTTTGTTGAGCCGTAAATATGATAATGAGTTTTTCTCTTAGTTTTTTTTTTTTTTTTTTTTTGAGGAACAGTTTTTCTCTTAGTTTAATATGACAAAAACAAAAAATATACCTATTTGGACTAACAATTAATTAGACTATCTATATTATACGATTGGGCTAATGAATATTTTATTGAAGAATTTGGGGTCTAGGCCCCATTTGGCTAATCTTATTTTAAACAGTTGATAAAGTCTTCCAAAGTGTTTGGTAATTTTTTAAAAAAAAACCTTAATATTTTTAAAAATAAGCTGTTGGAAAGGAAATAAGATCTTTTTAAATAAGTACCTCTACCCCACATTTTTATTTAAGATCTTATAATGAGTAAAAATAGGAAATAAGCTCATTATCCAAACACTCTAAAAATTAATCATAAAAATAAGATGTAATAGCTTATCAGCTCTTAAAATATTTTATCAGACGTAAGAGCTTATCAACGGTTTAAAATAAGCTTAGCCAAACACCCTCTTAGTAAGTGTTCGAATAATAAACTTAAAAGCTATTTTTGATAATTATAAGATCTTGTGGCAATTATAAAAATACTTTTGAAAGAAAAATCTTATTTGCTTTTCAACAACTTATTTAAAATAAAAAATGAAAATCTTTTCTGAAAATTTTATCATAAATGTTATAAGCTCATTTTAACAGCTTATAAACTTAGCCAAACACCCTCTAAACTTGTAGAAAATCTTGTAGTCTAACTATATAAATAAAATATATATATCAAATATTCTTAATTGTTTAGAATGGAATCATTAGTAAATAATGATGTAGTGTAGTGACATGAAAGCATGTCTTAGGGGTGTCAGCTTAAATTAATAATCATGTAGTGTAGTGACATGATCCTTAAATGCCATATGTTTTCGATTTTAGATGGGATCTTATTACTTAGTTTTATTTAATTACATTAATTATTATCATTATTATTACCTTTTGATGGGATACAAATACATTATTAATTTATTACTAAAATTATAAATTTTAGAAATTATTTTTAAAGTGTATGAAAAATATAGGATCATATAGATAATATTTTTTACAGTTAAAAATATATTTTGAGATGTTAAAAAAATAAAATCAAAACAGTGTTTGAGATCTAATATTAAAAAAAAACATTTTATAATTTAATATTTTAATATAATGTGACATATTGCAAATTAAAGAAATTTTGGAGCTATCTTGTTAGCTTCTTGCAATTATTATAGCGTATTATATTGCCCTACACGTGATGCCATGCACGTTATATTCTTTCATGCGTCTTGATTTGACTTTTTGTTGTTAGAATTTAAAGAAAAGAATATTTTTTTTATTAGTAAGTTAATTTAATTTAATTATTATTTTCCTATAATTTATTGCTAAGATTTTTTCAAAATATTTATTAGCATATTATACTTTGCCTAAAAATACTTTATACATCATAACTTAACGAGTATTGAACAGTCCATTTATCGGGTTTAATGAATTTAAAGTTTTACATGTATGGATTGTCTCGAGTTATACTTTAGAGTCTTGCACTTGGAATTTTTCTCACGTATAGACATGTTATTTTTTGAAATCTTGCACGTGAAATTTTAATCGCATACACGCAAACGAGTTTTATATATTTTGAATCATTGCATATGTAATTTTTTTTTGGTGAGTTTTCATTTGATCTTGCTATATATATATATATATATATATATATATATATATATATATATATATATAGATATATATATATAATAATGAATTATACACATGTAGATGTACTATTCCAAAGAAAGGGATACACCTTTTCATAAGTAGACAAAATACGAAATGTTTAGTATTGTAATTAAATATACATAAGAAAAAAAAAAGAATAAGAGAAAACAGACAAACGTGAGAATCTTTTGTATAGTCAACCACAAAAATAATAAAAACAAAAAAAGTATAATAAAAAAATAAAAAAAATCTGTCGACCACTCAAAACCAATTTACTATTATATAAATACCTTTTTGTAGTTCAACTAATCACTTTGTCGTATGTATTAATATATTCGATTATTCAGTCTGATTTTTGTAGAGAAATTATAATAGTAAATTTAATTAAATCAAAAAAAAAAAAGCCGTAGTTCGGAATTGGAAAATTCCCTTCCATTTGTAACACTCATAACTTACTGTAGCACGAACACGGGAACGCGGACACGGGAAATGAGGAAACTCCATTTTTCAAAATATTGAATACGGAAACGTGAGAGAAATGTGTAGATATTAAAAATATAGGGGTGCATCAATAATTTCTAAAAAATCATAATTTTAAATTTAAAAATCATGTAAGTTTTAATGAGTAACCAAATTGCCCTTACCCAAAGTTGGCGTTTTACATGCTTATATACAAAGCCCAATATTATTGGATCCATACACTTTGTATTGTATATATATACTTTACTCTAATGGGCCGTTGTGAGAAGGGTAAAAGTGTCAATTCACATATACCAAAACAAAAAGCGTTGTTTGTGAAAATGCGACTTCAACGAGAATTGTAGTGATTATTTTAAAATTGATTTTCTTTTTTCCGTTGTGAATTATAATCCAAGATGATGATACAGCTTCGTCTTCAGCAGAAGCTGCGGTTTCCGCCGGTGGTCAAATCCCATGGCGGCGCTGATTCCTTCAAGCTAATGCCCACGGTTGTTGCTGCATCGCCTCCTCCTCCGTCCAAATTCAGCAGCCTTTCTTTTAAATCATCGGCAAAACCCCACGCTTCTAGGTTGCTGCTCTGCAGGATGAACCGCGATTCAGGTCAGTTGTAGCTTCCTCTTCGATTTATTCGTGTTTACGCCTCTGAAATTAGATAATTTTGTTTTTCTATTGTCTTGATTTGGGATTTCAGCAGTTCTCGATTGTTTTTTGTGTGGGGAATTTTCACAAACACTTAGTGTGCATTATCCAGTTTCGAGGGAAGAAAACTTGTCTTTTTTTCTTCTCTTTTTTTGAATTAATTGGGACTTCAGCAGCTCGGATTCTGCTCGGGAATTTCTATACACTACTTCAATTTCCTGAATTTTGTCTTTAGCAAGGGAATCGGCTTAATTTATGCCTTTTTATGATGATTTCATTTTTAGGGATTTCGTAATTCTATGCAAACAACAAACTTATACTTAACCAAAATGCACGAATTTCAATTTCCATAAAATTTTGAACCAATGTTTCACTTAGACATGATATCACAGCTGGAAATCGGAAAGGCCAACGAGAAAAGGGGATCGCATAAGCAAGTCAACGGCATATTCTGGATTCTACTCATTAACCTTGGCATATATTTGGCGGATCACGTTTTCAAGGTCTCACATCATTCCCTTGTTACAAATTCTTACCTTCCAGTGGACAGAAATGTAGCAAAATTCGGTCTTGAACTGTGAAACGAAATTAATCGATACAGTTATTTTACTTTTCTAAATTTAACAAGAAAATTCCTCCGTTTTCCAGGTTTCTTGGATTAAGACACTGTATCTGTACCATAGCCAGCCTGTTTGGTACCAGTTCATAACTGCAACGTTTTGTCATGCGAGCTGGTAAGTCAACTATTTCTCTAATATGAATACGCTCGGAATTTGGTGTAACGCTGATAATCTAAATTGATTTATAGGAGCCATCTATCGAGCAATCTGTTTTTCTTGTATATTTTTGGTGAGACTTTTTTTTGTGCAGTTATTTCTCACGACTTTTGTATACAGGGAAATTGGTTGTTTTCTTGATTGTGAATATTATTGTTTAACCAGGAAAACTTGTTGAAGAAGAAGAAGGAAACTTCGCCTTGTGGATTTTCTATATATTAACCGGTGTAGGGGCAAACCTTGTTTCGTGGTTAGTTTTACCGAGAAATGTGGTTTCTATAGGTGCATCCGGTGCCGTTTTTGGACTCTTTGCAGTCAGTGTTCTCGTGAAGGTGTGTTGTGTTGACTATTATTATTAGGTCGATTTTTTTTTTGGTCAATTTTGTAGAGGTGCTGAAACTCGTGTATATCGATAATAATAGAATAGCATTTCGACTTTGTTGTGGCTGCAGATGTCCTGGGATTGGAGGAAGATACTCGAAGTTCTTATATTGGGTCAGTTTGTCGTAGAAAAGGTAATATCATATTTCGACTTCTTAACTACGACGAAAATCCTTTTATTTTTTCTTCGTTTTTTTTAATTTTTTTTTTCTCGTTTCCCGCTAATGAACCGATGAATTAGGTGATGGAAGCAGCGCAAGCATCAGCAAATATAGGAGGAGGTTACGCGATGCAGAATGTAAATCACATAGCACATCTCTCAGGTGCACTTATCGGTGTTTTCTTGATATGGCTTCTGAGTAGTGTTCCTTCATCTACTGATGATAATAAATAATAACATTTGTATTTAACATTATTGTTTCGTTTCCGTACACCATTTATGCATCGGAAACGTATTCGCCGTTTTTGCGTATTTATAATTATAACATTCGTGTAGGGGTTCTACTTCATTTCATTTTGCAATGTGAGAAGGGAAAAAATAAATCGGCAAAATTATATATATTTTATGAATTTTTTAAAAGTAGATATATTTTTGACATTTTAGAGATGGGAGTAATAAAATACTAAATAAATTAAATAAGGTGAAAATATGGAAATACTGCAAAGAAAAGATAAAAAAAAAAAAAAAGATAATTCATTTTATTATTAAAAAATATGGGCTTATTCAGATATGATAAAGCATCACCAAACACTGGGCTTTATTAATTACCTTCGCGGCCCAAAAGTCGGATTATATTATTTCTTCTAGCCCACCAACAGTTTCAATAAATTAGAAATTGGCCCCCAAACTTTCAATAAATCACAAAGCCATCTCATCATCACTAAAAATTAATCAAAGGACCAGATTGTAAGAATAAATCTCATATTTTAACACAGATGAAAGTCTGGCTTTGACTTATCATCTCAACCGTCCATTTTAGTTGCAGAGCCGTACGTACGTCCATCCTAATTGCATGCATATATGTTGGAAATAAAGACAAAAAAAAAAAAAAGATCAAATCAGGTGATTTGGTTGACAATAGAATTACTGCATACCGAGTACAGAGTGCAGACAAAACACACACACCAATTGTATATTCTTCAGTGGCATTCTTGTTATTTACCAGAACATGGGGGGCGATCATAGATGAAGATCGGGTCGCCGTTTATAATTAAGAGCCCGAAATATGATGGGTCGGGTTAGGGCAACAATTATATATCCTCTTCTTCTCTGTATGTATATATATAAGAGATATATTAATCGGCATTTAATTTCCTGATCGATCAGATGTTGAGAATTATTGGTTTTGTTGTGGTGGCAGAAGCGTTTCAGCAATTGGAAGTGCATTTAATTCTGAACTCGCGCCGTGAAAATTCAGCCGGCCGGTAGCTGTGGGTTCCCATGGTTTCCCTTCTTCGTACGTTTATCGGTGGGAGTAGTGATGCTGCCTCCCATTTTCGCACTCGGGTCGGGTCGTGACCCGGTTGATCATCTTCTTAGAGTTTGCCTGCTGTGTATTTCTCTTCGTCTTTTCCTTGTTTGCTTCTTACTATTTGTCTTGCTAGCCAGTTGCTACACAGCTAATCCATCGATCGATCATGTTTTTTTTTTTAATTATTAAATTGAAATATATTTATTTAATTAATTGCAAGTTTTGTTTGTCAAGTGTTTTGAACTTCCTAAAAATATATTAATGAATTTTGATAATTAAATTTGGTAATTAGTGATAATTAGTTTTTAATATTAATATCTTCAATATAGGGCTTGTTTGTTTTACTCTTTTCCCATAATATTAAGTTTCAATCTCTTGAAAACTTGATTAATAATAACATGAGTTAGAGCTAATTAAGCTAGCTGTAAATCCGGATAATTAACTACTCTCGATCGACACAAAAACCGATTGTGAAAAGCTCATTTGAAAATGTGGAACGAACGTCTTGTTTTGTTAAAATAACAAACCAAACTTGTAAATATATATTCCCGTTCGTTCGAACGACAAATATCATCTAAACTTATTCGAGTTTTGATGTAATGATGTGTGTTCTACACTTAAAACTTGATTAAAATTTAAAACCATTTCTAGCTCAACTCAAATGGTAATTACTAATTAATCAAATCATTTATTATAATTTTCAAAGTTCAAATACAACTGATCTCAAATAATTAATGATTTTTAAGAACAATTTATAGTAAAAAAATAAATATAAATTACATCAATTTATAGTAAACACAAAAATAAGATACAAGGCCTGGTCAAGATGGAGTCCAAGAACCGAAAGGCGTGCTCTCGGTTGCATCCGATCCAAGCTCTTTCTATTCATCGCGTCCGTCGAAACCCGATTATTAAATCGCAGAGAATCTGCATTCTCCAACCATCGGCATTTTAGCTACTTAATTTATGGAGAAAGAGTGGCAAAAAATAATTCAAGAACTACGAAAAACCAGCCACTTTCATTTCATTAACCACCGCATTTAATTTCTCCGAAAGCCCTGCCCTTCGATATCCAGCGCCCAATAACTCGTAAATCGATCTCGTAAGCTCGTATGAATCTCGTATACATTCCAGAAACAAATCCAGCCTATCATAAGCCTCTGCCCTAAAATACGAACAAATCACCTTTTCAACATCCTCTTCGCAGCCAAACGAGATTCCACCCTTCAGCATTCTTCCCATAGAGGGGTCGACATCGTTCAATCTATCCACCTCAGCATATAATCTTATCACCGAGCAGTGAACCAGCGAAAGAACTTCCGAAGTTTGACCAGACTCGGTCAAAGTCAACACTAACTCTTCCAGCTCATCCACCAATCCCAGCCCGCCGTACAAATCCACAACCTTTTTAACCGTATTCCGATCAATCTTTAACCTATAATTCACCACAAGCTTCAAAATGTCTTTGACCCTAATCGGATTTCGTTGCTGACAATACATAGCGATCATGTTTTCAATTATCGACTCGTTAGGCATTAGTCCCGATAATATCATTTCATCAAAGTACTTTCGAGCATCGTGGTATTTTTTCGATTTGATACAGCATTGTACGAGAAAACCATAGGTTTGAGCATCGACCGAAAATCCCAATTCCTTTTTAGCCGTCAACCAAGATTCAGTTGCGTTTTTATTCCCCAAATTTGCATATGCCGAAATGAACGCATTGTAGGTGTCCGAATCGGGTTTGTAGCTGCCTATTGAAGAAGCCTCCATTGTTTCGAATAAGCTTAATGCTGTGAGTAAATTACCCGAAGATAAGCTTGTGTGTATAAGTTCGTTGAAGATCGTCGATGTAGGTTTAATTCCCCGAGCCTCCATCGAAGAAAATACACGGAATGCAATTCGGAGATTTCGAATGTTCTTGCATAAAGATATCAATTGAGCGTAACGATCGTGATTTTTCGACTCGTGTTCGGTTAGTTTATCTAATTTCCATTCGATAACCTGGCTAAAAACAAGAATCGGATATTGTTCATGATTGCAGAAAAAATGCATATGGTGAATCTGATTAGGTACACATGAATTTATTCTAAAATTAAACAAAACACAGAAATAACTAAAAAAAATTATATAGAAGATCAATTTGATTACCAAATTAGCTTTATGGGGAGCGGAGGAATTGAGAGAAGAGAGAAGAGCAGCCGACGGAAACTCGGCCGAGTCGGAGGTGAACTCAGAGTCTAGGGTTGCCCCTATTTTCGAAAGCGGCGCCTTTAGCAGCTTCTGGAGCAGAGGAATATCAGTCGACGAGGTGGTGAACAAGAGCCGTGCCAATCGGCGGCCGCTTTCGGTTATTAGAGAACGGTTTTCCGGTCGAAAAATCGGTCGCGAAATTCTGCTGCTTGCTGCCGCCATTGATTTGGTTCGATTTTTGCTCAGTTTCCGGCCTTCCTTCTTCTGGCTATTAAGTTTTAGGGAAAATTGCACTTCATTCCCTACAAATATGCCATTTTTGCTTTTCCTCCCTCAAAACACAAAAACGATCGAGATTGCCCCCTCTGAAATATACAGCTCGGTACACTTTGCCTCAAATGCATATTTCCAATTTAATTCTTGTCGGATTGAAGTAAATTGGAAGGGTAATTTTTTCTTCTAAGGCTTTAAATGTCATTTAGTCTTTTCTCATCCTACATTAAAATGTTTATGAAGAACAAAGAACAAATTTTGTCGAATTTGGAAAAAAATTTCGTATAATTGGGAAGAGAATTTTGTTAGTTCGGGAGACCCTAAGTAACTCTAAAAGGAGGATTTTCAAGCGGAAAAATAAAATGACACACACACCCTTAATCCAGTGAGAATTAGACCGGAAGTACACATTTAGGGCAAAATGCGCCGAATTGTATATGTATATTTCGAACTCATTTTTTGTATTTGGAGGGGAGAAAGTGAAACAAAAGCATTTTTAAGGGGGCGAAGTGCAATTTGGCCAAAGTAATTTTTTTTCCAATTAAAGTCGTCGTTGCAACATAGCGCCTTTGGGTTGTTTTTCTCAGTTTGGGCTAAATAGCTAATTCACATACCGAAGTGGGGTGTTGTTGATATAAACCAAACCTCGGAGGGCCTGTAATTGCAAATTAAGCCAAAACAATCCAGTCGCAAAATAATCCCCTCTGCCCTTTCACTGAAAATCCCAATTACACACACAACACACACACACACACACAGCGGAAGAAGAAGAAGAAGAAATGTTTCTAACGAACAAATTGCCAAGATTCCATTCACACTTTCTAATCGCACCTCTCACATCTCCAAAACCCCAACAAAGATTCTTCCTAATCACCTCAACCCTCTTATCCAAAACCAAACCCGAACCCGAATCCTCGCCCCTAGCAGTACCCCTCTCCCACTTCTCCACCCCCACCACCACCTCCGCCGCCGTGGTTCGGTCGCCAGGCGGCCAGGAGCAAGGAAGCTTGCTGCTTTCTCCAGAAAACCTCTTCTTCCCACCAGAAACAGACGTCTCGTCGATTAAGAAGGCGCCGCTGAGCGCGAGAATACTGAAGGGGTCGAACATTGTGGTGGGGAAGTACGCCGGCGGCACCGTCGACGTGGTGAATGCTGATTTTGTTAAGAGCAGCGTGACGACTGAGGACTGCCCCTCCGATGGGATACCGGAGTTCGCCCTCGTCGGCCGGTCCAATGTCGGCAAATCGTCGCTTCTTAACTCGCTCGTTAGGCGCAAGAAACTCGCTCTTACTTCCAAAAAGCCCGGTATTCAACACAACTATGTGTGTGTGTGTGTGTGTGTGTGTGTGTGTGTGTTGTTGTTGTTGAAGAGTTGTAAATAGGTCGAATCTTTGTCATTTTTCAATTTTCAGTGAATTTTATTATCTTGTCAAAGTCGAGTTTTAAGGGTTCGGAGGTATTAGTAATCTCGTCGTTTCTCGGAACTGATAAATGGTTTATATAATTTTGGAGTAATTCGAAGGAGCTTGGCTCTGAAACGAGACGATATAAGGAACAAAAATGTATTGGAGTTGAAGTTAGATTACGAATATGCTAATTGCAGAGTAGTTCTTACTTCTTAGCCGAGTACGAAGGATTAAAAATTGTGGGGAGGGCATATTCTAGATTAATTTGAATACCATCAAAACTAGTTTTGAGTTCGGGGATTGATCGACACATATTCGGGATTTCGACTAGGCTTGGCTTGTGATAAGTTTATGTACCTCGTTCAGGATTAAATCGAACTATTCATTGTAGTTTATTTTTTTCTGTAATAAAACTAGTTCAATGGAGATTTTTTTTTTCAGGAAAAACACAATGCATCAACCATTTTCGCATCAACGACAGCTGGTACCTGGTGGATTTGCCTGGCTACGGGTATTTAACCGACTCTTCCAAAAACTCGCACTTTGTCTATGACCTAATATTATTTCTTCGAAGAAATGTAAAAAAATGTTTACTACTTAATTTATTATTGTTCATATGCGTGCCAAGTGACGACGAGAGCAATTTGTTATCCTATCAGATTATTTGTAGATGAAAAAAAATTATAAAAAAAATGTGATGATTGACACGATTAATAATTGTTTATTTTTGTTGATTAGTTATGCATCTGCGCCACACGAGGTACGAACGGACTGGGCGAAATTCACTAAAGACTACTTCATAAACCGGCCAAACCTTGTGTCTGTATTCCTTCTAATTGATGCCAGCATTCCTGCTAAAAAGATTGATCTCGAGTATGCTAGTTGGTTGGGACAAAATCAGGTTCATTTTCTACCTTAATTCTTATCCATAATAATAAAGAATAAAATCATATCCGATTCTTGAAATTTTTCATGGGTTTGATAAGATTGATTTGATTCGTTGGGACTTAGGAATGTTGATGGGAATAAACCTAGTACCATCCGTAGTCCTCGTTAGGGAATGTTGATGGGATTGACAAGTTTGATTTGATTGATTAAGATTACATTGGCCTTGAGAATGTAATATGTAATGATCCTATGTCGATAATACATACACTATATCGAACAAATATCGTTGCATTGCTTCGTGTCTTTACTCTGTAATGTTATAATGACTAGATATTCTTAACTGGTTTTTCCAGATTCCGATGACTTTGGTATTCACGAAATGTGACAAACGGAAGAAGAAAAAGAATGGAGGAAAAAGGCCCGAAGAAAACGTGCACGATTTTCAGGCATTGATACGAGATTTCTTCACTACAGCACCACCTTGGATTATGACAAGCAGTGTCACTAATCAAGGCCGTGACGAAATATTGCTGCACATGTCCCAGTTAAGGAATTACTGGCTCAAGCATTAACTCGTTTTTTCGAGACCGCCTATAAATTATTTCGTTTATCGAGATTTCTGTAATAGCAACCTTAAATTAGAGTACTAATTTACGTTTTTCAGTCGAGTTTTTTTTTTTTTTTTTTTTTTTTTTTTTTGTAATATTATTGCATTCTATTATAATACACATCTTGTGACCTTTAGCCATTTTTTTCAGGGCCATTCAAATACTGTATATTTCGACTAGTCGATAACATTTACAACGAATTACAATAAATTAACGAGCAGTAGCGAAAATCAATAATGAGATAAAACTCTACATTTTAACCAAATTCAAAAACTATAAAAATAATTAGAAATCTAGAAAAATACATTTGATTGATATCTAAAGGGATCCTTGGCCTTGTTGAGATCTTTTCAGCAGATTCTCTTCTGTTCATTTACGAACAGCTCCCGTAGATTCAAATCCGTAATTGAATTCAAATCTTTCAGTAAAATCTTATTATCTTCTCGATATTCAGCCATGGCTAATTTCTTCGACTCGTTTTGGGCTTCGACCTGTGTAGCTTTCTGCCTACACTCGTAGTCCTCTTTCAACATTTGAGCCAGTTCTCTATTTTCTTCTCTAATAGCATCAACAAGTTTCGTGCCTTCTTCGTCACTTTGCCTCGTCACTTTTGCCCCCTTTTGACTTGCGGCACCCTCGAGATTTTCTTCGTTTTCGTTTAGTGAAGATGAAGACAGTCCGGGTGATATTGATTGAGACGAAGACGGAGCTTTGTCCTCCGAGTGTGACTTTGACAGTGACGGTACATTATTACAATTTTGCCCCTCAAACTCAAAGACTGTTCCTCCTCCTCCATTTGTGTTAATCTCGTATCCGTATTTCTCGATATCTTTAAGGAGGGGCCACACGTGATCGAATCTGAACCCTTTCTTGAAATTAGCATCTTTTATTAAGAGAGATCTAGCTCGAAATAACTGCAAACATAACACAATCTTTTAACGAAACAAAATACAATCTTTTATCAGCAAACACTACAAATTATAATTATTATTATACTACTCACAATTTCTTGTTCGGAAGCGTCAACAAGATTAAGATCCTCCACTTGCTGAATGCATCCCTTCAGTTTGTCAATTGCAGCGAGAATAACTCGCATCCGAGCACACAAGGATCTTATCGGTCTACGCTGAGTAATAGACTTCGGTTTTGTGCTGTGGTACTCGGTATCAATCATTGTCCATAAATGCCCCTTTGACTCTGCTCCTCTAATAGGGCAACGCGATATATCGAGATATACGTGGCACAAGTGTAAGTCTTCTTCACGCGAGTACGAAGAAGTTCGCCGGCAATTCCTCATTTTTATCAAGATTTTGGAATTACGGAAGCTCTACAACAACAAAATAGTAAAGGTTCTCACTGGTTAAGCAATGATTTTAGTGTACATTTGTTGGAATGATTCACTACATAACACCAAATTTGGCCTAAAAAGCTTAAAAATATACATACAATCACACACATACACACGTGGATGTGTGTGTGTGTGTGTACACAACTAGAATAGAATAAATTGGGGTTAACATACATGTAAGAGATCTCAAAAGAGCAAAATTTCTCATTTTCTGCTTCAAAATACACACATAACACACACACACACACCATAATTCATACAATTTCACCATTTGTTTAAAATTCAATTTTCCAAAATACGAATACCAAATCGAATCCGCCACAAAATTTACACCCTAATTTATACATAAAAATACGTACAGAAATTCACCTCTCTGTGCGTGTTTTCGTTCCTTACTTTCCCCTCTTTCTAGAATTTCACCGTTTCGCTTCCCCTGTTGAATCAATAATCATTAGAACGAAAATGGAAACTAGAGAGAGAAAAACCAGTGATGGAGAGAGAGAAACAAGAGCGGAGAAACAAAAGGGATGGCCGGAATTGCTGGTTCAGAGTGGTTGAGGCCCATTGGGCTTTATTCTAATACCGGGCTTTCTCTTTTTAGGCCCATTGGGCTTTATTTTGTAGCCGAATTGGGATTTAATGCATTATCATTTCCTATTGAACTTTCGTGTAAACAGTCTGTTGGGTACCCGTTGAACTCGATTATAATTACAAACCAATAACAAATTGAATAAATACATAAATTTATTCATAAGTAGTACAAGCATATATACTAAATGAGAAATAGAAATCGATTCGGCTCTGGCCTCCCTCCATTGACGGAGTCAATCCTCGGACCCGACCTTTTGGACCTCCGGTCAACTTTCTCGAAACCCCTCTCAAATTAATCATACGTTAGGGTATAAACTAATCCAATCGAGCCAAACATACTAGTGTTAAAGTACATTTGATTTTTTTTCAAAATTTATGTTTGAACGAACGAAATTAGTTAGAGTAACTTAAATTTTCGGTATGCATCACGTGTCGCTATACGTGTTTATTTTCGAGGATAATCACTAAGCTACAAAATATATTTGTAAATTTGGTAATGGTCCATTTTCAAAAAAAATGTGAAGGTAAAGTCCCTATCTATTTTTTCTTGCTAAGTGTAATGCAAGGAGAAAGTGATTGCTCGAATTGAAAATTTTAATGAAAGACAAAGAAGACACCCATAAAAACAAAATTATTTAAATTCAAATTGGGGAAAAAAATCCCACCAAAAAAAAAAACCAGCATCTTTGCAGGTTTTACTAAATTTTACCAGCAATACGACATAGTTTTAATTTCATACAAATATTTATTATTATTATAAAATATTATTTCAAAAAAATTCAAATGACACATTCTTGAGTACGTCATATATATAGGTGCATGCATGTGGGATTTAAATATTAATTAATATATATATATATATGTGACACACAATTATTGGAATAATTAAATAAAAGTGGGATTTGGGTTATACATAAGATGAATAAATACATAATGAAAGAAGCCAAAATGTGTGACCCAAAGTCTATAAGAGGCTAAATCACATCATATATAATAAGTCAAATATGTGGGTATTTGAAACTGAAAGACTTGTTGAAAAACACAGAAAATTAAAAAGGTCTGACAATTAAAAAGTTGTTACAAATAGGCAATATTTATTTATTATTATTATTATTAATTTTTTTTATATTTTGAGAAAGAAAAAAAAAACCAAGTAGTTTTGTTTGATAGCTTTTGGTGGGTTTTGGGGAAGAAAATAAATAAATTAAAAGTTTGAAATGCACAACGTTACAAGTTCCATGTGCATTAATAGTATTAATTTGTTAGTACATATAACAAAGTTACACACACACTAAGAACAAATATTAATTCCAATATTAATTAATTTATAAATATTCCACTTTATATTCCAATATTAATTTGTTGTATAGAATATATCACAAAAAAAGAAAAAAGAAATATACTTTAGTTAAATAACAAAGTATCTTAATTTAGTTAATTAATAGTACTTAATTAACAAGACATGTGTATATAATTTTAGGAGATGTATCGTGCACGCATGTGACATAATGACTATTTCGGACTTCCATAAGATTAATTTTCTAAATTAAAGCATAATAAATAAATAATAAATTTTATATGTTAATATATATATATATATATATTTTATTTAATTCTAGAGACATGTCACCGACTATATATGGAGCTAGTTGAAAAATACAGAAAACTATGGGTAGTGAAATAGTAATTATGTACAAATAAATTGATTGACTTCTCACAAAAGGCTTGCATGGAAAGCTGTTACGAAAAAATGTCATTTAGCTTTTGGTTTATCTATCGATCTTCAAGTTTGAAAATATATAAATATAAATATAAATAAATAAAATAAATAATTCACACAAAATTTTCTGCTACTTTCTGTTTTGGTGTTTTTGGAAGTTTCTCAGCAACTCAAGATGCCTTTTTTGTTTTTCATTTAAGGTTTTTTTCTTCTCTCTTTGTGTGTGACTGTGTGTGTTTAAATATTAGAGAGAGATATAGAGAGAGAGAGTGAGAGAGAATATTAGCCCATCATCATACTTGAGTTAGTGGGGTCGATATATATATTTGGGTAAATTACAAACACCCCCCTGAGGTATGGTCAAATTACAAAACCCCCCCTCTTGTTTGGATAATTACATCTACCCCCTCAACTATGATTTTTTCTTACACCTCCACCCTTATGGTGCCAAATTCAACATAATCATCTAGATTCCGTGAAATGTGCTCTAGTTTGTACTCGTTTTGTGTAAAAATACAGTTTCCGATGCACTACAAACTGATATATACAAGCTAAAAATCACATATTATGATCATCTCGCTTCATAATGTAGAGTTTCAATGGGATAAAACGGGTACCAAAGTGATAATATTCCATATAATCTCGAAGATCCACTAAATTTGAGGAGTTGCGGGGGTGGTTGTAATTATCCAAACAAGATGGGTGTTTTTGTAATTTGACCATACCTCAGGGGGTGTTTGTAATTTTCCCTATATATTTATATACATAATGATAATAAATTCTAGAAAAATGAACCAATAATAATAATAATAATAATAATTATTATTATTATTAAATAATTCCAATTTTAGGCTGTTTTTTGTTTTATTAATTTGTTGAATTTGAAAAGGACATAAGCTTATTGACATTCTGGTGCTGAGAGAATGCGCCGCTGCACACGGAGCTATTTTCTTTTATTTATTAATTTCCCAATATATATATATATATATATATATATATATATATATATATATATATATATATATATATATATATATATATATATATATATATACTTACCATTTATTAATATTTTTTATTGTATTTTGTAAATAAATACAAAATTTATTTATGTGGAGTACTAAATCAAGATTAGTATAAAATTTCCAAGAAAACCCTACGAGTTCTATATTGGAGTAAAAATTAAATTATAAATTGTTAACATAATTAATTTGGCAATTTGAAGTATAATTTATGGATATAGATATTTTCCAATCTATTGATAATATATATGTAATAATTGTTGAGTCACGTGACTGTAACATAGACTCATTGTAGCAACTTGTGAGCCACGATTTGGTAATGGAATGACATGTAGACTATATAAACATGTAAGCAATTTTGTTCATACGTGCAATTTTTCAATTTAAATATAATATTTGATGATGAATTTATTTATTTAAATGATGAAAATTAAGTTGAAACCATATAATTTCCCATCTAATAATTTTTTTATTCAACGGTTCAGATTTTATTCGTTTGAAATGAATGGTAATTAGAGGTGTCTAAAATGTGATACGAACACGAGTATCTCACCCTAAAGAAAATCGTATATAGTAAGTACTTTGGCACCGATCTGTAACCCGTTAATAATCCATACCCTCAATTTAATGATACGACCGCATTATATAGTAAGTAATTTCACACATTTGTCTAACAAATCAATTTTCACACCAACCGCGTAAATTAGAAATTAGATGTTACATCTGATTGTTTACATTGAATGAATTTGAAACGTAGATCTACATATAATTACACACACACACTCTGTGTGCTTAGTGGATAATTATTTAATCAAATCTACGATTTAAATCGACCCGCTGTAAATAACCAAGTGTAGCATCGAACTACCCAAATATGTATTATTTTTCAAAACACACACACACACACATGTGTATGTGTGCTTAGTGGATAGTTATTTAATCAAATATACAGTTCAAATCGACCCGCTGTAAATAACCGCGTGTAGCATCTAACTCCCCAAATATATATTATATTTCAAAATACACACACACACACACAATACACATACATATACACACACAAAACATACCTATATCTACATGACACGTAAGCAAATTTACCAAACCCTCTCCCCCCCTATATAAAACGCAGGCAAATCATCCAAAATTCTATGAGTAAAACTAAAATTATTTTGAAATGGAAAAAAATAATTTCATATTAAAAAAAGTGTCAAGCTTTTTACCTTCTTCATTCAGCTCTTGCCAGTTTCGATCGTTACCTGATGTTGCAGAAGGTTCCATTACCATCACAAAAGCAAACAAAAAAATTCTTCATGAAATTGACCACTCTTCTTTTTTGAATAAATCTCAAAAACCACCCCAAAACTCTTCGAAACCTTCCAAACAAACCCAAAAGAAGAATGATCAAGAAAAAGGTGGTGGCGCTGTGGTTTCTATTAACCACAGCTCGTCGTCTTACGGCGGATGGTTCACCAGCAGCGACGAGAAAGCCCGGCCCGATGACGTCAGCATGTCGTCAAACTCCGGCGACTCCTTCCGCCTGAAAACCAGCCGGAGATTCAGAAGATGCGAGGAGATGAAGAGCATCGACGAGACGGGGCGATGCTCCTTTTCTTCTTCATTCGCTTCGGCTGACACAGTTCTCAGCAAATGCAGCCGGAAAACAGCTCCCGCCGCCACCGCCGCCGCCAAAAAAACCACCGCCGCCGCCGCCCCAAAAAAATCAAGTAAAAAAAAACCCTTCCCAGAATATAATCTGTCCTCCGATCACATATCAACCCAGCTCTACTACAGCAAAGGCGGCGGCAGGGATTCCGGCAAGAATCTCCGGCGCCGGAAAACCACCAAGAGCCGCCGGAAAGTCAAGAAAAGTCGGGAAAAGTCGAGTTTCGAGTACGGCGGTTCGTTGGTGGGAGAGAGTTACGCGGTGGAGAAGAGCTCGAGTGATCCGCACGGAGATTTCAGGGCATCCATGGTGGAAATGATAGTGGAGAAACAGATTTTCGGTGCCGATGATTTGGAGAGGCTGCTGCTTTGCTTCTTGAATTTGAATGCGACGTCGTATCATGGGATAATATATCAAGTTTTTACTGAGATTTGTCAAACTTTGTTTGCTAATTGAACTCCCTCCCTACCTAATTTCTTTTAGGATTTGGTTTTTAATTAATTAATTAATTAATTATTATTATTATTATTATGTACATTAATGTTATTGTTCTTTTTGGTTGATTTTTTTTTTTTTTTTAAATTCAAGGAAAAAAATGTTATCAAATTGATTTTTTTTTTCTGATTTTTTTTTATTAGTGCATGGGAGCAAAATATTGAGAGCCAACTTTAATCTTATGTACAATAGAACATCGATAAATTAATAATAATGTTGCGATGATTTAATATTTCACTAAATTAATACAATTTTATTAATCACTACTGTATTAATTTATAGAGGTTTAAATGCAGTTTTATAAAAAAAAATGACGAATGAGATTTGAATTTGAAATATTTTTGCACGTTGTATTTGTATGGTAATATTTATATTTAAAATTCTACTATATAAAATTTGATAGTCAACTAAACATAACTACAGAGCTCTTGAAACTTAATTTAGTGCTAAATTGTTAAATCAAGTTGTGGAAACTGGAATGGAAATATCGAAGTTGGCTGATCTTAATACGATTTTTTTCGATTTTTCGTTACAATGTTTTTCATTATGAACTACGAAAAATATGAATTTTGGTTTCTTTATATCGAAATTGATATAAATATAAAGAATTCACATTTCCTATCCGTTTTTTTTTTTTTAATTTAAAAAATAGTTCCACATATGCACTAATCGATGGTATCAATATTGTTAGATTTTCTTATGTATATTAAATTATATGTGAACTTAAAAAAATTTGAAATATCCGATCCAAAATAGTTTGCTTTTGGAAGAAGTTTTTTTTATTACAATTTTGTTAAAGTAGTTTGATTGGGCTGTGGCCCGACATATGTGTAGAATAGTTACCGGGCTTTTATGCTTAGAATTGGACTTTCCTTAAATGGGTAACGCTATATAAATATGGGCCGAGTACGAATACATGATAGCCCATTTAAATAATCATTTCAGTTTCGAACACATATACAATAAATAATAACTAATGACACTTAATTAACATCGTGCGGGGATAGTAATGTTTTTTTTAGAGGAAATAATCTTACTGATATTTGCATCCTTCATGCATCAATTCAAATTTATTTTCATACATATATACTTATGTTTTTTTTTTTTGACTAAAACATATATACTAATGTTTAATGGCTTTTCATGTAGAAAATAATATCAGAAATAAATTCATTGTTAACTATTTGTGTAATTGAAATAATTGAAAGATGGTCACAACTCACATGCATTATTTACTTGAGTTTATACTATGCTACGTATATATATTGGGGTATATCTTTACAATTCATATACATATACACACACCTTTTATTTCCCGGTGCAATCTCCATAGAATGTAGCATAGAAATAACTATTTTGTTCGACTATTCGTCGGCTAGTTGGTAATAAATTTGGTCGAACAAAATATGCCAGCTTGATGGAAAAGCCATTAGCAAAAAGTAGAGGAAAAAGGAAGAATAATTGATAATTATAGATAAATAAAAAAATAACCGAAAGGGCTAACTAAAGAAGAACGAAATTGACTGGCTTATAATTGGTAAAATATAATTAGTTGGTGGGGTAATTCACTTTTCTTATGCTTCAACAAATTAAGAAGCTATTATGTCAAATATTTCACCAAGATCTCAACTTGATTCTTGATAATGTATGGAATCTATCGTTTCGATTTCGAACGTGATTTTAACTTTTCTCTAATCTTTTTTTGGCAAATATTCAAAGAAAAAACAAAAATTGTTGTCCTTTTGAGTTAGCTTTGTAATCCAACTTGAATCAGCTAGCTAGAATGAATATAGATGACAAAGTTATGAATGGATGAGTTACGTTTTGAATTTTAGATAACTCAAACGTACATCAAAATTGTGGTCAGTGTTGATTGATTCATATCTTTCTCATCTAATATCCAATCTTGATGATTAACGCTGTTGGAAAGCTAACTCAAAGAATTACAAACTTCTCATTTCGTTTTTTTTCAAATTCAACCAAAAAAGTGGTCAAAATCACGTTTGAAGTTGAAACAATATTATTATTGAAACTAAAACGACATTTTATCGCATCCCGATGTAACTTTATATGTGGATCAATTATTGTGTGTAGTGCTGGTAAAACCATGGGCAGGAAAATTAAAATTTAATCCCATTTTATAGGAGAATATTCTACAAATTAAAGATTCTTTAATTCACAATTTTTGCTTTACTCCAAAATTCTCCTGACCGTAGAGAATGCGCATATGCAGCAGAAGAGATAGGTTCTAAAAACAGCAAAATATTCAAAAAAATAAATAAATAAATAAATAAAAAAAAATAAAAAAAAATAACCATAACTGGAAATATTCAACATAAAATTAAAACACAAGCACAAAAATTAAAAGTGAAAGTGCATTTAAATGATTTAAAAAAAATTAAAGAGGTAGAGAGAATCATTGCTTCATTGGCCTATTGTATAAAAAAAATTATAACACTAAGTAAAATGCAATGTGAATATTTTAATGCAGGCTAGCTAGCACAAATGCATGTGATTTTTGATTTTTTTTTTTTATAAAACAAATAAGGTATGTATATATTACAAACTGTGTGTAATTTATTTATTTTTTATCTTTTTTGATGTAATATTTTCACTAGATTTACATGAGGATCATCGTCAGAATATATATACTTTTTCAAACACATGGAGAGTAGAAAAAATTCATTAGGTTTTTAATTCGTTTTGGCAAATTCGCATATTGATTTTCGGCAGATACTTAGATTCCATGTTTTTTTCAGAGACTTGTCCCAATCAAACATATTCAATAAATACATTTGTTAAAAGAAGAAAAACAAACACATATTCTTTGATTTAATTTTTGTTGTTTTGCTGTTTTTTTTTTATGTCACGCGTGATGAATTCACATAAGTTAATATTCGATAAATTAATAACTTCATCTACGTAATATGGTTTCTCGGTCTCAACTTGAGGACAACGTATCAAAAAATATATACGGTAAATTAATAGAAATTTTGCTCGTCACGACCAACGGTATTAATTTGTAGAGGTTTAACTGTAGATATACGAAATGTGAAACGACCCGATTTTCACGATCATGTGGCGTTTGTATAAGATCCTACATTGCTTTGGAAGGAAACACGAGACCAATAAAAAGGGAGATTTTGTGAGATAAGTATCTTCAATATTGAGAAACAAAAAAAAAAAAAAAAAAAAAAAGAAAAAGAAAAGCTCATCACTCCCAAAAAGTAAGATATATAGATACTCCATGATCATTTTACAGTACACACACACACAGACACACAGTGCTGGTTTCTTCTATGTGTAGTTTCTTGAAAAAAAAAAAAAAAAAAAAAGAAAAATTAAAAAGAAGATATATTATCAAAAGTACCCTTTTGCACTTTAAAGAGAATCTAGTGGAGGAATCGTGACTGAGAATATATATAATGGACATTTCATTTTTGTTTTTATTTAATTTTTCTAAAGAATTATTATACATACATATATGTATATATATAATGCACGCAGGAACACACACAGTGAGTGGTGTGAAATGATGTTTGTGTTATTACATTACATGGTGAAGATGATGATGTGTCACTTTCATACATGTACTCAAAGCTTTGCATGCTTTCCCCTTTTCTTGCATGTTATGTTTAAAGCTCCTCCACCCCAAAGATTCTGGAATTTTTGTGGGCCCTCTTTTTCATATTTATACATTTATATAATTTATACAAATAAACGAATTAACGAAAAATTAAAGTGCACCGGATAAACTTTCGATCTCTTTCTCCAACAATTAATTAACTTGGATATATATTTGATCATTGGTTGTACTAAAAGAAAATTATGTTATAAGTCGGCAACACTATATATAATTTTCCTCTGCGCTTATTAACAAACGAAAACGAACATGCGGGTTCAAAAAAACTAGCAAAAGATCGAAAGACCGGCATGAATTCTTCATATATATATGTATTATATATAAGTTATTGAATATAATCGACAAAATATCTAGACGACTAGATTTACCGAAATCAGGAACAACCTGGCAAACACGTCGAAATCAAGGCACTAAATAATATTACCCTGTCAGCATTGATCTTATCAGAAAGTAGCTACATATATATATATATATATATATATATATACCAAAATAAATAAATTTATGACTTAGGTGCAAAGTTGGGTGAAAATATAAATTAGGTTAAACTTTTATGACTTTGTCACAGACTCACATATATACATACATACATACATACCTACACTGTATGTATATCTATATATATGCCTTCATTTTTATGACAGACAGACATTCCTCTCAGCAAGCAAGCTATAAGCAAATTAAATGAAATCAAAATTAAACCAAATTAATGATGACAAGAATTAATCCCAATCATTAATTATAGACGAAAGAATATATAGTTTGATCATCATTGATTTATAATAACACCCCAACCATTCGATCAGATGTTGACCCCTTCACCTAATTCAATATTACATTGGTCCATACCCCCCACCCCCCACCCCCACCCCCTTGTAAACACACACACACACACACACACACCTTTGTTACACACATATACATCCATACAGCTAATGTGATATATATATTTCTAATTTTCTGTACAGGACCACTATGAATATATCAATTGAAACAAGGGTTTTGTTTTAATTTTAATTTTAATTTTTAAATTTAAAGAAAATAAATAAATAAATATGGGATGGTGGTGTAATGAGTTTGCATGTGCAGCATGTGTACGTACGTAAAAGGGGATATATGTCAGATGAGCCTTCCATATTCATTACCTAGCTAACTAGCTCTTGGACCATTTTTTTCTGGCTTACATTTTCTTCGTCGTCAAAACCCTAATTATTGTTATTTTTTATTTAATTAATTAATGATGATTAGGGTTTGGTGATTTGTTGGTAATGATTCAAATTAAAATTTATTATTAGGGTTTTCATCCACCCCTGAATACTATTCCAGCATTACCAGCTTGTAAGTTAATGGGAAAAGTACTTATTGAAAGCGATTTATAAGATTGATTTTACTAATGTCCTAATTCAGGGCTCCTGTCGGTATATATATCATAGAAGCTGCATTCAAATTGAGTTATTTGCTCTTCAATTTTTTATTATTTTTTTTAATTATTTGAATTTGATAAGAGAAGATCAAATTTCTTTTGAGTTTATATAGTTAGGCCTCGTTTGGCTGAGGAAGTTAGCCATAATTAACTAAATAATTGGACTTTATTTGATGTTTGCTACCCTCAATAACTTGTAGGGTCGACCCGTGTGTGTGTGTGTATATATATATATAATGTTATGTTATTATGGTTTATCTTGCCTGTTAAGCATGCTTATTATAATCAATTTTATTTTGTACTCAACGAAACGAGACCTAGGTGGATTTTATCGACCAAATCCATCAAAATAGCTCAAGAATGAGTTGGAATTGAGAGTTGAGTATTTAAGAATTTCCAAACAAGTTCTAACAAAAACTCAATTATTTTATCGAACCCCTAAACATTCAACGAAAAAACTACCTAAAATGAAAGATAAGGCATAATAAACCACGATAACATAATATTTGGTGATCTCCAACAAGTTATTGGAGATACCAAACATTAAACAAAATCCAATTATTTTATTAATAATGACTAATCTCTCCGACCAATCGAGGCCTTAAATAGGATGATCCTAATCATATGCTTAGAAAACAAGCCACACAAAACTTGTGGGAGAATTACAAGCATATGTACGTAATTATCACTAATTAATTCATAATTAATATGTACAAGTTTGAGTTATGATTATGAAGTATAAAAGCATGCATGTGGCTCAAAAGCAATTCTAGACCAGCGGCTAGTGGTCTACTATCACTTTGCCAACTCCTATAAATATTGGCCCTAACTTAATTAATACGTTAATTAATTACCTTCATTAATTACTTCCCAATTAATTAATTATTTATTTCAAGAACACTAAAAGCGCACTTTGTTTCAGAACTTGCTAAAGGTGCTACTAGAAATGCACGCTTTTTGCTCTAAAAAAGGAAAACGTTATATGTATTTCTACTTGTGTCATTTCCAAAAAAAAAAAAAAAGACACTTTCTTGATAATTTTATACTACCTTTGGGTGTTATTTATTAATTTTTATATTCTTTTGAAATTTAATTAATAATTATGTTGAGTGGGAAACATTTGAGCTAAAAAATATTGATTAATTAATTAATCAATTCGTAAAATGATGGGATGATAGTTATCTATTTGGATCAAGCGCAAGAATAATTCCCATTCACTCCCCACTTCTCATCATATTTATTTTCTATTTATTTGAAATTTTATAGACTTTATAATAATATTATACTATATCCTACTTTAAAATAATTCAAGTGTGGAACTTTCCATGGTATGGCACTTGATTTTTTCCTCTTTTTATTTATTTATTTATTATATTAATTATTACGCATAAAATATCAGTTTGGCGTTATGTAGGAGGATACTGCAAAAGTGCAAATCACTAAACAGAAAAAGAAAAAAAAAAAAAGATGTATGTGTATTAATTTGTGATGAAGGGCAATTAAGTAATTTTACACGAATAATAAAAATCAAGTATTCCAATTTATTTTGTTACAATCTTAGCTGATAATCAATCTAGCACATTCGATTTTGGTTTAATTTTGGACAAATTACGGCCAGCCCCCTGATGTAAGCTCAAATTACAAATAAATCCCTCACGTTCGGATAAATTGCAATCACTCCCCCCAACTATGTATAATCTTACGAAAAACTCCTTCATTTACTAGCTAAATGTGACACCGTAAGGATGGGTGTGCAATTACCCAAATATGAGGGATTTTTTTTCGTAATTTAAACATATTTCAGGGGTCTGGCCGTAATTTGCCCTTTGATTTTTAGTGGTCCTATCTACTACTTGGTATTGCAATCATTCCCCATCCAAATTGGCAGAAGTATTAAAACTTGCACTAAATGTGCTAGTGATCATATAGAATTTTGGTACCAAAGTTTCACAATCAAAACTTTGGTATATATAATAATTATTATTTCGAGTCACTTCCATACATTCCCTAATGCCCACACAACCAACCAATCTCACATGCCTATTAATTCACAATCACAATTTACAATATACCAAAGTTTATAAATAATCAAATCATTCTAGTGAAATCAATACATTATCACAATAACAATACCCCTAGTCACAATCCACTAATTAATAATAAAAAAATATTATTTGCTCTATTTCAAGAATCGAACTACCCTAACAACGGTCACTGAGATGCTACACTGACTGGGTTGTATACATCGGGTACCCACTAAGCACACATACGCATGTATGTGTGTGTGTTTATGTGCAGATCAAAAGCTAATAATCACCCGACGTATTTCACCGACTGTAGCATCAAATAAACCCCTAACAACTAATAGTCAAAACCTAATAAACTAGAGGAAATTTTTTCAATGTACAATAGGGATTTCACCTCAATACATAAACCCTACAAGCACATGAATTAATTTCCTCACTCTAAATTAAAAACCTCTCTTTCATCCTCAATTTGTTGGAGCTTTCCTTATTGTACTAACTTTGTATCACCATTTTTTTTCATCATTGTCCATGTTAATTCTACACATATATATGTATATCCAAAAAAACTAATTGCTAACACAATTAATTAATCAGAAATTTATATATGTTTTTGAATTGAATATGGCCAATTAGAAATGGTTGATAGATGCTTTGCTTCTTCAATCCAACACCTCTCAATATCATCCGCAATGTTTTTCGAATCAATCGACGCGCCGAGAAGGCCGCGTTTGGTGAACCCCACCGCGTAAAGACCGTATTGCCCTTTCCAACCGTTCGGGAACGGCCTTCTCGGGAGGCCGTCTTTCTCCGAGAACATCTCATTTTCCTGCAAGATTACATCGAGCCAAACACGCCTTTAGCTTTCTTGATTAAGTACATTGTATTTGCTAATGTATCTACTTATAAAAAAAAAGGGACCATTTTTTGTATTAAAAAGTAGCATTATTAGTTAATTAATTAATTGTTACCTTTAGCCAACATGGTACATTGCTTTTGTAGCCAGTTGCTAGAACTATTGCATCAAAATTTTCTATACTTCCATCCACAAATTCAACTGATTGATGCCTTAGTCTCTCGATGCTTGGCCGTATCTATATATATATACATACAAAAGAGCAAACATTTTTAGTATATAGAAATTAAATAATTATTATTGCCGATTTAGAAACATGTTAATTAAAGATTAAATTTTTTTTCAATTTTCCAAGAAAAGACCAACCAAAGATGCTTAAAGCAAAAATAAAAATAAAAAAATTAATTAATAAAAATAAAAAACCTAATCTCAACCAAAAAACAAAAGAATCCCTTTTATCCCTTGTTTAATGTTTGGACAAAACTAGTGATTTTTGTCACACGGGAAAACCAAAAAAAAAAAAAAAAAAAAAACAATTTACTGTTCATCAAAGCAAATCAATGATTGATAAAAGAAAGACACTTGCAAAAAAGTATCCCTTTTTTTTTTTGTTTTTTTTTTTTTGGAAGTGATAGATGTTAGAGCAAGCAATGAGGAGTAAGTGTACCTTGATGTCACCACTTTTGATCTTGTCAAGTGTTCCGACATCCAAAACGGGTGTTTTGCCGGAGAGGCTCTTGAGCTGGAGCGGGCCGATGTCGGGTCGATCAAGCCCGAACCGACCCGTATCACCGAGTATGACCCGTGAGACCACTAACAAGAACCGGTCCACAATGCGCACGGGCAACCACTTTAGCAACCACATGGACAGCCCGAAAGTCGATCTTCCTAGCATATCTCGTGGTAGAATGTGCACCTTCATTCACCATCATAACATTCGAAAAAGCAATCAATAATACGAAAAAAATGAAAACATATTAAATAACAAAAATAAATAATGCTCAAATAAATTTTTATGAAGCAATTTTTTTGCGCATGCTTGAGTATTCCAAGAAAGTTAAAAAAACATTAAGGATATATATGTTTCTTTTTTCTGCAACTAAAGGGATGAACTTTGTGTGGGTAGTGGTCCGTTATTAATTAACTAACATATAAAAAATAAAAAAATTAACCTTTGAAACTTGTGAAAAATAATATGTTTTCTTGGGTAAAAATTAGGGTTTCTAATTTTTTTTTTTTTTTGCAAAAATATATTAATTCCCATGCAAATACATACACCACTAGTGTGTGCACCAATTCATTTAACTCTATTGAAAATCTTATTCTTTTATCACTTAAATGAAGAAAAAAAAAATCATTTTTTTTTTTTAAAAGAAAAAAAAACACAGAAACACGCAGTGGAAGGTGTAGAAAAGCTTACTGTATCCCTAACAACAAGGGAAGGATTAGAGCTGTGATTGCAGAGATCCAAACAGACTTCCATGCCGGAGTTTCCGCAACCGACGACGAGCACTTTCTTCCCTTTATACACACTCCCACTTCTGTACTCACTCGTGTGCACCATGTCGCCGCCGAACTCCTCCGCCCCTTCTATCTCCGGCACCACCGACTCCGCATTCTCCCCCGTCGCCGCTATCAGCCACCTACAAACATACTCAACTTCCCCCGCCGCCGCCGTTGTCCTCACCCTCCAGAACCCGAGTTTCTTATCAAACTCGGCGCTCGTCACCGCCCGGTCGAACACCGGCCGGATTTCGAACCGCTTGGCGTACGACTCCAGGTAGAGGATGAACTGCTGCTTGGTGGGGTACGTCGGAAAATCCGCCGGAAAAGACATGAGCGGCAGCTCGCAAAACTGCTTCGGCAGGTGGAGCTTGAGTCGGTCGTAGGTTTTCAGCTGCCACAGAGATGCTATGCAGCTGGATCTCTCTATCAACAGCGACGGCACCCCCTTCGCCTTCAGGCACGCCGCCGCCGCCAGCCCCGACGGCCCCGCTCCGACGATCACCGGACCTGGTACCCACACGCACCTTTTCGAAACCCCGAAATCTACGCTGCAGTAGGGATCGTGCGCCGCCTTCCCCTCAATTTCTCTCAGGTAATTATCCGCCATCATTATTTTCAAATCAATTAATTAAATCACCAAAAAAAAATATAGCTGAAGAACAACTATACGTATACGTGTATATACGTATATATATAGAGAGAGAGAGAGTGGTGTAATCCAAATGGGTGGGTTTTAGATAACGAGAGAGGAGTGAAAATCGGGGGAAAACAAACGTGTTGTTTGGAATTCTGGATAATTAGTCAATCCCATCGTCCGGGTTTATCTAATCTCAAAAACAGGATTCAAAATTCCCCTGAAGAAATGGGAATTGGAATGGATAATCCGGAATTTCTTATCCACGATTTTTGATTGAATCTAATCTATTTTCTTCAATCGATCGGAACAAACACCACGGAGTCTGATCAATCACCATTCACTGCTTGGCTTGTGTTTATATATATATGTGTATGTATATATGTGGTGATATTTAACACACATGTATGTATATATATTTTTGGAGGAATTGAATTTAATTGGTAGAAGGGAGAATTGAAATGAATTCACTGCGGGTGGGGTATTATATAGTGTATGTTGTGTGTGTGTGTGTGGAGATCAGGAACAGTGATTTTAAGCTGTTAAGTGATTTGAATAAACTTATATGTAAGTACTTTTTAAGTGTTGTATGTATTTAATATTTTATTATTATAAACGTGCTACCTCCAATCACATCACTGGTAGTTAGTTAATTAGTTTGTGCCGGATTTATTTTTTAATTTTTTACTGTTTTAAATTAGTCAATAAATGTGTGTATGTCAAATTAATTGAAAAATTACAGTTTTCACCCCCAAGTTTGCACGGATTACACATTTGGTCCCTATGTTTATAAAAAACACAATTAGTCCTTATGTTCATAAAAAAACACATTTGATCCCTCATGCTAAAAAAAATTAACACTTTTGATTATTTTCGTTAATTTAACGTTACTCTATCAGTTAAGTTAGTGATAAGCACATCCAATCACATCACTGGTAGTTAATTAGTTTGTGCCGAATTTATTTTAATTTTTGACTGTTTTAAATTAGTCAATAAATGTGTGTATGTCAATTTAACGGGGAAATTACGATTTTCATCCATCAAGTTTGCACGGATTACATATTTGGTCCCCATGTTCATTAAAACCACGTTTGATCCCTCATGTTTCAAAAATTTAACACTTTTGATCATTTTCGTCAATTTACCGTTACTCCATCAGTTAAGTTAGTGATAAGCACACACTTGATTCTGTTAGTACTAACGAAAAAGACTAAAAGTGTTGAATTTTTAAAACATGAGGGACCAAATGTATTTTTTATGAACATGATTGAAACCAAATGTGAAATTCGTGCAAACTTGAGGAGTATATAGTAAAATAAATTGTTGTTTGATTGAAAATCAGAAACCCGAAATCAAATGTCGGAAATTGAAATTAAAAAACGGATTTGAATCGACGGAATTCGAATTTTCTATTTTCTATAACTTATAATATGAAATACGTACTAATTTTAAGCCGTCAAAAATATTTATGATAATTAAAAATCAAATTCGAAATCTAATATGTATTCGAATTTTTCTTTTTTAAAAAAGAAAATTAAAGATCGAATTTTTCAATAAAAATACCGTTCTAAATAACAAAATAAATGTAATATTTACTATTTTCTAGGTATATCTGTTGCAGAATCTGTGCACAACAATAATGATGTGATTATACACGGATCAATGACGTCAGCATATCCGTCATAGGCGAAATTCAGGAGAAATCATTGGATGACTAATTATAGGTTATATAGTTTAAGTATTGTTAAATCAAAGATTAATTAACAACAATTAATAATTAGATTAGCGCAACGTTTATTATTAAAAAATATATTAATTAATGATTATGAATGCATGGTTGGCATTGGGTTGGACTTTTGTTTAATGGATTGGGCTGGGCAGGTATGCATTGTTCTCACTCTCTTTCATCTTTCCACTCAACACCATTACTTTTTTTTTATTTTTTAATTATTACCAAAAATCTAAAACCACTAATTATTATTATTATTAAAACCTTTTCAAATAAATATATATATATATATATATATATATATATATATATATTTTAATTATTTTTTTTTAAATCTACAAATAAACATTTACCTAAATGTGTGTGTGTGTGTGTAGAATTTGAAGTTTGAACAACATGATTGTGATTTGGATCGACCATCACTATAGATTTTTTTTTTCTCCTTTTCCATTAAATTAATTAAAACTTCAATAAATGTTTTGACAAGTATATAATTTCCATTCTTGGATCTTAGAATTTTCAATGGCAATTGACACCTATTTTTTGAAAAATGTTTTAACAATTTAATATTTAACTTACTATGTCATTTTCTTTAATTTCCTTTTCGAAATTAATGTCGTCATTAGATCCTTATCCGGGGATGGGGTTTAGATGGTCGATGAAATGCTACACCTGGTGAAAAACATCAGGTGATTTTGTATCGTAGATCAATAGTGCAGAATCACTCAGTGTATTTTATAAAACTAGGTTTCGGTAATACAACGTAGGGAATGTCGGCACAATTATATAGATAAATAAATATAAATTTGTATATATATGTATAGGAAGATCACTTTGATTTCAATAAAATTCAAAAATTGCAAATTGTTATAATATATATTTATTTAATTATTATTTTTTTGTTTAGGGTCTCTTGTGAATCCCATGGGGCAACAGAAAAAACCACTTTGTCCTTGAATAAAATGAATTTGTCCAATCCAAAATGTGTTAAGTTGTTGAATACTGTTCTCTTTATTCATTGCAATATATCTTTAATTTGGATGACACATTATTCCACATATTCATAGTATTTATTAAAAAAAATTAAAAAAATAAAGACATGATATATATTTATATATAATATATACTTTCAATAATTGGATATTTTTTCTTGACAAGACACGTTGCCCTTTAATTTAACAAGCATTATGTAAAGTTCTTGAAACTTGATCTTTTTGTTGGAGCAATGATATTATTATTTTTTTTATTAATTTAATTAGTGTCTTTGTAAGGAATGGACTTAAATGCATTATTACTTAGTAAATAATTTAATTGAAATTATGAATTTTATATATATTAATTAAAGGAGTGGTGTCCTAATTGAGGAATGATTACACATAAAAAAAAAAAAAAAAAAAGATGTTAGTGAATTTAAGATGATACAAATTTTATTCCTTGTTCCTCTCATTTGGGAACTAAGATTGAGGAGAATCTAGCATCTCTATAGTGTCTATAGGCCTATTAGGCTACTAGGTGTATATATATACACACATACATACACCACAAGTATATATATATATATACACCTCCGAGTGTGTGTAATTGAGAATGAGAAAGAAAGGGGGAAGAGGTGTAAGCCAGTTTAGTGTGTGTTTGTGTGTGTGTTAATGTTTGTGTGTGTGTGTTTTGGGCCCACTAAATTGGTGCTAGTGGCCACTCATTTCATATGGTATAACAAATTAAATTAAAAAAAAAAAAAAAAAACATCCCTTAGAAAATAAAAACAAATTAAAAAAAAAGTAGTTAAAAAGGTGATATGGGACATATTTGAAGGCTCCCTTTCATCTACCCCAACTCAAATTTAAGTAGATGGTCCATTTTCTCTTTTTTCTCGAACCCTACAAATGTTCGTTATAATTTGTTTTACGCTCTACTCGATAAAATTTATTTAATACATACAAATGTTCGTTATAATTCGTTTTACGCTCTACTCGATAAAATTTATTTAATACAGGAGAGAACATTTTTTCTTTTGGTTCCGACTCAATAGAAAGGTTCTAAATTATTAATCCAATATCACCTAATCCAATGTAATCTGATACATAGAAATAAATGAAGCCTCAGAACTTATAAGAATCTTCATTGAAGTAATAAAAAAGACAGAGAATCATAAAATGTCCCACACTAATTATGTATGAAATATTTGTAATTATTATGTCCGTGAAATAAAGTATAAAGTAATAAGGTTAAATTACGGTTATAGGATGGAGATAAAATTTATTTAATTTGAGTTTAGATATGCTTAATAGGGTCAAATCAATGGGCATATAATTTCTTTATTTAATGGGTCACGAGCCCAATATTGAAGACTACTGCCAATGAGGCCCAATCACCTTTAAGTAAGGTTTGGGCCTGACTATCTCAATCTATATATAATATAAAAAGAGAATCTATGCCCTCAATGATTGACATGTGGCAAATGATGATGTCATTTGTCAAAATTGCTTAGTTGGAGTTCAATTGATTAGGTGGATTCTTCAATTGATTAGGTGGCATTTTTATTTATGGATGTTTTTAAGTTTTTTCCTATTTTACATTTACACAATCATTTAATAATTATCACATGTATATATATATTATTTCCAAAGTTAATACTTTATAAATTCGAAATAAAAAATCTTATTTATATTTTCAGTATTTCAAAATATATTTATTCAAATAAGTTCATGAAACTCAATTGTTTTACGAATATTCAAATAATTTTCATAAAAAAAATATTTTTTTAAATACTAAAATATTAAAATAAAGGAATATGTTGTTGTTGTTGTTTTTTTTGCTTTTCTTTTTTAATTTTCAATATTTTAGAATATTCGAATATTCGTTTCATTAAAAATAATAATAAAAAAAATATTTTAGTTTTTAATTGAAGTATTTAAAAATATACACTATTTTTTATATAATTTTTATTATACCATATTTCAAATTAAAAATAATTATATTATTTAATAAATATACAATGCACGGTGGATTAATTCTAAATGCAGTAGTTGGTTGTATATTTGAAAAACACTATTTAATATATAATATGGCCCGAACTACAAACGGATTATGCATTATATTTATTAATTATTATTTCAAATAAAATATCAAATCACCATTCACCAATATAAATGAATCTTTAATATTCCAAGATTCCATCATATCATCTTTGATTGATTTAATTTATACTTTAATTCAAAATTGAATGGTAAAAAATAAAAATCGTATCTTCATATTTAATGTTTTTATATTGCAAGATTTTATTTCCACAAGTTATTATTTTTTTTTGGGTTGTTTCCTTTATTTGTTTGATTTGATTTCATTTACTAATATATAAATCTTTTGAATTTTTAATTTTTCCATAGAATTAAGTTCATTTTCAATACTATATAAACCCCTCAATGTTCATTTCATTTTTTTCTACCACCATTCGATTACAAAGTGCACAATGTTCGTATTATACAGTTTCATATTACATTTTTTTTTTATCATTTCTTATAAATTATTATAAGTATATATGCATAGTTTTATATTCATAATTAATTTTATATATACATATTAGTACTATTTGTATTTCTTTCTCTTGGGTTTTAATTTTAATATACTTTTTTTTTATTGTTTTCATGCAGTTTATTAAATAAAGTCGTGCGTACTTTATGAAGATCAAAAAAATTGTTTGCGCTCAGTCCAAACAATGTGTTCTTTGCAACGCGTATTTTGATCCTAATTTCGATCCATGTATATGCGTCTCATGTAGGGAATCAATCAAAGTCGTTCCACGCTCTGGATCTTGCATAATCTTTAACAAATTGGAATTCAATGTATTATGTTCTTATTGATGTTTTGGTTTCATTGATATTCGTTGTTACACTTAATAAAACAAATAAGTGTATACAATGTATCAACAAATTTTTGTTTTTAAATTCTTTGTTTAATTAATATTATTTCATTTTTTATTATCCTGTCTTTATGTTATTATGTTATTGTTAACATTCTTTTTTTTTCTTTTTTTTTCGCATCATTATTTGTATTCTTTAATATCCGTTGTTTCGGTAAAATTATTTTATGTCTCCTTACTTCTTTATTTTTTTTATGTTTGGCAACTTCCATTAATTTTTCCTATCCTAATTTTCTTATATTTTCATTTTTATTTTAAAGTTCTTTTTTTTTTGTCCCAATGTGATTCTTACCAATTTTTCTTTTGCTTTCATTTTTTCTTATATTTTTATTTTTCTTATAGTTTCATTTTTATTAACTATATTATTATTATTATATATTGTTATTTTATTTTTTCGTTGTTCATTTTTTCATTGTTTTTTTTTTCCTTTTCTTATTTTCTTTTGCAGAACCTTACCAATTTGTGCAAATTATGTAACAATAATGGTTACGTACTGAAGAATATGGAGTATGATGTAATCAACAATAATTTTTTTGTATGAGTATTGTAACAGTCAAAAAGTTGAATATAAATTATTATGTCTTATATCAAGTTGTTATGACCGAAATATTAATTTTCGTTAGGTGTAATTTATATTCATATTTGTGTTTTATAAACAAATTGTAAATATAAATTGCATATTTTTATAATAATATTCAAAATCTTTTAAAAATTTAAAGTCATATTGTTTTATAAATAATATTAATATATTTCATTAATGCATTATTATGTACTATATTCATCTGATTAGTAATAGGTCAATTAATCAAATGAAATATAGTAAAACATACTTGAATACATTATATGAACAATATTAATTTGTACATGTCATGAAATTTATATTGGTCTTTAGTATATTGCAAATTAATTATCCGAATATAATTTTGAAAAACTTAATTTGAAATAAAATCAATTATCCGAAATTATATAGTAATTTGGATCGATCATTTTCATATATATTTTGAACCGTATCAATATGTAATGATTTTTACACCAATACTAGCTAATTAATATTTTGATTTTTAGTTTGTTTCATTTGGATTAGAAGATTAGATTTTCCGTTTTTAACTTACCATTTTTCGTTTCAATTACTCATTGTTATGTATGTGCTCATAACTTGCCATTTTTTGTTGTAATCAAATCACCGGAGATCATTTTCTAAAAGGAAAGTCAATGAAACTATTTAGTTGCTAATTAAACACACGTTTAACTAAATGTAATATATAACACATAATTTGATTTCTCCTAAATATAAGCAGTATATAACCGACTCATAACATAATATCCCATTACTATGGTAATTTATTTTCTTTACTTTTTAATATGCTGACTAACAAATTATTGAGTTTATGAAATCAAATCAAACTAACCCTAAATTAATCAATTATTTTACTCCAGTAATACATGTAATAGTTATTTCATTAACAACATGTTATGTACCTTTTTTTTATTTAAAAAAATAAGTATAAATACCCCTTTGAAACCTATTCCAACTCATTCATACTCTACCCACAGTTATTAGAATCACATCAAAAATTGGTTTGGCTCATATGCTATTTTTTTCTGTAGTTATATCGATTATATACTATTGTGTATAATATATAACTAATTAGTTTGTCCAATGCATTGTATTTATTGTAAATTGTTACGGTTCGATTTTCTATATATTTGATACTAAATTATAATTTAATTTATGTTTGTTATTTATTTTTTATTTTTTTAGATACATGGCTAACGTCGTGTGTGTAATATGTGGCAACATCAATAAAAGAGAAGTAATATTATTTACGTTGAAGAAGAATTGGACGTGGTTAAGGTTGATGTTGATAACTTTAAGTTGGGATTTAAAAAAAATCTTAAATCTAATGATATATGTCAAATAGTAAAAACACATTATTTATTTATTGTTTGTACTATAGTCATTTCAAATATTATGCTTTTTTATTTAACTTTTATTTATATCATATAAATAAAGAATTTGTCCATGCGGATGACTATTTTTTGTAAAAAAAAAAATAGAATTGGAGTGTATAGGTCGAAGTCCCTACAGTGTGGTTATTTGTTCAAGGAAAAATAGCTCGGGTTTGAAGATGGTGGTCAATGAAGGCTGGACAGATTTTTGCGAATTATATATAATATGTTCTGACAATACATATTCTTTTGTTTTCACCCCTACAAAGTAGTATTATTCAAGTAATACATGTAAAAGTAAAAAAGATGTAATTCATGTATTTGGTGTTTTATATAAAATATTTAGTTAATTGTTTTCGTATAGTTACATAAATTTTATACGTTTTGTCAATCTTCATTTGATTCATGTATTTCGCTTATTCGATGTTATACATCAAAGATAGTGATTGTGATTTTGTGTCAATATAGTTACATAAATTTTATACGTTTTTGTCAATCCACTATTGTTCGTTATTTTTAACTTTGAAATTAATTTCTAGAAATGTACCCACTATTTCTTCATGATTCTTTTTGTTTACATTTTCCAATAATATTTCTAAAAGTATATCCATTATTGTTTGTATATGATTTCTAAAGAAATATCTTTTAATTCTTCAAATTTTCTTTCCTTAAATTATTAAGGAGTTTGTAATAATTTTAAGGTTCTTTTCCCGTTTTTGGTTTTGCACGATCATGTACACATGTACACATTGATAATTTCTTCTTAATATGATTTTAAATATATGTACGAAATGTTTAGATAAATACGTAAAAGTAACTTTTTTTATTATTACTTTAATACAGAATCAATATTTTCAATATTTTTTTTCTTAATTTACTTAGGATATTTTAATTTGATGGTTTTTTTTAATAATTATTTCAATGTTTCAATATAATTGTTTGTAATAATTATTCTTCGTATCAATTCATCATTTAAGAAAAATAAACTTTTAACATTCATCTACATTCAACCAATCTATCACAATATAAGTTAATTAATTATAGTTTCTCATATAAAAAGATCACTACCGATTTCGTTTTTAAAGATTGAGTATGAAAAAAGGAATAATTGGTGATAAAAAATTTGTAAGATGATTTGTTTTTGTATGAAATATAAATTTCAAGTTTCAGTGAGTATATTAGTATTAGTATTAGTATTAGTATTAGTATTAGTATTAGTATTAGTGTATTAGTATTAGTATTAGTATTAGTATTAGTATTAGTATTAGTATTAGTATTAGTATTAGTATTAGTATTAGATATCGGTTTTGGTATCGATATCAGTATTGGTATCAGTATCGGTATTGGTATCGGTATCGATATCGGTATAAGTATCAATATCAATATTAATATCTAGATCAGTATCAGTATCAGTATCAGTTTCATTATTTGTAGCAATATCAGTATGTGTATCAATATCATCA
>NW_012194874.1:6972-21268 GCF_000504015.1 Erythranthe guttata | reverse complement strand
TTTGCATGAGGTGCGAGATAGATATGCTGCGTAAAGGCATGGCAAGTGGTGGTCCGCGAACGTCAAGTTCGTCACAAACTCGACTCATCGACGGTCGTGACTTTGGGTCTGAACCAACACATGTTAGTGCTATTCTCACTACACGAACCACATCCCTTGCCGCCTTTAGATCTTCATCATCGGGAGACGGTAGCCTCTTATCCAACAAGTCTTTGAGCATTAAGTTTTCGGAATTTCTTTCGGACACGAGCATGGATGTAAGAAAATCCCCTGGGTGACTCCCAAACATGGTTTCCAACGCCACCACTCCGAAGCTGTACACATCGCATTTTTCCGTAATAGCCATTGTATAGGCCAATTCTGCCAAAAAAAAAATATTAAACTTTTCAAAATCCGAATAGAAATAAATAAATTAATTGTCGTTGCTATATATATTTGTATACCTGGTGCAGTGTAGCCGTGAGTGCCTACAGTTAGAGTCTGATTGGAAGAATCGGGATCCAACAATCTAGCATAGCCGAAATCAGATAAAAGCGTCGAGCTTTGAATTGAGAAGTACGTTGCTTGTGGAGATGTCCCTGTGCAAAATTGGTGGGCTACAATCGTGATGCATGTACGAAAGAGCGCGTGCAATTCCCTCCACGATATTCACTCTCTTCGCCCAATTTAGCTCCACCGCTTCGTCCGAGTCCCTCAAGACGCAAAATAGGCTGCCCCTTTGCATGTATTCGTATATGAGAAACATGCAGCGCTTGTGTAGGCAAAACCCCAAAAGCTTCACAATATTTCGGTGGCGTATTTCGGACAGAACTTTGGCCTCATTCCTAAAACACATGTAATTTGGATTCTCTCCTTCGAATTTGTGGAGCTTTTTTACCGCGACAACTTTTCCGGTGGGCAGTTGTGCTCTGTGGACACTGCTGTAGCCTCCAGTTCCGATGCAGTGCGTAAAGTCGAAATCTTGTGTTGCTTCGATAATGTCTTCGTACGCAATCTTACCGTCGTAATTCCATATTTTGAAAATGTCTCTGTGATTGAGATCATGCTCCACCGAGGTTGTCTTCTTTCCATTGAAGTAGTAGTAGTAGATGAATACGATGAATATAGCGTAAAAAAGGCAGCCGAAGAACAGAGCAAGTGTTGTGGAGTCTAAGTCTCTAGGGGGGAGTAATCGTTGGTTACTGCGAAACGAGCTTTCTGGAAACGCGTGCCAAACCCCAAATGGAACTCGACCCTCTAAATCGTTGTAGGATAAATCTATATTTCTCAAATTGGAAAGAGATGCAGGGACTGTACCATAGAGGTTGTTGTGGGAAAGATCGATATTCAGTGAACGTGCATTAGCATAATATCCAATGTCAAATGGCATCTGTTCGGAAATTAGATTACGGCTTAAGTCGATAGTTTCGATTGATGGAAGCTTCGCAATCCCTGCTTCAAAGAAACCTTTCAGCTGATTATGGCTCAATCTCAAAGATTTCAATCTTGTCAACCGGCCCAAAGTTGAAGGCAAAGAGCCGTTGATCAGATAGTTGTGGCTCAAATCAAGAGCAACCAAGCTCGCAAGATTTCCTATTGTAGATGGGATGGCACCGCCAATGGAGTTATGAGAAAGGTCGAGTGACTCTAATTTGGTGAGATTTGTGAGTGAAAGAGGCAAATCGCCTACGAGATTATTGCGGGATAAATTGAGATAAGTTAGTTTGGAAAGAGCACCTATTTGGGGCGGGATGCCGCCCGAGAGCAACATTCCATTGAGATCGATTCTAGCAATTTGTCGAAAAGCAAGTAGATCCAACTCCTCAAGGTAATGAGAACGGTATGAATTATAATTATATTGATGCATACTTATCTCTGCGACATAGCCCGCATCGTCGCAAGTTATGCCGTTCCACTTGCAATATTGATCGGATGTAATGTTTCTAGTACTATTATCATTATTATTGTTCGGCCACCAACCGCTCGCAACCAAAGCCTTCGACTCTCCATAGTCCGCGGCACGCGTCGTTGCTGCTATAATCATCATCATGGCTATGCTGGTGCGTATGATAGCAATGCAAAAACCTACCCTCCTGCTAGAATTCATTGAACATACATCCATATATAATTATATAATTAGAGGAAACAAAAAATAAAAACTGAGATAGGAATATTTTGCATATGCTAGCAGCTTATAGGTAATTTTTTTTTTTTTTTTCTTAAATTCAATGAATGAGTTTTGCACACAAGGTCAACGCATTTGCATGGAAGTCCAGCTCACTACAAGGAGGACCCCACCAAACCGGTTCGACCAGTTATTCCCCCTTCATTTCTACGTTTGCCGGTCAAACTGGTCGGTCCGATCTGATTATGACAACGTTGCTTACCAACGAAGAGTTATTAATTTTAAATACACTATTCATTCCATGGACTTGACCATGACTTACAAATGCCTGAGTCATTAATTTAAAAATGTCCCTACCCAACACCTAAATATCACTTTGGAGTATTTTTTTATTGTTCCATATTATCTACCATTTTACAATTCCAATGAAGAAGAAGAACTAAAACTTTTATTTTAATTAATTTTGAATTGAGGTTATTTTTAAATTAAGTTTAATTGAGTCCTTAGAACTATTAATTTCACCTATATGAAATCTTCAAATGAAAAGACGAAAATGCCCATCTAATTTCGCATTGTGTGCACCGTAAATTGTGAAGAGTCGCGAGAATATTCATTCACCTTAGGTGGTTAAGTAAGCCAAAATAACAGGTCTGGGAGTGCCCCTGCAAATTATTTTTGATAAGGTAGCAAAGTGCAAAAACGGACAAATTACAGGTGGCAAAAATTCTATTAACCCTATTTTCATTTGACCCTTGCTCAAATGATGGAAAAACACAAAATTGATGACCGAATTGAAATTTTCAAAAACCTTAAATATGGGGTTAGGTTGCAATTACAAAAATAATTGATTAGAATTAACTGTGTTTCTTCACAGACGGATCTCCACCACTCTACCCCAATCCGCCACCGCCACCGCCACCACACACAATGCTGTCGCGAAATCCAAATCCGTCCGGCCAGAAAATTGAGAAATATGACAGAAAGAGCAGCTGTGGTTTCACGTGGCGGCGGTCAGAGAGAATTTGCTCGAGATCTCAAAATTTGCACCTTAATACATTAAAACTTAAAACATGAATCCAAAACTGATGGATTACAGTTTTAATCCAAAAATCTTGCGTGAAATGACTTTGGTGAAAAATATCTCATGTTCTTGTTTAAACACAGGGTTAATATTGTAATTTGCAATATACTGTTTAGTGTTTACGGTAAATAGCATTTTACTACTTGTACTTTGCCCGTTTTTAAACTTTGTCACCTTAACAATATAAATTTGCATGGGCACGCTCAAACCAGTTATTTTGACTCACTTGACCACCTACTGCTGATTTCTAGGCAAATCTTCGCATATTGCGGCATTGGCATATTACGGCGCACGCTTTTTCATCTTTTCAACTCAAATTAACTTGTTTGTCCTATTTTCTTTTTCCATTTCTTCTCTCTCGCACATACAAAGATAACACATCATCTTCTTCTTCCTTCCTTTTCTTCTCATCATCCTTTATTTATGCCCATCGCGCAGCCGCCAAACTTGCTATCGAGCCATGGTGGTTTGAACTCCGGCAGCAACCCGTACGACATGCTCATGTTTTGCTTGGATTCTACCACAAGCGCGTTCACCACAACCACTACGGGTTGTGCTGCAGTTCCCACTTAAGCAGCGCCACCGCTGGGGCTGTTTCAGCAGTGGCTTGAGGGCGGGATGAACAACGACTGCGGAGTCGGTGGCGCGGAAAGATGGCCGAGGCAAGAAACGCTTACACTTCTTGAGATCGGATCAAGGAGGCCAGCCGGTCTAGGATAAAGTCTCAAGCTAAAAAAAGATTACTACTATTTACACACACCATGTGTGTTTTCCAATAGAGGGTGTTTGGCTAAGCTTATTTTAAACAGTTGATATGATGTCGCGTATGATAAGATGTTTTAAGAGTTGATAAGCTGTTACATCTTATTTTTAGGATTAATTTTTAGAGTGTTTGGATAATAAGTTTATTTCCTATTTTTACTTATTATAAAATCTTAAACAAAAAGGTGGGGTAGATGTAGTATTTTAAAAAGTCTTATTTGCTCTTCAACTACTTATTTTTAGACCAAATTAAGATCATTTTTTTAAAATTTACCAAACACTTTGAAAGAACTTATAAACTCTAAAATACTTATAAGCTCATTTTAACATCTTATAAGCTTAGCCAAATACAGTTCACCTTACTTTTTCAATTCCCAAGAACACCAAAAATCATAAAGGTGATTAATTATTCTCTTCATTAATTAATTTTAAATAAACAAGAGCACACATGCACTATAACAAATTAAATAGAGCCCAACCTATTAATATCTTTAATTTTCAAAGAGAACATTCTACTTCAATTTTAATCGTTTTTCTACCGTCCCACAAAAAAATTAAATAAATTAGGGTAAATTACAAATGCCCCCCTGAGGTATGGTCAAATTACAAAACCCCCCTCTTGTTTGGATAATTACATCTACCCCCTCAACTATGATTTTTTCTTACACCTCCACCCTTATGGTGCCAAATTCAACATAATCATCTAGATTCCGTGGAATGCGCTCTAGTTTGTACTCATTTTGTGTAAAAATATAGTTTCCGATGCACCACAAACTGATATATACAAGCTAAAAAACACATATTATGATCATCTTGTTTCATAATGTAGAGTTCGAATGAGATAAAACGGGTACAAAAGTGATAATATTCCATATAATCTCAAAGATTCCACTAAATTTGAGGAGTTGAGGGGGTCGTTGTAATTATCCAAACAAGAGGGCTGTTTTTATAATTTAACCATACCTCAGGGGGTGTTTGTAATTTACCCAATACATTAAAATACTGTCTTCCTTACTCTTTTTTTTCCTTTTTTTTTCCTTTCTTTTTTTCATTAACCTTTAACCAATAAATCATCACTTGTGTATTTTATTTTGGGCAAAAGTACTTCGCCCTTTTGGCGGAAAAAGGCAAATCTTTTGTGTGTTCAAAAGGACGATGAGGAGAAATGAAAGGAAGAAGAAGACGATGAAGCGAGCGAGAAGAAATGGAACAAAAATTAGGGGCCCAAGTTAATTTGAGTTGAAAAGACGAAAAAGCTCTTGCATTAGGCATGTGCAATTCACGTGTGCCGGAATATGCCAAGTTTCGACTAGAAATCAACAGTAGGTGGTTAAGTGAGTCAAAATAACGGGTTTGGGCGTGCCCGTGGAAATTATTTTTGTTAGGTGGCAAAAGGCAAAAACGGGCAAAGTACAGGTAGCAAAATACTATTTATCTTATTATTTCTACTAATTTTTTTGTTTTGGTTCAGATAACTTAAAGGGTAAAACGGACAAAATATTTTCTGCCAGTTTAAACGGTCAAACACCGGTCAAAGAAGACCTTTCGTAATTCGCAAAATTGGAGAGAATTTTCGTAATCAAGTCTTACCTTAAGCTTCTCGTAAATTACTCAAATAAATATAACAAACAAGTTACCGACATAACAATAACAAACATCATAATTATCAAAAACAAAAGAAGTACCAAACATCAAACTTGTATAATTTATAAAGCCGACATAACAATAGGAAACACTTCATGCACTGGGAAAATTGGTTTACCCAGTGCACATATATGGTTGGCGCGAGTTCCTTATTACCAAAAAAAAAAACACTGGGAAAATCACCTCCGCTTTATTGTTCTTCATGTAGCAAATTCTTTTTGAATCTTGAGCAATTCATTAACAACATCTGGCATGGACTTTCGCTCCCTCGGCATTTCCTTCGAACACGACAACCCAATCCTCATAATAGAACACACGCAATCCTCAAACTTACTCTTATTCTGGTGAGGGCCTATTCGAATGAGAGGATCCACAATTTCCATTACACGATCCGGCAACGCAGCCCGGACAAAATTATGAAGATTGACATGATTCATAAATGAATCATCCGTTGGTCTTCTATTCGTGAACATCTCCAAAACAAGTATACCATAACTATATACATCCCCGTTTGTTGAGACCGAGTTGCACATCCCATATTCTGCACATAGGTTGAAGATAAATTATTAGCCAGATAATTTAATATTTCGCTAAATTAATAGAATTTTGTCGGTCATGACATTATTAATTTATAGAGGTTTAACTGTATTGATGATTATAAATAATGATGCCGGCCGTACCTGGTGGAACATACCCGACAGTACCCTTGATCCCGGTTGTGCTGCTGTCGTTTTCAATTATGCTCGAGATAATCTTGGACAAACCAAAGTCGCCAACGCAAGCCATCATATGTTGGTCCAATAGAATGTTGCTTGGCTTCAAATCACCGTGAACAATTACAGAATCGGTGCCACAATGCAGATATTCAATGGCTTGGGCAACATCAATGGAAATATTGAGCCTCTCAATCAAATCAAGGTTTCTAAGTTGTTCGTGAGATTCTTCTTCTTGTTCAGTGTTGTAGTACAACCATTTATCCAAATTACCATTTTCCTTAAATTCGTAGACCCGAGCTTTGAAATCATTTCCTTGGAAGTCTATGCTCTCACAGACACTCAATATTTTCACGAGATTTCTGTGTCGTACGCCTCTTAGTGAATTACATTCCGCCAAGAAGCTCTTGGAGGCCCCTTTCACAACAAGATTAAGCACTTTCACTGCTACAACCGTCACCCCATCATCAAGAATACCTTTGTAAACATAGCCAAATCTCCCGAAGCCTACTAGGCTGGTCTCGACGAATCCGCCTGTTGCTTTAAGTAGATCGGAATACGAAAGCCTCAAGAAAGGGGTGCCGGTTAAGGACGGTAGAGAAGAAACACTTGCGTTGGGTGTTCTTCTCTTATAAAGAAAAACAACGAGGCCGCACAAAATCGCTACGAATCCTGCGACTGGGATCACGATTTTTAGAAGCGTGGAGAAGTTTTTCTTTGGTGGCGACGGAGTGCAATGAGGAAGGTCTAACTCAAGAATTCCTCCACACAATTTTGCATTACCTTGTAAGGAAGATGCAGTCATATTTTTGAACACTCCGGTCGTTGGCACGTTTCCTTCCAAACTATTGAAAGACAGATTCAATCTTTCGAGTCGAAGATCACCCAAGAAACTTGGGATCGACCCTGATAAATTGTTTCGTGAAAGATCCAAATATATTAAGCCCGTCAAAGAACTTAGTCCCTGAGGTATTTGTCCTTCGAACGAATTGCCTTGCATGTCAAGTCGTTCCAAGCTACTGCATGTCCTTAAAGAGTTTGGAATAAGGCCGGATAACTTGTTGTTCGACAAAAACAAGTTTGCTAAGTTTGACAAAGATCCGACTTCAACCGGAATCGAACCGGTGAATGCATTGCTAGACATATCTAAGAAGATAGAAATCGAGGAAAGATTCATAAGTTCGCCCGGTATGTGGCCATTGAGATTGTTACGAGAAAGATCTAACTGCAGTAGTTTGGTACAATTTCCAAAACTATTCGGAATACTTCCGGACAAGTTGTTTTCGCTCAAGGATAAAGCGTTCAACAAACTTAAGTTTCCGAATGAAAACGGTATCTCGTCCCTAAACCTATTTCCTCTCAAGATAAGTCGACGTAAATTAGTAAGTTTCCCGATGCCTAAAGGAATAGGACCATCCAGATTATTTTGGCCGAGAGAGAAACGATTAAGGCTCACAAGGTTTCCGATACCTGAAGGAATGGTTCCATGCACTTGAGTTTGAAACATCATAAATGATCTGAGGTTAGTGGACAAATTCGTAATCGACTCCGGCAACGAACCGCTTAAAAAGTTTTGACCAACTTCAAGAAGCTCAAGGTTTGTGCAGTTAGTTGTTGGGTGCTAAATACCCACACGCAAGTGTACGTATCGCAAACAAGTAGTAAAGTAGACTCGTGAGAGTCGGATGTCGATCCCACAGGGAATACGCAAATTATTTAATCCTAAGTACCAAATTTTAACAATTACGATTTTTATCCAGCCTACGCAAGGTTGTCAAATTAATTAACTAAATAAATTAAACTAATTATGAAAGCAAATAAACACGAGAAAATATCAATAAAAACGGACCTAGGATTTTATCTTCCCCCTATGCAAGAATTGCTCACCCAAAACCTCTCAATTATGAAATATATGATTCATGATTATTAACCCGAGACACTAATTTACTCATAACCCGCTGTCGCGTGTATTATGAGTCTATTATTCATACACGATTCACTATATGTCTATGCAAACCAATTATAAATAAAGCATTAACTCACAAGTCTCGTAAATGGCTACCTAAGGTGATATCTGTATGTCTACGACACCACATGCAATTGACACACTCATCCGGTGAAAACTACTCGAAGGCTCTTATACTTACCGTCTAATTATCAAAATAGCTCTGTCAAGTCAATCCCAATAATCACAGATAAAGCACATAAATTGATCAAGTTCATGCACTAACAATCATAACAAGTATAAGAAATAATCATAAAATCATAATTGCATAATCTCAAGAAAACGGGTTCACAATCCCCACATAGGGTTCCAACAAAATCCTAGATTAAAAACTTAGCTACTCATAACGAAAAACATAAAAGTAATAAAAATCATAAAAGCTATAAATAAAAGTCAAAGAGGGGAACTAGGATGAAGATTCGTCAAGTCTTCGTCTTCGTTCTTGTGCTCCTTGATCGCGTGTAGAAAGATGAAAAAATAAAAACCTAAAGATTTAAGATAAAAGGTAAAAGATATCTCTAATTGTGTGCTTGTGGCCTTTAAATAGGGTGCAAAAATATAATAGGGCGGGTTTCCTTGTGTAATTAAAATTCCTTCACTGCGCCTTCACGTCCATCCGGACGGCCGTGCGAGATTATGCTTTAAAATCCGCACGGCCGCGCGGGCTTTAATTCTGCAGGAAATCTGATTTTTTTCACTTTTGGCCCACTTTTTCTCTGAATTTGCAGTTTTCACCCCAAAAGTTGTCAATTCTCCAATTTGCACCTAAAATACAAATAATAGCCATTTTAAGCACCAATTATCATTAAAACACACCAAAAGCTCCAATTAAAAGGTATAATTAAGTGTATAAATATACACTTAACATTAGTCAACGATGTAATAAAACTTATATCATCTTTAATCGGATTAGAACCAAAACCGAATCGCACAAGACGTGTTAGTTTCTCGACCCCTCTCGGCATTGGCCCCGTAAAGTTGTTCTCGAGAAACATTATTTCTTCAAGAGAAGTCGCATTTGAGAGAGAAACGGGTACCGGCCCGGTAAATTGGTTTGTATTCAAATAAAGAACCTTCAAGTTTGGAAGTGTGAGGCCTATTGTAGAAGGTATGGTTCCTTGGAGTCGATTACTACCGAGATCAAGCACGAGAAGATCGGTTATATTGAATAAGCCGGTGGGAATTGAGCCGGTTAAATTGTTCCCACTAAGGTATAGAAATGCTAGGCTTCGAAGTTGGGCTAATGACTCGGGAATTTCGCCTTGCAAACCGCACGACATTAAACCTAGCGCGGAGAGAGAAGAAAGGTTCCCTAAGAATTTCGGGATAGGCCCCGAAAACGCGTTCTTTCCTAAGCCTAGAGTTTGGAGATTGTGCATGGACGCGAGCTCGGGCGGTATAGTTCCCGAGAGATTGTTGTCAATCAAGTTAAGAGAGAGTAGGTTTTTGCAGTTGGAGAGGTTTCTCGGGATTGGTCCCGAGAAAGAGTTGTTGTTTAAATCCGCGAATTGAATTCGTCTTAAAAGACCGATTTCTTGCGGGATTTGGCCGTGGAGACTATTGTTTTGGAAATTAATTTGTCTAAGGAATGAGAGATTACCTATGTGAGGTGAAAGTGATCCCACCAAGCCTAGAGAATCCAAGTTTATGGCAACAACTCTATCGGGATGCATGCGGCCGCATACGATTCCGTTCCATCTGCAATAGTCGTTTGTAGTTCGATTCCACGAATTCAGAGCTCCGTTTGGATCGACAACTATCGCTTCTTTCAAGGCCAACAATGAAAGCAAATCCGTTTGCTTACTTTTGGAGCATGTTGCTGAGAGTGTACAAGGCAAAACAAGAAAATATTAAGATAGATAAAATTACATTTGAATTTGCCATAGGATTTTTTTTTCTTTTAGAGTAATACGTGTATTTGATTTATTTTACTATCCATATATATATAATAATAAAAAATAATAAGAATAATAATAAATCAACAAAAAAGAAAAAAACAAGAGAGAGAAATGGGGGAGGAAATTACAAAGGATGAATATTCTAAATTCCAAGTCCCACTAACTATTTTATTTTAAAATTCTGCCCAAAAATCTTTATTTAATGGTTGATTGATAGTGTCGGAGATGTTTCAATCAACAAAGACTTTGACTTGGGTTCTCTCACTTGTTAATTTCCTTTTTAATTTCATACGTAGTTCTGTATAAGGTTGATTTAAATTCGATTTCAGAACATGAAACAAATTTAGATAACCTGGAGTATAAATAGGGGTAGAGTATAAATAGGGGTATTTACAATGTTGTCAGAATCGGGTCGGACATAAAATCAGATGGATATTTGTGTCATGGTTGGACTGGTTCAACCGAGTTCGATCTGGGTTTTTTTTTTAATTATTTTATATGCATATAAATACACCCAAACAAACAGTTACCTCGTTAAACAACGTATCAAAGACTTTAATAAAATTAAAAACCCATCTATAATAATAATGTGTCTCATCAAAATCACGTATAAATTAGTCAATTAAAAAAACAAAATCACAAACATCCATGTACGTGTACAAGGGTTAAGAAAGAATTTTTTTTTTGGTTGTAATCCCTTCTGACAATGTTTGGAAGTGTTTTAGACCTTATTTCCATTTTGTGTTGGGAAAGATATTTTGGAGAAAAAAAAAAGTTTGTTTATATTGAAAGGAAAAATAAAATGCAGTTGTAGTCAAATTATGTTTAAAGATGGTGATAAAAAAATATTTTCTAAGAATCATTTGAAAAATAAATAACGTTTTTTTATTTTTTAGCGAGCACGTGTTTTACATAATTAACTTTCAGAAGTCAAATTATGTTTGAAGGAATTTTTTATTTTAATTATTTGAGAATTTATTTTGAAAAAGTTAACAAGCATACATTTATTTTGAGATAACATTGGGAAGAAAATGAAATTAAAGACGATAACAAACATTGTTTTAGAGAGAGAGGGGAGGGGTAAATGGCAAATAAGTCCACGACAACAACATTTAATTAAAAAAAAAAGACGTTCAATTTTTTTGTCTTCTAAATAAATTCAGCTTATTCAAACTTAATTATAAAAAAAACATTTTTATATATACCAAAATTAGTCTCAATTCTTTGAAATCATAATTCAACTCTAATTTTATGATTTACACCCTAATTTAGTGCAATTTCACAAATTAGCCAAATTTGATCCGCCACCGCCGGAGACCGCTGGACAGACGCCGTTGACCGTCGGTCTCTGATGTTGAATTTTTTTTTTGAAAACTTTTTTTTTCTGAACTTTTTTTCTTCATAAAGTTAGAAATTAGAAGGAGATTATTTCTTAATTATCGAGTACAACCAAATTAAAAATAACTTCCTCCAAAAACAGTTGTGAATGACAATGAGTCGAGTCGACTCAAGTTCATCTAATTCAAAATAGATAGATCCATTAGACGTATTAGACTCGTTTGATAATTAAAAAAAATATTCAAAGAAGAATTTTTAAATATAATTATATTAAAAAAAATAGAAATATATTTTTGAAGAATAATCGATTTTAATTTGTGTCCAATTTGAAATTGAAGTCCCTAAACTCAATATAGACAGACCCGTTTGGCCGTTTCATATTCGAACTGAAAAGGAATGGGAAATTTACAGCTTTTATTCCCTCAAGTTTGTAACGATTTTACATTTGGCTCCTTATGTTCCCAGGAAAACACATTTGATCCCTCATGTTTTAATAATTTAAATATTTTTGGTCATTTTCGTCAATTTACCCTAGTCAGTCAGTTACGGTAGCGATGGAAACACATTTGATTATGTTATTTTTAACAGAAATTTGACAAAAAGGCTAAAAGTGTGGAATTTTTTGAAACATGCAGGACCAAATATGTTTTTGAGGAACATAAGGACCAAATATGGAATTAATGTAAACTTGAGTGGTGAAAACAGTATTTTCCGGAAAAAAAAAAAAGGAATTGAGAGCTTTGGGCCTCCAGAGTAAGAACGATGATAGTGAGGCCCAAGAGTTTGATTTATTCCCGGACAAATACAGTTTTCATCTCTCAAGTTTGAATCGATTTTACATTTGGTTTTACATGTTTACAAAAGAACACATTTGATCCCTCATGTTTAAAAAAATCACCACTTTTAGTCTTTTCCGTTAAAACTAACGGAATCAAATATGTGTCCATCACTACCGTAATTGACGGACTAACGGTAAATTGACGGAAATGACAAAAAATGTCAAATTACTGAAACATGAGAGGCTAAATGTGTTTTTTTAACATGGGGACCGACTGCGTAATCATTACAAACTTGAGGGGTGAAAACTTTAAATATCCCGATTTATTCAGATTCCTTTCGTAACACAAATCAAAACGTTTCTTCACAAAAAAAGAAACAAATCGTGAAGCAGCAGGCGGAAATTTCCGAGTAGAAGATCAATCAAATCCACTGTTTCAGGTTTTGCAGAAATCGAAGGAGGAGCAGAGCAATTGGTTTAATTACAAGACTGCCATCACTCTATTTCTCAACAGGTCTTTTTTCTTGTCTCCTTTACTGTTCGAAATGAATTTCGATTTCGTGTTTTTTATCAGTGGATTAATGCTTAGAATTGAAAACTGTCGGTGGGATTGAAGCTGTGTGTAAATTACCCAGTCTGAAATTTATTGTAAAATTCATTTGAATCTGCAGTCGACACTGGATAGGCAAATATCAGATTGATGAAATAAAAAAAAAAAAAAAAATTGATTTGGGGATGATGATACAGTGCCAAAAAATACAATAATTGTTTGCCTTTTGGTGTTGATTTTAGTGAGATGTTGAATGTAAAATCATACAAGTACAGTTTTTTAGTGAAGTATGTTCAGTTGACTTTGTGGAAGATGAACTGTGAAACAGTGAAACTAGATTTTGGTTAGCTAATATGTTTTCGATCACACTCGAGCCGATAATTAACTGCTCGTGATTGACGAAATTTGCATCTCCCTTTTTAAGGAAAAATTAGTTGATCATGGTTACATGGGCTCGATAGTTGCTACATAGCTTTCATCGATCAAGACGAGCTATTTGTTTTTATGCAGCTCTTTGGCCTGCAAATTTGTTTTCACCAAATGCTGTATCATTTCTTTTTTTTACGGTTTTCTATTGTTCTAGTGAATCCGTTTTCTTCCTATCTTTGTGTTTTACTTCTCGTTTTCGTATTTATTCTTTCGAAGAATTTCCTATGTATCATATTGCTCCTGTCTTTCCGACAAATTTGAATGTAAAGTATTTAGAGTCCTCTACTTTAGTTTGCACGTATTAGGTAACGAGTATATGATCTGAAATTTGATATATTATCTTTTCCTTACTCACAACTAGACTATAAATTTTCCCGTCTAGAAAGACAAACAAACATTGCTGAATTCATTCTCTCAATTTGTTTGTTCATTTTTTCCCCAATCAGAGTGAGAAAGAAGAGAGAGAGAGAGAGAGATCCGACCCGGCACGACCATGTCGACCACTTCCATCCTGTTAATCCTCCTCTCACTCGCCTCACTCGCCGCCGCTGAGATCCGCGTCTCGGAAATCCGATCCGACGCCCGCCCCATCATCCCCTTCGACGAGTTCGGTTTTACCCACCGCGGCCAGTTGGAGCTCAACATCACCCGCCTCTCCCTATCGGGGACCACCCCTGACCTGCCGGCGCTCTCCAAGGTAGGGTTCTTCCTCTGCACGCGTGACGCGTGGCTCCACGTGCTCCAGCAGATCGAGGACGCCGAGATCAACTGCGCCCTCGGATCCGACGTCGTACACAGGGTCTTCACCTTCGACCGCCTCCCCGACCTCACCACCGCCGACGTAAATTTCCTATACGCCGAGTCCGTCGCCGATCAGTACACGCTCGTCTTCGCCAACTGCCTCTCGCAGCTCAAGGTCTCCATGAACGTCCGCTCCGCCATGTACAACCTCGAGGACGGAAAGTCCAACCGCCGCACTAACTCTCCGCCGGCA
>NW_012194873.1:7780-21711 GCF_000504015.1 Erythranthe guttata | reverse complement strand
ATTCAATATTACTGTTTCAAATAGTTATTATTTTACAAGAAGGAAAAATTTAAATAAAAAAAAAAAAAAAAAAAGTGGACGTGGGATACCGCCCGGGAAAAAAATCATAAAAAAAAAAAAAGTTATAAAAAAAAAAAGCAACGCGGAAACTTGCTGGAAATAATAAATTCATAATTTTTTTTTTCTCGGAAAATTGTGAAACTGGAGGTTAATGGATCAAAATTGTGCAATATTGGTGAACTTAGAGTTTAATGGATGAAAGTGATTTAAAGTATATCATGAGAGGTATTTTAAAAAACAGACACAAAGATGAATTTATTTGCGAAACTGTTTTTGGTAGGAATATATGTGCATTTAAGTCCTCCTTCTTTGGGTCATATGCAACTCGCACATATTTTAAGCATTGATTACTTGACAGAAAATGACCTCCCTCTTTTTTTTTTCCTTTTTAAAATTGATGACTTCGTTAGTTCACTTATATATTTAATCACCTCTTGAACATATCAAATATTCTGACGATTTAGGTTGTGTATGTGTATACTCAATATTATTGACAAAAAAATATTATGCAATAAATTTATTGAATACAATGCGATAACCTAGTATTAGTAGTAGGTACAAATTTAATTGGCCGTGTACGAGAATATATTGGCTACTTTTCCTTGAAGCAAGTTGTCATGATGTACAATTTCAATCTGCTAAAAGTCTTTGTATAGTGATAGAGTTGACTTTAGGTTCGTCAATGGTTGTTAATGATAAATATAATAGGGGATAATTAGTGAAAACCCCCAATACATTTGATTATATAAGGATGGATATAACTTCATTTTACATATTAGTGAGAACCCCTTATTTTATATTTTAATTTAACATAAATTCAGATTTTAAGTGTTATGTCTATATTACCCTTAGTTATCATATAAAATCACCAAACCCTATTTCTCTTCTTCATCTCTTTTTTCTTTCCAGCCTCCACCTCTCTCTCTCTCGTTTCTATCCCTAATCCCAAACCAGATCTCGTATGCCCACTGCCACCCTCCGTCAACCGCCGTCGTCGCTGCCCTCCGTCCACTGCCGTGTCGCTGCCCTCCATCCACCGCCGTCGTCACTGCCCAACGGTGCCCTCGTTAATCCTTTACTCTTTTTGAGTCTCGCCAAATACCAAAATTTGTCATTCAATAGGCAACAATTGCTCCCCGATTGCCTCGAGTCGCGGCTCTTGCCGATTCATTCAGCCCGATGATGAAACCGGTAATAAAAAAAATTCATCGGAGCAAAGCAGTTAATTCATCCTATCTTTTGCCTATTTTAGATCGAATTTTCAGATTCGGGTTAGATCTGTATTTATGATTTTCGATAAAAATGTGGTTTGTAGTTGATTTTCGATATATTGTAGAGTGTAGTTGATTTTTTATACTAATTTTCTCTGAAATCATTTTAGGTATCCGCAGCGGCGATCTGATATGGCACAGTGGTAATTGACGGTTGACGCAAAGGGATTTGAGTCCTTTCTTCACCTGAGAGTCATTGGCATGTAGACGTTGGGGGGCGGTTGAGACGGTGACGATGGAACAAATCACCCTCACAGCCTTCGGATTCAACACATGGTCGGTGGAGATATAGCCCTTTCTCTCGATGGATATGCGACTGTAATATCCAACATGTGAATTGAACTATAGTTTTTTAATCTCTTAAATTGAGATTTTTTATTTTATAGTTGATTTAGATAAATTATAGTTGTTTTCGATTTTTATAGTTGGTTTAGATAATTTTAAAGTTCATTTGATAAATTTTTAGTTGATTTCAATTGGTTATGGTTGATTTTCGTTAATTTGTAGTTGATATAATTTTAGTAAACCTGCTATTAAAAATAACTATTTTTTGTGATTGTTTGTTCGAGAAATAAACGAAAAAAAAAATAGTTGTTTTCAGTAATTTATAGTTGATTATGGAAATAGTCAATTTCGAAAATAGTTGATTTCGGAAATAGTCGATTTTGGAAATAGTTGATTTCAGAAATAGTTGATTTTAAAAATTTTATAGCTGTTTTTGGAATTTTATAATCGATGTGAAAACAAAAAACTGGAAAATAAATACTAAAATGAAAAAAAAAATATTTTTTAAAATTTTTAAAATAAATAAACGAATATTATAATTAAAAGAAAAAAAAAAGTGAAATAAATATTAAAGTAGTGGAGAGTGAATAGGAAATAAGGGTAAATTTGAGAATTAAAAAAAATTGGACCTATCACTAATAAAGGAAATAGGGCTGGATTCATCTTTATTAAAAAAATGCTAGAGGGGGTTCTCACTAATAGTCCCATATAATATACACTTGGATATAATAATCACAAAGAATATAACAGTTGGCAACTTATCAAGAATAATAAGAGAATATTTATAACTTGTCAAACATCAAGTAAACTCTATTACTATAAGGCATATTTTGGTTGGAGGGATGGGATTGTGGATTCATTTTCAAATGATAATGTATGGATTGGTGTTAGTTGGATGGGATCTCCGCTTTGGTTGGTGGGATCCGGGTCTGTAGGATTGAAACCGGGTGTGCTAATCTCACGAATGATTGGGTTGATTGGGACGGATAATGTGGTTAATTATATCACCACCCTTTCTTCATTTTTTTATTATTATATTATATACCCAAAATAATGGAAAATACAGTTTGAACCCACCCATTTTTACCTTCTTACAGAAGCCATTTTTCTGGTTTATAAAATCGCCCCTCTAATTTTGTTGAGACTTAAAAAAAATATCAGCAAAATTTTCATAGCTATGGCGTGTAGATAAATTAATGTCGAGGCCCTGCAACAATCCAAATTTGTTTGGGGCGAGTTCGTCCGGGTCAAACCGTCCCTCGAAGAAAGATAACGATGACAAGGGGCCAATCGACGGTGCAAACGATTACTTGGTGTCGTTCGAAACGTGTATCGTTTAGGAGACTTCATTGAACAATGGGAGTCCAAATTTTCCAATCTCCATGATTTCGGCTAGTTTTTCCTAATATTTTTCCGTATTATTAACATTAGTATTTTCCGTAGTATTTTCCCACATCCATGTAGTCGGCTAGTTTTTCAGTGTTAGTATTAAATTTTCCCGCCTTTGTATTTCGGTTTGTAATTTTCTTTTTCATGTTTCGTCACCTTCACCCATAATATTTATAAATATTGTTGTTTAATTAGTTTGCATGTTCTACTGTATTTCGGTCTATATATGTTTATAAATATTTTCCTGTATTACGTTTTATAAATATTTGTGTTCTACTGTCAAGAATTTAACTTACCAAAATTTATTGAATATGTAACCAAACAATATTTAACTTACCAAAACGCAACGACCGAGGTACTTGGCTCGATATCAACGATCCGTAAGCCCCGAGGACCCCTCGGTCTCGTCAGTATAGTAATCTGATTCAACTTCATTCACACCTTCATACGGCACAATAGCATATTCCTCGTTCTGTGCCCCCAACATACGGAACCATTGCATATGCCTCGTTAAGGGAGGCAAACTCGAAAGGGACATCGTATTCATCCGCCTCATTGCCCGATCCAACTCCTTCGTCAATCGTGATTGGGTCGTCTTTGTTGAAACTTTGTTTATCACTAAAATCTATCGCCCCCGCTTCTTTCTCCGCGCACCAACTCACAAGTGTCGTAGAATAGGAAAACCCATTAGCAACGAAGAAATTTTACAATGCATGTTCCACCTTGTTCTAATCGTAAAAGGCAAAAATATAAGGTGACAGGATTAATGATTTGCACCTACGGGAATATCACACACCCCCAATAAATAAAATACAAAAAAAAAAACTAGGTTTATGTTTAAGTAACTTATTTTTCGGCCGTGTTTGCCATTAACAATGGTGATCCTACTAAGCTGACAACAAAAAACATGACATAATTATAAATAGAGGAAGATTTTGTGTATTTTATAAAAATACTAATATGGAGAATATAAGAAAAAAAAAACACAGTAATGCAAAATTATTTTTGTGGCCTAAGTCATTAATGATTAATGCGTTTTGGAGTAAGCGTCTTTCAGCTATTTGCAGGCTAGATTACAATTCTACGAAACTTGGAAAACCCAATAATTTCAGTTAAGATGAACACCTAACCTACGGTTTAGAAAATCTACAAAGCTTGGAGAGCCTACGAAGCATGGAAAACCTACGAAGCATGGAAAACCCAACAATACTGTTGAAGACCCAATATTTGAGAGATCAACATTCACATCTAATTCAAATATAACCAATGTAAGTGAAACCACTTATTTTTCTGAAAGCTTTTTTTTGCTGAATTTTTTTTCCGGCCGGTCAACCACTGTTGATCGCCGGTCTCTGCATTGACCTTTAAAAAAATATTTTTTTCTCTTTAAATTACTATGTTAACAATAAAATTATTGTCTGAGATAGAAATATTGAATGTCAAAACAGTAACATTACTGTCCCAAATAGTAATATTACTGCCCAGAATACTAATACTATTGTCCCGAACAATAATTGTACAAATATTACTTTCCCGAACAACAATATTACCAATATTATTGTCCCAAACATTAATATTACTGCATGAGACAATAATATTACGGTCGGAGACAGTAATATTAAGGTCGAAGACAGCAAAATTGCAGGATAAGATGATAAAATTAATTAATACAGTAAAATTACTGTCTCAGACAGTTAAATTACTGTCTCCGATAGTTAAATTACTGTCGGAGATAGTAATATTGCAGGTCAAGACAGTAATATTAATTAAAATAATTTTTTTAAGGAAAAAAAAGTTTTAAAAAATTCAATGGCGACTGACTGATGGGATCTCCAGCGGTGGTGGTTAGAATTGGGGTCAAAATTAGTTAATTGATGAAAATGGGGTACATTGGGTGTAAATCAAGAAATTGGAGTTGAATTAAGGAGTTGGGTGTAATTTTGGTATATATAAAAGGGTTTTCCTTATTTACAAATAACTTTGAATGATGTGAATTTATTTGCAAAATAAAAAAGTTGGATGTCCATTTTTTTAGTTAAGCGCTCTTGTGCCCTATTTGCCATTTACCATAATAAATAAGGTAGATTGCTAGGTTTAGGAAGATAAATATTTTACCCAAAAGAAAATAACAAACAAACCCCTATTCCACACATATCTACTACATGTACGGAAATTAGAGGTTACATCTGATTATTTACATTGAGTGGATTTGAACCGTTGATCTACACATAATTACGCACACACCCATATGTATGTGTGCTTAGTGGATAGTTATTTAATCAAATATACGGTTCGAATCCACCCAGTGTAAATAAGCAGGTATAACATCTAACTCCCCCTATACGTACGTGTTGCCTCCACAGAACTCGCACTGAGCCACCTTGGCAAGGAGGGGATCCTCTAGTATGTGCTGCTATGTTGGGTGGCAACGGATTGTTGTCGTTTGGGGTCAAAATTGATATAGAATCAAACACCATACCTAAGTTTTCGGAAGTGAAATCAAGTGCAGCACAAAGAAGACAAATGACAAATAGTTACTATAATTTATTTCCAGCCAAAGAATACTGAGAAGTTGTAGCAACATACAAGCTACTACGACGGCCCAACTTATTACAGTGTTGCAAGGCATACTACTTGATAAAATCCTCATGAAATATAAATAAATTAAAGAACGATGAAGCTGTGGAAAAAAACGGCAAGTATCACCACCACAAGTCCACTAGTCATCGAACTAACATCACTTGTTGGTGTTCCTATTATTGTTGTTGTTGCAGGTGGCGGTGGTGGTAGTTGTGGTAGACGTGAACGAGTGGGTGGTGGAGGAGAACCGGTGGGGTTTCTCTTTGGTGGACTTTCCGTTGAGATGGAATCATAGCCTGAGATTAATATATAGTTATATATGTGTGTGTGTGTGAGTGCGCGCGCGCGCACGCGCATACTACACTAGCAAAGAATGATGAAAAGCATTAAGTACGGAAGAAACCAACTCACAGTCAGATTCTTTCCAACCCAAAACCATCTCATCACGGTCAAAGACTAGGCGGTACCCCGTCATAAAATTTTCTGTCAAGAAACCAAGAAATTCATGAAGAAAAAAAATGTTAATATTGGATAAATAATCACATGGAGTACGAGAATTCAACAACCGTAGTGATTACACTCGAAGGTAAGATTATTCAAGACGAGCAAAATTGATTGAATACTAATCCGACACTCAAAACTCAACATTCGAAAGTTTGCGGATCGAGCAAACTTATTGAAACATGGTCAGAATACTCACGTCCGATGATGTTAATACCCTCGCTCTTAACAATAGCCAAACAGTACCCCTGACCACCGTCCTGCAGTGTATAAATACAAATCTTAATTTGAACCCTTGTTTTTTCAGATGGAAATCTCTCGTACGTATATAAATATATGCCGTAATTACTAATTTCTCACCGCGCGTATAAAGTTAAACGTTGGTGTTGTAACGTAAAATTGGCTTTCACCTTTCATTGTGAAGGTCAAGTTTGGGGTTGTATAGCCATCCTGTGTTGCACTGCATAGAATATAAATCATGAAGCCAAAATAATATGACGATTCAAAATTTACCAGATTTTAGAAAAGGTCAATGAGAAATTAAGAGTTTATTGCATTTAGTACTCCTCTGTTATATCGAATCGCTAAAATATCCCTTAAAAAATGCATTTATTTTGAGCACACAACCCCCTAAGTGGTAGTGTAAATTGCATTATAATATTAATAACACGATGATTTTTGTTAACAATTAGAGTAGACGCATGGGTGTTGAATGCAATAAACCCTGAGAAATCAAAACGCACCTGAGTGAATAGCAATACTCGAAAATAACCTCGTATGGGAATTTATAAGGTGTCTCGGTTATTTGCGAAATGAACTGCAAACGGAGAAAGTACAATGCAATCATATCAGAGTTCAGAGCCCATGCATGGGCAATAAAATAAACATTATGTGTACAACTCAAATTTGTTTGCAATAAAAGAGTAAGCCGGCTCGTTCAAGCGTGTAAACGCGGAACCGGAGTCGAAAACTGCAGTGAACTCAAGATCGGTCACATTATTACCCACAACAACTTGTGTGACGGTGATATTATAAGTCGGGCTGCATGCGAGAAAGATGGAAAAAATAAAACATAGGGAAGATTAAAGCAAAGGAATGAGTTAATTAATTAATCTTGCTTATTATTACTTTGATTTCTGAAGATTAAATGGAGTTGTTTTTTGGTCTGCACTCCCTTTATCTCCAAATTCAATTCTACCGGAAGATCCTTCAGCTGCGAAACACATGGAGAAAGAATTCGCTGTAACACTTTTGCTAGCTAAAATGCTAGGCACGGATATACCGCCCATACCAAGTCCGAATATGCCATTAATACCGCCACCACTTTCCAAGAAATAACCCGTTTGGTTCATTCCACATCTGAAACACAGGATACAGTTAAACCTTTTATAAATTAATACAGTTGGGACTAACAAAATTCTATTTATTTAGCGGAATATTAAATTATCGAATTTAAAAAAAAAAAAAAAAGGTTACACACCCGAATGTAACCGAGACATCAACGATGTCTTGTGGATTGGTATTTGTACCCAAATGCAAAACATCATCGACTAATATTCCTGTACTCGAGGATGCGCCGTATAATTCTTGGTAAGCACAAGTATTAGACCTAGTCAAGCATGCTCTTGTAGGTCCACACAGTGTGCTATTGCACGGAAGCGGCGAGCTAGTTGTCGAATTACGAGGACTGTATATATTTAGCTCCAATTTCTGTTGCATCAAGTAATTAGAACAGTTGGAGATAGAAATTAGGGCAACCAAAAATGACAGGGCTTATTTTCATTTTATTTTGGGTAAGATGTTTTGGAGGAATAACTTATGAATGAAACTATGAAAGTAATATTTGTATATATTTTGGAAGTAGGCAGAAAACACAATCAAGTATTTAGAATAATTATTTATAATAAGGAAATATCAAGTAATTAGTATGAATTCGTGTATAATAATAATTAGTTTAAATACGTCGTTTAGATTTCGATCTTTTTATTAAGCTTTTCATATTGTTTTTATTTGGAAAATTATACTTTTATTCCTCCAAATTTATCTTAATTTTGTATTTGGTCCCTCTTGTTCAAAAGAAATAAATTTAGTCGCTCATGTTTAAAAATTTAACACTTTTAATCATCTCAGTCAATTTTCCATTAATTTGTCAGTTAAGATAGTGATGGCCAGGGGCGAGTCCACCCAAGGGCTAGGGTGGACTCAAGCCCCCCCACTTTAAATTTTTTCCCTAATATATAGTTATATATTACTTTTTTTTTAGTCTACCCAATTACATTATTTTATTCATTTATTTTTACTCCACTTATTCCCACTTATTCAAAGCCCATCACTTCTCAAAGCCCCTTCATGTCTGACTTGTCTTATCTTCTATTTCTCACTTCGTTCTCGTTCTTTGAGAAAGAAAAAAAAAATAACTTTGTTCTATTGTATAGTCGTACTTATGGCGGTTAAATTGCTATCCACCGATCGAACTCACACCGACGATCAATTAACGTTTGACGTCTTTTCTTTCATCTTAATAATGAATATTAATTAAAAGTCCATTGTGTAAATATTATAATTGACTTGATATTCATGTTTCTTAGATTTTTATAGCAATTTAACTTTCCCTATTCGCTTTGGTATTATCTTCTAAAAATGGAGGAAAAAAAAATAATATTAAATTTTCATCTTAAATTTCTTTGATAGCAAAAAATTTTTCGGGAGCTCTGCCCCGGAACCCCCAATATGTTTAAGCCCCCCCCCCCCCCCCCCCCCCCTCACCCCACCAAATATTTCTGGCCTCGCCACTGGTGATGGCCACATGCTTGATTTCCTTTGGTACTTACGGAAAATGCATAAAAAAGACCAAAGTTGTTACATATTTGAAACATGAGGGATTAAATCTGTTTTTCTTTTAACAAAAAATGATTAACTGCGGAATTGAGTATACTTAAGGGACCAACAATATTATTTCTCAAATTTTATTTGATTTTCATGAATAGTGAGCACAGTTTTTTTTTTTTTAATTATTTAATGAATTTTATTCCATATTTATTTTTTTTAGTATGACATGACATCTCAAAATTGTCAACTCTAGTAAATTAAATGTGAAATTTTATATATATTTTTAAAAATCACAGAAACCACGTAGGCACATGTTATTATGGTTTGACCATTGACCAAACATTAAATAACGACAAATTGAACTTACCTTTCCGTCACTAATGTTGAAGTTACGTGCACAAGTGATACAATCACATGGCAACCAGAATAGGTCACCGCCCGTGTCGAGTGCCACAAGAAAGAGCAAAGCAGGGGTACCCACAGTAATAAGCGAATAATGCAAGCTGTAAATAAGCACAACTTTGTGTCATATTTATTTTCTCGTCAAAAAAAAAAAAAAAAAAAAAAAAAAGGGGGGGAAAGAAACATACTATGAAAGGGCCCTGACGTTGTAAGTCTGGTTGCCACCATAGAAAGTGACGGTAGGGGTGGTGGAGGTGGCGAGGCGGCGGCCCTTGAGGAGCTGGTCACGGTGGGCCATGGCGGTGTAGTAGTCAACCGTACCCTTCTCCGGCAACCCATCTAGATTCAAGAATTCCTTAACGGTGTCGGAATATCTGTGGTGGATGTCGAATCCGAACGTCCCAAATGCTTCGATGCTCTTCGCATTAATCCAACACGTAAACGCTATTAGCATCACACAACTCCCAAATACTGATTTCTTAAAACACGTCATCATTAATTACTTTGTTTGGACGAGAGAGAGAGAGAGAGAGAGAGAGAGAGAGAGAGAGAGAGAGAGAGAGAGAGAGAGAGAGAGAGAGAGAGAGAGAGAGAGAGAGAGAGAGAGAGGATTTAACTGAAACCACTCTCCTATTTCGAAGAAGCTAAGTAAGAAGAGAGATGAGTGAATGGAGATGAGAATGTGCATGCAACTTGTTGAACATAATGCAATACATATATATTATATGAAAGAAAAAATAATTAGGAGAGTTACGTTGATAAATAAAAAATGAAAGAGTTGATTTAGTCAAATATAAACAAGTGGTGGGTATCAGTTCATGTATTATGATGTATCCATTGTTTAATCTGCGCGTACGAAGTCAACACATGCATGAGAGAATATGCTAAAATCTGGCAAAAATCTTTATAGGGTCGTCGCATTGGAAAATGCTCTCTTTCTTCAGAGTCGTCGTCTAATTACATTTTTAATTGGGAGATCTGTACAGCTAGCTATTTGCAATAGACTTCAAATCCATTATAATAAACGGCCTCATTTCCACATTTACTAAACTTACTTTCTTTTTTTTTCTTTTTTTTTTTTGTTTTTTTTTAAATAAATATACCCCTAATTTGAGTGTGGGATTCGAACTCATAATCTTTTCATTGGTCTGGCTCTATAGGAAACAAGTATGACCATCTCAACCAAAAAGTTAAGCTGTTTGTGAAATATCCCATTTAATATTAATATTTACAATATTCACTTAATATAGTGTTCACTAGGGTGCCAAATGAAATGATTTTCTCTTCGGTTAGTTAAATTTCTTTTTTGGGCCAAAATAAAATTTTATTGATAACGAGGGTCTCGTTAAAACTTTGTGCGGCCTAACAAAAAAAGAGTACTTCCTCTTACTTTACATTGTTCAATCTACGAAAGTGTGAAAATCCTACTCTATCCACGAATAATAATTTACGAATATTACGACTTAAACTAGTCACCGAAAAGAACGAGAAATTAACTTCCAAATTTTCTTCATTTCCCAAGTTGTCCGCAACTCGATTTTGCTTCCGATAAATATGTCGTACAGTCGCTAAACCTTGCATCGATTTTGTAACCCTTCTAGCCATATAGTTCAAAATGTGGGACGGCCGTCCGAGATCACGAGGCATCGCAGTAAATGGATTTTAATTGCACAAGGAAACTGCCTTCTTCCCCAAGTTTTTCACCCTATATAAGACCAAGCCAAGTACACAATTGGGGATCCATCTTTTACACAATTTCAAGAGCAACAAAGCAATAACGAAGACGAAGAATTCGAAGACTCCAAGCATAGACTTATCGTTTATGATTAATTTTATTTGCGTTTTTACTTTAATCATGAGTAGCTAAATTTCTTATTTCTAGGATTTTATTTGGAACCCTATGTGGGATTTATGAACCCAATTCTATGATTTTATGCAAGTTTTAATTCCGGATTATTTCTTCTACTTGTTTTATTAAGTTCATGAAAGTGGCCACTTTATGTGCTTTTATGTTATTGTTAATTGTATGAATCGGATGATCGGGTTAATAATTAGAACTGTGGTAGAAGGCCTTTGTGGTATTAACATAAGAATATAGTTAATCTCTTAGGTAGCCATTATTGAGATTTGTGCTTAATGATGTGTTCTAGAATTAATTGCGTAGGAATACAGTAATTGAATCTAGAGTATTATAATTGTAATACACGCGGAAGCGGGTTATGATTAATTTAGCATCTCAGGTTAATAATCCGGGTTAATTGCTTGCATAATTGAATGAATTGGGGGAGTAATAATCACATAGGGGGGAGAATAAAATCCTAGACTTGTCTACTTTGATTAATCTTCGTGTTTAAGTTCCTTTTTGTTTTTGCCTTTTTTATTTGCTTAATTATTTTAATTTAATTTAGTTAATTTTCTCTAAAGTTGACTGTGTAGGATGGACTTGATAATAATTGGTAGAATTTAGCTTCTAGGATTAGATAATTAAATATTCTCTGTGGGAACGATACTTGGACTTAAAAATCCACTTTATAACTTGTACGATACATGCACTTGCGTGTAGGTATTACAACCAACACCGTCCATAAATTAAACCCCTTTTGACCATAACCTTATTAATCGAAATACGCAACCTCTCCAAAATTTGATTCTCCTAAACAGAAGGTGCTCGTTTAGGATGATACAAAAAAATCAGCGAATGAAGTTGATGAAGCACTTGTAGACGAACAAAATTTCAAGCAATTAAATTGCTAATTTCAATAGAGCCGAGTAATTTGTTTTAATCAAGTCGCAAATATGTAATTATGCATATAAAGTCATGTATATATATATATATATATATATATATATATATATATATATATACCAATAGGATTATTTCTTCTCCCCCAAGTTATAAAGAGATAAATATCAATTAATTATTGGTCAATAGAATTGTTTCTTCTCTTTCAAGTTACAAGAGATAAATATCAATTTAAATCAGCCCAATCAAATCGCGCCACGTCATCAAGAAGGCCCATCAAGGACTCTTGTTCTACCACTATAAATAGGGACCCTCTCTTCACAATTCAAAGACACAACTGAAGGAGCATAAACTGTAGGAACAAAATTCTCTCTACAATTCAAGAAGCAAGGAAGAAGAATTCGTAGGAGGTAAGATTCTCTCTCTACATTCAAAGTGTTCTTCGTCAAATTCGAGGTGTTCTTGAGCAAATTCAAGGCATTCTTCATCAAATCCAGCGTTCGATCCGAGATAACGGTGCCAAACCTTCGAATTAACGTTAATCAATTCAAGTTAAGATCATTGGAAGATTGAAAAGCCAAATCCATCAAGAATTTCAAGATCTTCAAGTCAAATTTAGTCGAAGTTCAACGTTCGATCCGAGATTCAAGTCGCAAGACCATTGGAAAAACGTTATTCAAATCCAAAATCAAATCCTGAGAAGATCAAGTCAACGACCCGACTCCGAAAATTCAAGTCAACTATATATTGTTCTAGAGAGAAGAATCAGATGATTAGAATAGAGATTTTAACCCGCAATTTATTTATTTTAATTCAATAAAATTATCTTTGTTCAATTTTTCTTGTTTGTTTATATCGCAGATAAGAATTTATTGTTACAAATTTTGGCACGCCCGGTGTGACATCTCTACCTCTCATCTCTTCTCTCTCTCGAAGATCCTCGAAGTGTTGCGGTAAATGCTCGCGATGAAGGCTGCTACTTCGAATTCATCAAATGTGGGCGTAGTTACAAGGAGTATGGCTAAGAAACTGCAGGCATCCTCCGAGACCAGCTCGACACCGCAAATCATTGAGAAAGGCTCATCACCTCTCGTCAACACAGGTGAAGACGTGGAAGGAGCTAGAGGAGAAGCTTCATCATCCACGTCCCATTCAACATCAAACTACTCTGACGTGGCCCCCGTCATGACAACACATGCTACGACCATGGAGGAGCAGATGGCGATCTTGACCAAGGCCATTGATGTTAGAGTAGGTGACCAACAAGCCAACATGTGGTTGTGGTCTTTCATATTAATTATGGTAATAAACGAACCTTTATTCGTATTAATGATAAAACACCTTGGCATTCTATATCTTTGTCCCTTTGTCACAAGCATAGATATAGTCCTTACAGTTATTAAAAGTACTAGTAATTGATCGTTAGGATCGTGAGATAATTACTTAAGTATTATAACTGTTAAACGTGTTCCTAGTCGAAGGGTTACGCCACCAATGAGGATATCGGCCTTTCCCATTAAGAGACTAGCACTTAGTGTATGAGTACTGCATCTCATCAGTAAACGGTATTGTGATATCGACATACATAAGTGGGTGCTCGTAAGTTGACGAGTTCACTGAACTCCCTTACCCTAGAAATCTCTAAGTGGTTCCCAATAATCGAGTAGAGATATCTATGGTATAGCTGTACACCATTAGTCCTTATGACCTAGATATCACCGTGACTTCACTAGAGGACCAGCTGTATCGATACCTGTCCCTGAGTTCTACCGAGGACCATCCCAAGGGCCAGTGTTCGTGCAGTCCGAAATCTAGTGGGAGGTCTGTGCATTGTAGTCGGGGATTCGATCGCTAGAAAATTCTTGGATGTC
>NW_012194872.1:28392-44278 GCF_000504015.1 Erythranthe guttata | reverse complement strand
AAGGACGCCCCCGTTTTTCGGTGTAGTTGTGTGTAATTTTTTTATGGTGTGTTTTCGGTGTAGTATGTGTAATTTTTTTAGTGTGTGTTTTCGGTGTAATGTGAGTATATTGTTTAGTGTGTGTTTTTTGTGTAGTGTGTGTAATTCTTTTTAGTGTGTGTTTTCGGTGTAGTTTGTGTATTTTTGGTGTAGTGTGTGTAATTTTTTCTTGCGTGTGTTTTCGGTGTAGTGTGTTTATATTTTTTAGTGTGTGTTTTCGGTGTAGTGTGTGTAATTATTTTTAGTGTGTGTTGTCTTTTAGTGTGTGTTTTCGGTGTAGTGTGTATATATTTTTTAGTGTGTATTTTCGTAGTAGTGTGTGTATTTCTTTTAGAGTGTGTTTTCGGTGTAGTGTGTGTATATTTTTTGTGTGTGTGTTTTCAGTGTAGTGTGTGTATATTTTTGTAGTGTGTGTTTTTTGTGTAGTGTGTGAATTGTTTTAAGTGTGTGTTTTCGGTGTAGGGTGTGTATTTTTTTTAGTGTGTGTCTTCGGTGTAGTATGTATAAAAAAAATTTCACGATCAAAATCACAAAAAACTATATATACTATAGGACACATATTTTAGTTAAATTTTGTGCAACGTCAAAAAAACTATTTCACGATCAAAATCACCAAATACTATATACGATAGTACACAAATTGTAGATAAAATTGGAATAAGTTTTTGGTGATTTTGATCTTGAAAAAGTTTTTTGGACGTTCCACTAATTTTACCCAAAATATGTGTAGTATATGGTATACAGTTTTTGGTGATTTTGATCGTGAAATAGCTCTTTGGACGTTCCAATAATTTTACCAAAATCCGTGTTATATATAGTATACAGTTTTTGGTGATTTTGATCGTGAAAAGTTTTGTGGACGTTACACAAATTTTACCCAAAATCTGTGTACTATAGCGTACATTTTTAGGTGATTTTGACCGTGAAAAAAGGTTTTTGGACATTCCACAATTTTTTCCCAAAATTCGTTTACTATATGGTACAATTTTTGGTTATTTTGATCGTGAAAAAGTTTTTGGGACGTTCCACAAATTTTTCCCAAAATCTATGTATTATCTATACAGTTTTTGGTGATTTTGATTGTGAAAACGTTTTTTGGACGATTCACCAGTTTTATCAAAAATTTGTGCACTATAGCATACAATTTTTGGTAAATTTGACCGTGAAAAAGTTTTTGGGGCGTTCCACTAATTTTCCCAAAATCTGCATATTGTAGTATACAGTTTTTGGTGATTTTGATCGTGAAATAGTTTTTTGTACGTTCCACCACTTTTACCCAAAATTTGTGTACTAGTATACAGTTTTTGGTGATTTTGATCATGAATTTTTTTTGGACGTTCCACCAATTTTACCCAAAATATGTGTACTGTAGCGAAGAGTCTTTTGTGATTTTGATCATGAAAAAGTTTTTTGGACGTTCCACAAATTTTACCCAAAATCTATTTCTATATAGTATACAGTTTTGGGTGATTTTGATCGTAAAATAGTTTTTTGGACGTTCCACCAATTTTAACCAAAATATGTGTACTATACAGTTTTGGGTGGTTTTGATTGTAAAATAGTTTTTTGGACGTTCCACCAATTTTAACCAAAATATGTATACAGTTTTTTGTGATTTTGATCCCAATTTTATCAAAAAACTGTGTACTATATAGCATACAGTATTCGGTGATTTTGATCGTGAATTTTTTTTGGGACATTCCACCAATTTTACCAAAATCTTATTACTATAGTATATAGATTTTGGTGGTTTTGATCGTGAAATAGTTTTTGGGACGCTCCACCAATTTTACCAAAATCTTATTACTATAGTATATAGATTTTGGTGGTTTTGATCGTGAAATAGTTTTTGGGACGCTCCACCAATTTTACCTAAAATCTGTGTTCTAGTATACTATTTTTGGCGATTTTGATTGTGAAAAGGTTTTTTTGATGTTCCATCAATTTTACCCAAAATCTGTGTACTACAGCGTACGGTTTTAGGTGATTTTGTTCGTGAAAGAGTTTTTTGGACGTTCTACCAATTTTATCAAAATTTGTGTACTATAGTATACAGTTTTTAGTGATTTTGATCGTGAATTAGTTTTTTGGACGTTCCACAAATTTTACCCAAAATCTGTGTAGCGTACAATTTTTGATGATTTTGATCGTGAAAAAGTTTTTGTGACGTTCCACCAAGTTTACCCAAAATTTGTGTACTATTATATTATACAGTTTTAGGTGATTTTCATCGTGAAATAGTTTTTTCGGATGTTCCACCAATATTACCCAAAATATGTGTACTATTATAGTGTATAGTTTTTTGTTATTTTGATCGTGAAATAGTTTGTTTGACGTTCCACCAATTTTATCCAAAATTTGTGTACTATAGTATACAGTTTTTGGTATTTTGATCGTGAAATAGTTTTTTTAGACGTTGCACTAATTTTAACTAAAATTTAATGTACTATAAGTATACATTTTTTGGTGATTTTGATCGCGAAATCTTTTTTTGGACTTTCTGCAAATTTTAATGAAAATCTGTGTACATACAGTTGTTTGTAATTTTGATCGTGCAAAATTTTGTTGGACGTTCCACCAATTTTATCCAAAATATGTGTACTATAGCATACTATTTTAGGTGATTTTGATTATGAAATAGTTATTGTCAAATTACAAAAACACCAATTATGTTTGGGTAATTACAGTCACTCCCTCAATTCGAAAACAATTGGATGATGACAAAATTAAAATACCCGCCAAAGGTAAATTTAGGGATGTTAAATCGGTAAAACCGAACCGAAATTTCGGTACGCCAACATTTCATACCGTTTACCGAATTGAATATAACCGAACCGAAAATTCGGTAAGTACAATATTTTATACCGTTTACCGAATTGAATATATGATTTGGTTCGGTAAATAACCGAATTACATAAATTTTATGTAAAAATATTTAAAAGGAGGGGGTGACTGCAAGAGGTTTTTTTTTTTCCATAATTTGACCATACCTCGGGGGTGGCCGTAATTTGCCCAACATTTGTACACAAAATGTTGTATTGTTCGTATTTGTGTGGTAATTTTTTATATCTAAATTTTCGGAAGAGTGATTACATTGTTTGGCTTCTGTTTCTTTTGAAGGCTTTTATATTGGATTTTCGATCATTGTTTGGCTCGTTTTCTTAATTGGAATCGGGAAATAGTTGGCGAAGGAAAACTCGGCGAATTAGTTGTTAGTTTGGAAGTCGAATGGATTTGATTGGAGTGTTTATTGAGGGTAGGAGTGGGCGTAATTCAATAGGGTATTCGAAAATTGAGTTGAGTCATGTCTGTAGGGATGGAAATCAGATGAATCGGATCCGAATTAGCATTTTCTCAAGAAAATTGAAAATGAGAAACTAATTTCAATATTTGTTTAACAATAGTACATAAAAACTAAGCTTTTAAATTCTGTTAGTTTTCATAATGTGCAGTCTTGAACTATATTGTAGTTAAAGCTAAAGGAAATTATTAATCATTACCCTAAAGGGTGGTTTGGGGTATATTCGTCTTTTCGACGATGAGTTCTAGCAAGGGTACGTTCGTCTTTTTCACGACGATTTCTAGCAAACCCGAACTCGGCCCGTCTCGTCAACGGACTTTCCACGTATAAGAATAATTGAATGAGTGTTGTTCCTTGGAGAATTCCACAAGGCATGAGCCAATTTTTATAGTCAATTCCCTTTGGCACTACCAAAAAGAAAAAAATAAAACATTACAACGAGACTAATATTCAAGATTACATTGATAAGTTAAGACTTCGTAATTAGTACATTGTTTTTATAAATAATAATATTCTATACTCGTTTTAAAATATCAAATAAGTATTTGCTTTCAAACTATTTGTCCATTTAAATTTTAAAAAAGACATAATAATTACATTATTCTCAATTTTACCCCTCACCAGTCTTAATTAGTTGGACGATATACATTATTCTTAAAAAAAAATTAAATATCTTATTAATTTTCTTGTGAGAAAATCCACTATTTCATATATCGCAAAAAGAAATGATCCATCGGGATCAGGATTGCTATCTGATAATGGATCAGAGTGCAACAAAATCAAGCCATTTTCTTCAATTCATTCCAAGGTAAGAACTCAACAACCCCTTAATCAAAATCAAAGAACTATTAATACATTGTCGATTAGAAATACGGGATGCCAATCGTTAATAATTTTGTCATCATCCAATTGTTTTCGATGGGTCCGAGCCTCCGAGGCGACAATGTTATTTACGTACATACCTTAATTATTAAAGTAAATTACAACCACCCCTAGGTAATGTCTAATTTAGAAAAAAAAACCCTATTTTTTTCATAATTACGCCCCTCCTACGATCAGTAGATTTCTTGCATTAAACACCCCTCTGTAAGGGGTGAATGTAAGAAATTTATAAACTGCAGAGGGGGCAATCTAATTTTTCAAATAAAATGGGGTTAGTTTTGTAATTACACTTTTCCCTTAGTGAGGTGGTTGTAATTTACACTAATTTTTAAGTGAGTGGACTCGGACTCGGTAATAATTTCTCCATTTGCCTCTGAGTTGACTATGCCACAACAAAGTAATCACTCTACATTAATTCTTGCTAATTATCATTAATCCATTACAGATTTACATAATCACAATATCCCAAAAGCTTTCTCTCTCTAAAATCCCAGGGCAGCAATGGCGGACGAGAACTACGAAACGTCGAGGTTTAGTTTATTACCAGAGGGATGCATAGCAAACATCGTGTCCTTCACGTCACCCAAAGACGCGTGCAGGGCGGCGGCCGTTTCTTTGCTGGTCAAATCCGCCGCCGAATCCGACACCGTCTGGGAGCGGTTTCTGCCGCCGGATTACGGCGAGATCGTTTCGGGGTCGAATTCTCCGGTGGCGGCGTATTCCACCAAAAAGGAACTATATTTCTTGCTTTGTGACTCTCCTCTGCTTCTTGATGGTGGCAAAATGGTAATTTTTCTTCCGTTCTGTGGATTGTTTTGATTTTGGTGTTCTTGGATGATCGATCCCTTTACTATTTTATTGAGAGTAATCTGCAAAAATTACCTTGTGATAAATAGTCTAGCAAAAACCCGTCGATAAATTTAGTCAAAGGCAGAAACCGTTCTCGTTGACTTTTGTGTGGCTCACTCGTTGGATGTATGTTAAGACGCAAAATGACAAAATTATCCCTCAAAATGTACTTATATATGCATATATTTTTCTTTTAATTTATTTGTTTAGAAATTAAAATATTATTAAGAAAATAGTAAACAATTAAGTTGAAAAATTATTAAAAATTTGGTAATCAAAATTCAGTATATGTTTTTTAAATACAAAATAAAGAAATACATAATAATAGAATTTAAGTTTTGTTTTCACTCAAAAAAAAAAAATTTAAGTTTTGTTTTGGTTTAGGGATAATTTAAAATATATACATAAATTATCTGATAGCAATAAAGGACCATATTGTACTTTTCTAATTAAGATATAACAAAAATAAAATAATTAAAATATTTATATAATATAAGAATTTATTAATTGCAAAATCCCAGGGTATTTGTGTGTTTTTAATTTTTATATCATATCAACACTCAAATGAGTAACAAGCGAGTTTGCTATATAAATAATTTTATAGGTGATTTTTGCTAGTTTATTTATCATAGGGGTTTTCGCTATTTTGAGATTAAACAGGGGTACCTTTTGTAGTTTATTCATTTTATTGACATTGATTGTTATGTTGCGGGCAAGGTGTTTGTTAAAATGACACTGGTGCTAGATGTTTCTTGTTAATCTGATATATGTAAAATAAAAATAAAAAATCGATTTTTCTGGACTGAAAACTGTTCGATTTCACCGATGATTGTGAGCATCATATGTATCTCATCAAACACTACATATTTTGCACGTGTTTAAAATTGAAATCCCACGTGTTGAATTTGTTGAACAGAGTTTCAGACTGGATAAATCAACAGGAAAGAAGTGTTATATGATGTGTTCAAGAGAACTCCAAATAACATGGGCAGACAATTCCATGTACTGGACATGGACATCTTTACCAGATTCAAGGTATATAATATATAGACCAAATTACTGCCAACCCCCTGAGGTAATGTCAAATTACGAAAAACACCATACCTAATCGTAATTACCAAAAACCCCCTGAGATTTGTTTCCCTCTTCCACCAACCTCTTACCGTGTGACTTTTCATGGATTTTTTTTAATACTAGGGATTAGACCTTACACAATTTCATACATTTTCTTTTATTTAGACTGTACATATTTTCTGTTAAAAAACTCGATCAACAGTTAATCAGAGGGGATTTTGTTTATTACGGATAGGTGGGGCGCTTTTCGTTATTTAGGTAAATGAAAAGTTAGAATTTCTAGAACTCCACTGATTTTCGATTTTGGGACATGTTTTTTCATTCAAATTTCCGTCTTTTTTTTTGGAAAGGAACTGAAATTAGTTTTTCACTTCCGAAATAAATATGAATATTTTCGGACGTGCTAATTTCCGATACAATCCATCCAATCGCTACTCCTATGTCACATAGTCATAATTTCAATTGATTGTACAATAGTGGTTTGTAAAATTTGCAACGGTGTTTCAGATTTGCTGAGGTGGCTGAACTACAAAGTGTATGTTGGCTTGAAATCCGCGCAATATTTAAAGTGCAAATGCTATCGCCTGGCACAGTCTACGAAGCATATCTAGTGTTCAAACTGAATGAGGAACACGATGGGTTTGATTGTTCCTCAGAGGCATCAATTAAGTTGGTAAGAGAAAACGGAACCGAGATTGGAAATGAGATGACAAGCTCGATTTTCATAGTACCACCAACTCAAAGACGTTTAATATGGCGAAGAAGAAGAAGGAGAAGTTTGCCCGGTCAAATAAATGCCGATAATCGAATTTCATGCATTAGAAGAGATGGTTGGTTTGAAATTGAGTTGGGAAATTTTTTCATTGGTGAAGGAGATCAATTTGATGCCCAAATTGAATTTCTTGAAATTGAACATCATAATTGGAAGAGAGGTCTAATTGTCGAAGGGATCGAGTTAAGGCCCAAACACTTTTGATTCTATGCTACACGGTGAAGTCTGCATTCGGTAGATCTGCACTGTTCATCTGTACACACCAACGTGGGTGTTTATGTTATTTGTGTGTGAATAAATGATAGAGATTTACCCGATATATTTCGCCTAGTCTAGTATGGAATAAAAGAGAATTGACTTGCAAAATTTTGTTGTTGTTTTAAAATTTGAAGTGAATTTGTTGTGTGTTTTTGTTATTGGAAGTATTGTGATCGTGTTTACAAGTTCTTTATCATAAAAAAAATTCATATGTACTTGTCCATATTATATATATATATATATATATATATATATATATATATATATATATATATATATATATATATATATATATATATATATATATATATGGGAAAATTACGGCCAGCCCCCTAAAGTAAGGACAAATTATGAAAACCTCCTTCTTGTTTGAGTAATTATAAACACTCCCCTCAATTATATATCATCTCACGCGTGCATTCTTACGGTCTCAAATTTACCTACTAATGAGACAATTTTCGTAAGAAAATACATTATTGATGGGTAGTTATAATTACCCAAACATAAAGAACTTTTCGTAATTTGACCTTAATTCAGGGCCGAATGCGAAAATGTTAATTTATATACATAGCTTAAGTATTAAGTTAGTGATGACTCGGTAATAATTTCCGAGTTTGCCACCGAATTGACTCAGGAGCGAAACATTTATCCCTTTCGAAACAAAACTTAACTACAAAGTTTCACTCCCTTTATTCTTTGTCTAATTATCATTAAACCATTTCACCTATATATATATATATATATATATATATATATATATATATATATATATATATATATTAAGGGGAAAAGAAAAATTGTTAGGCAGCCATGGCAGATGAGAATTCTGAGATTTCAAGGTTTAATTTAATATGCATAGCAAACATCATCTCCTTCACATCCCCTAAAGACGCATGCACGGCGGCGGCCGTTTCTGTTGGGCTCAACTCCGCCGCCGAATCCGACACCGTCTGGGAGCGGTTTCTGCCGCCGGATTACGTCGAGATCGTTTCTGGGTCGAGTTCTCCGGTGGCGGCGTATTCTACCAAAAAAGAACTCTTTTTCTCGCTTTGCGACTCTCCCCGGCTTCTTGATGGGGGCAAACTGGTAAATTCCTCTTCATTCTTTTTTTTATTTATTTATTTTTTTTTCTGTGGATTTTGTAATAATTTTCTGATTTCTGGGTTGATCTATTTGCTGTTCGATTGGCATTTTACTTCTTAAATTCATGGTGAGAGAGTCATTTTATTTGCATGATTTCTTGAACTGGGTCGTTTCCGAGATTTTGGGGGCCTAAGCGAGATTTAAAGACGGTTAAAATATCGGGCGTTTCTACAATCTACAATAAAACTCATTTTTATTGTAAAATAATGATAAACTTTATGTTAACTCGTTTTTGTAAGTATATTAGGCGCCCCTATTGTTTTGAAGGATAATTTGCATTAAATAGCACTAACACAACTGAATATATATATATAAAATTGAATAAATAATACATTATAATTTTAGCAATCAGGTGTCCGCGCATGATTAGAGGAATTCGTTGATTTAACATCTATTTATGAATTAGGGTTTTCAATAATTATATAAATAGTACATTTTTTTTCAATAAATGCTAATTTATAAAGAGTATAAAAGAAATTGAGGGCCCTAATTTAAAAAAAAAAATTCGGGGCTTTAGGCGACCGCCTACTTTGCCTCCCCTCAGAACTGGCCTTGGATGGGCGGAAGGTGTTTGTTAATATGCTACACTGACACTACTTGTTTCTTGTAAATCCGATAATACAATATTTTTCGATTTTTTGGACCGAAAACTGTTCGATATATATATAAAGCCGAAATGTTGAAATTGTTGAATAGAGTTTGAGATTGGATAAATCAACCGGAAAGAAGTGTTATATGTTGTGTTCAAGACAATTCCAAATAGCATGGGGAGACAATCTTATGTACTGGACATGGTCATCTTTACCAGATTCAAGGTATATATATATATATATATATATATATATATATATATATATATATATATATATATATATATATGTGTGTGTGTGTGTGTGTGTGTGTGTGTGTGTATCTATATGTGTGTATATATTATATGGTATTTTCTTACACAGTAAAATCTTAGCCTTGAACTCAAATTTAATTTTGTAAATTTGCAAATGGCATTGCAGATTTGCTGAGGTGGCTGAACTGCAAAGTGTCTTTTGGCTCGGAATGCGCGCAATATTTCAAGCAGAATTGCTATCGCCAAACACAAACTACGCAGCGTATTTAGTCTTTAAACTCATGGAGGACCACGAAGGGCTCGATTGTCCCTCAAAGGCATCGATTAAATTCGTGAGAGAAAAAAACGGATCCGGGATTGAAGAGGTGGACAAGACAATTAGCAATGTTTACATAGTCCCGCGTGTAATGGAGCGAAGAAGAAGAATAAGAAGAAGAAGGGGAGGCTTGCCCGGAACGACTCCCAATGATCGAGTTTCGCGTGTTAGAAGCGACGGTTGGCTTGAAATTGAGTTGGGAGATTTTTTTATTTGTGAAGGAGATAAATTTGATATCCAAATTGATGTTTCGGAAACCAAACATCTTAATTGGAAAAGGGGTCTCATTATCGAAGGGATCGAGTTACGACCGAAAGAAGTATCTTGAGCATTTGGAGATCTAGTTTAATAATGAGCATCTATATATATATATATATATATATATATATATATATATATGCAAAAGTTTCTTTGTTCTTAAATTTGAAGAAAATTACATTTGTAATAATAATATTATTAAGTATTTAATTTTATAGGTGCATAAAGAAATGAAATTTCAAATTTCGTTAGATTCCAATACGATCAAGTTGTTTATGTTCACAATTTCGAAACTTTGTTTCCAATTTCTCGATTTTTTTTAATTGAATTGAAATTGTAAGATCGATTATATAATATAGAGTACAAACACGCTGTGGAATAAGTCAAATTAGAGAGGAGTAGTGGTGAAGAGATAAAAAAACAAAAAAACTTATGCTATTACTCATTCAATCAGCACAAATATAAAAGCTCACTTGAAGATCATCTTTCTTATCTCTCTACACTTTTCTAGCATGTATCTAGCATAATAAATGAATACATAATTTATGGTAATGAAGGAACATGGAGCAACCAACACTGTCGTATAGTAGCCCGCAAATCGTACGAGACATGTAAACTACACTAGGCTAACCATATGTGACAAGTTCGACATAGCGACCGCTGACAAGATGATTCGAACCTGGATCAATTGATACATGTTCACTTGCTCCAGCTGATAGATCATCCCCTACGAGACTAGAACCTTTGATCGCCAACATAAATTAGTTTTTCAATCTCCAACGAATTGAACTTTTTTCAAGCATGCTAATTCTACTCCAACATTCCTTCCCACACTTAACTCGGAATCTATTCAATGCGAATAATAGGGTTCGACGCGGTTATTGCTATGCTACACCCGATGGAGATTACACTGGGTAATTTTTTTACTGTTGATCTACACACACCAATACAGGTGTGTGTGTATTTATATGTATATGAATGGTAAAGATCTACCAAATATATTTCACCGATTTAACGTAGAATAGACCGTACAAAGCTATATAGCAACTTAGCTTGATATTCACTCAACTAAACTTTTATGCACAAAACTCCACTCACAAGAATATATACTCTTGTATAGGAGTACAAGTGTAAGAACTTTTACCCAATTTCCACACTAAAAGAAATTGCCCTAAAATCTGAAGATGGGGGAAATTGATCTCTCTGCAGATGATGCCCACCAACTGTTCGACAGAATGCAAATGCTAAAAGCCTTCGACGAAACAGAAGCCGGCGTCAAAGGGCTAACAGATTCCGGCCTGCTCAAAATTCCCACCATTTTTGTACGGCCACCCGATGAACTGGCTGAAGAATCAACATACAAAAAGACTCAAATTCAAGTTCCGGTGATTGATCTGAGCGAAATCAAGAATTCAGACAGGCGGAAAACCATTGTTGAAGGAGTAAGAATTGCGGCAGAAACATGGGGGTTTTTCCAGGTGGTGAATCATGGGATTCCTCGAACTGTTCTTGATGGGATGATCGATGGAATTCGTGAATTTAACGAGCAAAATATCGAGGAGAAGAAAAAGTATTACACGAGGGATGTAAAAAGAATGGTGAGATATCACAGTAATTTTGATTTGTTCTCTTCGAAAACTGCTAACTGGAGGGATACCTTAAGCATCTCGATTTCCGACCAGATTCATCCCCAAGAATTGCCGGCTTCTTGCAGGTACGTACAGTTAAACATCTATAAATTAATATAGTCGGGACTCGGGATCAGTCAAATTCTATTAATTTAGCGAAATATTAATTTAACAAAATAATTTTTAGCACGTTGCTCTCGAGCCGGGATCAAGAAAACATATTATTTAAACGAGGTTATTAATTTATTGAGGTTCTAATGTATATTTAATATTCCGCTTCCCCTGCACGAAAACTAGGGTGAAATTGGATGACTCGGATCGGAATCAGCACTAACGAAAAAAAAATCCATTTGTTTTCGAAATGTAAAAAAACTGGAAATTTTCGGATTGGAATTGACCGAACTCGGATTTTCCATTTTTCTAGTCACATATAGTATAGAATACATGATAACATTGATATAAAAAAGTGTAGTTTTCAGTTTAAAAAAAATCGAATTTTTGGAAATGAAAATTGGATCGAAAATCGGAGATCTAATATGTATTTCAATTCCATTACTAAAATATCATAAATCGAAACTTTCGGAGTGAAAAGTATTGTTTCATAATCGAAAATATTCGGATCAGAGTCACCAAAGTTCAAACATACGTTCCAATTTTCCACCCTAACGAAAATCGATTTTTGTCCAATTTTTTTATGCACATATATTTCACATAGCATAAGTAAATGAATAGATAGGAATTATGTAAATATTTTCCGTTTTAGCACAGTTAGTTTTTTCTTTTGAATTATACAGGGAACGCACATTGGAGTATTCGAAGCATGTCTCGATTTTGGGAAACACACTACTCGAGCCACTCTCCGAAGCCCTCGGACTAAAATCCGATCACCTAAATAAAATATTGGAATGCTCAAAGGGGCATCGTATTAGCTCTCACTACTATCCACCATGCCCCGAGCCGGACCTAACTCTCGGGACAACTCAGCATTCCGATCCTGGTTTTCTTACAATCCTTCTCCAAAATGAAATCGGTGGATTACAAGTTTTGTATCAAGATCAATGGGTTGATATCGAACCCTCTCTTGGGGGTTTGGTTATAAACATTGCAGATCTTCTCCAGGTACTTATAAAACTTGTGACATTTTCTTTTTTCTTTTTTCTTAGGGTAAATTACGAAAAAACCCTTCTGAACTAAGGTCTAATTATAAAAAACTAGGGGTAAAATTGGTATTTTTTGAGGAATATTCCATGGAATTAAAAAGCTTCCGTCAGAATTCAGACTGTAAGACTGTAAGAGGGACAGTGTAAGACGACAACAAACTATACGCTTTTTTCGTGTAATTATGAATAGATGAGGGTTTTTTTTGTAATTTAATTTTACTTCAGGGGTTTCTCGTAATTTACCAATTTTCTTATAAACATTGCAGATCTTCTCGAGTTACTTATAAAACTTGTGACAATTTTCTTTTTCTTTTTTCTTAGTGGTAAATTACCAAAGAACCCTCTGAACTAAGGTCTAATTGCTAAAACAATAAGGGTAAAATTGATATTTTTTGAGGAATATTCCATGGAATAAAAAATATACAGTCATAATTCACACCGTACGGGGACAATGTAAGCCGATAACAAACTATAGGAGCTTTTCTTGTAATTATTGATAGGTTAGGTTTGTTTTTGTAATTTGACCTTAGTTCAGGGGGTTTCTCGTAATTGACTCTTTTCTTATAAATATGTGTTTGGGATTATGATTTCTTGTTATTGATTTTGGGATGTGTATATATAGTTGGTGTCGAATGGGAAATTTCTGAGCAATAAGCACCGAGTGGTGGCTAACAGAATCGGACCAAGAATTTCGGTGGCATGTTTTTTTTCTGGACCTGTTCGTGAAGTTAAGGTTTATGGACCAATTAAGGAGTTGATTTCAGACGAAAATCCTGCCAAGTATAGAGATGTAATATTGAGTGATTATTTGCTCAAGTTTCTGAACACTGGACTTGATGAGAATCTTGGTCTTGATTACTACAAGTTGTGAAGATTATGGTAATGGCCCAAGAAATACATTTCTTGGGTGGTACTGAATACTCGATATAATTCGGTCCTTGTACGACTTCGGTATCGTTCAGTTACATAAATTGGATTAATTTGAACTATAGTAACTACTTATTAGTTAGTAAGCTGAACGATTACTTAGATTGGATCTTGTATTGAATTTGTGATTTTTTTTGGTATTATATGTGATTTATCCGGAAAAATATCTTGCTTGATGAAGGTAAAATATTAATAGAAGTAATTTTTTTTTTACATTAACCAATAATCAATTATTAATATTTTTTTCAATAAATTGTTACCATTGTTTTCTAATTAATTGTGTAGACACAAGATAGGAGAAAAGGCTAGTGTTGACAAGTGTAGAATTAGGTGTCAATTATTAAATAATTTAAACAAATAATAATACCACATCCACCTACTGGAAGAATGCAAATAATATCTTGATCCACTATTCACTAAAACAAGCAAATCTTATCCGAAGCTGAACCCGGGATGAGTATAACTCAACTAGTTCAGAAGGTGGTAAGTTGGTGCAAAGTTTTAGGATCGAGTACTGGCAGCCGCAGCGTGAGAATATCAACTCCAATGAAGGTCGATTCCTTGTGGGCACCAGACTCGGGTCCACTATCTAACGGACCGTTGGAGTCGCCATGATTTACATCTCTCCCACAACTAGTTCTGAAGGTAATAAATTGGTGCAAGGTCTTAAAATCGAGTATATAAAGACAATTTATATATAAATAAAAGGTTATGTATGTTTATATAGCATATTTGTAAATATATCCCGATAGTTTTTTTATATTTACACATTTCCATTGACTTCTTCCGACAGACGCCATGCCTGACCATTGACTCTTAGACTTTTAGACGTGAATTGAATTATTTGGAACGGAGCTCATATTAAATTCAAACAGTTGAAAATCGAAAGAAATTTTCCAATTTTATTCAATAAAACACTTTAATGAAATTGCATAGAATTTTCGAGTTAAAGAAATTTCTCCGCTAAAAGAAAATTCGTGGGACACTGTTCCTACAACACAAAGTCAGACACTCACGAAAAAGGGGCGTTTAATAGTCAATCTCCTCAAGTTGTTTCACAATTAAATGTTAGGTAGACAAAAGTAAATAGGAAAAATTATAGTTTACACCTTTAAAATTTGCACGGATTCCACATTTGGTTCTTCGTGTTTATAAAAAACATATTTGGTCCTTCATATTTCAAAAATTCAACATTTTTAGTTATTTCCGTCAATTTTTTGTAAGTACCAACGGAATCAAGCGTGTACTGATGATTGCCTTAACTGACGAACTAACGGTAAATTGACGAAAAAAACCAAAAATGTTAAACTATCGAAGCACAATGAATTTTGATCGTAAAATAGCTTTTTGGACGTTCCACCAATGTTAACTAAAATTTGTGTTTTATAGTCTACAGTTTTTTGTGATTTTTATCGTGAAATAGTTTTTTAGACGTTATACCAATTTTAACCAAAATTTGTGTACTATAGCATACAATTTTTGGTGATATTGATCGTGAAATAGTTTTTTTGGACGTTACACCAATTTTAACCAAAATTTGTGTAGCATACAGTTTTTGGTGATATTGATCGTGATTTTTTTTTTTTGACGTTCCACCAAGTCTACCCAAAAATATGTGTATTATAGTATACAGTTTTTGGTGATTTTGATCGTGAAATAGTTTTTTGGACGTTGCACTAATTTTAACTAAAACCTGTGTACTATAAGTATACAGTTCTTGGTGATTTTGATAGTGAAAAAAGTTTTTAAACACACTACACCGAAAACACATACTAGACCGAAAACATACACTACACCGAAAATAACAAAAAAATTATACACACTACACCGAAACACACACACTAAAAACAATTGCACACACTACATTGAAAACACACTAAAAAAATATACACACACTACACCGAAAACACACACTATTCGGTGTAGTTGTGTGTGTTTTTTTAGTGTGAGTTTTCGGTGTAGTGTGTGTATTTTTTTTTTTAATGTGTATTTTCGGTGCAGTGTGTGTGTATTTTTTAGTGTGCGTTTTCGGTATAGTGTGTGTATAGTTTTTTAGTGTCTGTTTTATGTGTAGCGTGTGTAATTTTTCTAGTGTATGTTTTCGGTATAGTGTAGGTATAATTTTTAGTGAGTGTTTTCGGTGTACCGTGTGCATATTTTTCTAGTGTGTGTTTTTGGTGTTGTGTGTGTATTTTTTAGTGTGTGTTTTCGGTGTAGTGTGTGTTTCCGTAGAAATGTGTGTGAAAATTTGTAGAGTGTGGTTACGGTGAGTGTATATATATATATAGATAGAGAGATATGTGTGTAAGAGGATATATGTATAGAGAGTATATATAAGTCCATAGAGTATATACTAATAGGGATATCGTATATATATATATGTAATATACATCTCCCCTCCTACATATATTGATGTATATATATATATAAAAATA
>NW_012194871.1:6163-21919 GCF_000504015.1 Erythranthe guttata | reverse complement strand
ATTGTGGAGATTGATTTTTGATTGATCATTGTGGATACCTTCATTACAAATCTTATAAGCTCTTAAATTCCACAATCAAGAACAACCAGATCATAAGGATACAATTATTTTATAAACATTTTGTCCCGCAGGCGATGATTTAGCGGTTAGAGCAAGTAACTTGTGTTAATTGATCATAGTTCGAATTTCATTGCCAACGATCAATGAGTCGAGCTTGTCACACATGGTTAGTCTATTGTGGTTTATATCTCCCGTATGATTTGCAAGCTATTATACAATAGCGTAGGTTTGTGAGACCGATTTTGAAAATCGGCTGAATTCAGTGCTCGATCTCAAGCATTGTGTGAAAATATCAGAGACGTGATCGTGCAGGAATTTGAAATCGGCGTCGCGATTACACCTCTCCACAACCCTTTTCGCCCTTTCGATCCTCTTCCGGTGGCAGACAATGGCTCGTAGATTTCCGGTGGACTGAGAAGAGTTTGGGTTGATTGTGCAATGGTGAGACTGACTAAGAGCTTTCTTGATACGATCAACAAATAATAGATCAAATTCTTTCAATGATTTGAGAATAACATCCACAATAATTTCAGAGGACTAAAAGAAAAATTGTCAAAAAGCTGCAATTTTTTTTTGCATACAAACTACAAAAATTCAATCAAGAACAACCAGATTTTGGTACTCTTCCCCAGAAATGGCAGCATCCATAACAGCCTCAGGATTCAAAACTCCACCATCTTCCAAAAACAACTTCATCAAATTCTTCGAAAACCCACTCACCAAAGCAACTCCCGGCTGGTTCCCGGGCACCGGCGTAGCCATCGAATCCCTCAAATTCCAAAACACAATCTCCGGCACACATTCTCCATAACCTCTCTCCTTAAACTTCCTCACAATCGCCTCGTAATCAGTCTCCCATGGAGTTCCCGAGGCCTGATCGAATTCCATGTCACTAAACACAAACAACCTCTTAATCATCTGATCAGCCTTCAATCTCCCATCCACAGCAACTTTGAGCAACAAATCGAACACCTTCTGAAAATCAGTATTCATCCCCCAATCCATATTTCTCACAAACTCCGTCTTCTCGCGCAAACTCTCGCCCTCAACCGATTGAAGCATTGGATTCTCGCTGAACGTTATGAGTTTCCCCTTCCACGGGCTTTCGCTCAGTTCGGAGACCAAAACTCCGAGTGCGACCGATACTTCCATCGGAATTCCGCTCATACTCCCCGAAACATCACAGATAGCAAGGCAATTGTTCATCTTCCCCTTCTTCCCCATGTCGTCCACCATTCTCTTCCACTGAAGCTCCGCCACCTGGCCGCCATCGCCGTGCTCGAGGGCGGAGATTATCTCGTGCGGGAGCAACGCACCGGCGGCAATCTTGGCTTCGCCGGACTTCACTTTCTCGAGATACTCCTGGAATCTTTCCTTGTCGTGCTTCAAGAACTTCTCCTTGTAGAATTTCATGGCGACCGATGCGACCCTGTTGTAAGGAATGGAACCCCAGTCGTTGGCTCCGATGAAAGACTCCGGCAATTCGAGAGCCTTACGGAGTGGCACGATCACCTCCTTCCTCAATCGATCCCTCACTCGATACGCGTAGTGAGCCTCTTCAACTCCTTCGTACTCCGGATATTCCTCTCTAGGAAAAACTTTCTTCGCAATGGTTTCGCAGAGGAGCGTGTATTTATCGAATGACGAATCGAGGGAGGGGCACCATTTTGCGGCGAGGCTGATTTTGTACAGATCCCCTGAATTCAACAGAATCATGTCCGATCTTAAGCAACGTGCGAAAAAGTTAGAGACACGATCGTGCAGGAATTTGAAATCGGGATCGCGATTGAACCTATCCACAACCCTTTTCGCCCTCTCAATCTTCTTCTCCTCACGGCTCAATTTCGAGTCAGTTACATCGGATTTGCCGACGGCGGCGGCGGCGGTGAACCGTCCTCTGCTAGAAAAGCGGCCGCGAAGAGACCTCCTCCCTCTTTTCACACCCTTCCTACTCTCCCACGATTCCTTCGCCAATTTTCGTGCATCGGCACCTTCCAGAAGGCGGAAGAGGATCTCCGGCAGATCCTTGAAGTAACCAAATTCAGCAATGGAAGCCACGTTGCACGCTAGGGTTTTGGGGTGATGCTTGTGCAGCCAGAGTACGGCGGTGTAGTAACCTTCCTTGTCGGATTTTCCGGTGCCCCGGACTCCACGGAGATTGCAGACGAGCTTCAGGGCCTTCAACGGATCTTGACCCCAGGCAAACATGGATTACCCGTCGAAAGAAAAGTCGGAGAGAAATTCTCCGTCAGGCCCATTGGTGGACTGTAGAGTTTTGTGGTGTTAAAGTTAGCCACCATAAGGTCAACGAATGGATCAGTCTCGGTGTTGCCTGTGGCGGCGGCGGCGCCGATTTGCTGATAAATTTCCGGTGGACCGAGAAGAATTGGAGTTGATTGCGCCATTGTTGAGAGTGACTGACAGCTATTTGTGAAATTGCTTATGAGAATTGGTGAGGTGAAGTGGTGAACTCTATCGATCAATTTATAGTCGGCGGAAGGGTGCAAATTTGGGACGGACTCCCCATTAATAGAGGAAAAACGGATTCCACTTACTTAATGACATGTGGAAAATTAAATTAATATTAGTTAATAAATAATCTTGATGGGACCCAATTTAAAATTAAAATTCTTTGGGCGAAAGAAACAGACTGTATATTTTCTCTTTGTTTCTATCTCTTTTTTTCTTGAGATAAAAAGGGAAAATTACAGTTTATGTCCCTAAACTTTACCACTAAAACGATTTATGTCCTCAAACATTTCAATCCACGAAATATGTCCTCAAACTTGCCACTTTTGATCACTTTATGTTCTGCCGTTAACGTCGGCAGCTAACTTCGACGGAAATAGCACGCGTGGCTCACGTGACGTCTATGTGGCCGTTAAATGTCGAGTTGTACAACACCCAGTGCCTACTTGGCTGACAAAATGTGATGTGGAGCGACACGTCATTCTCCTCCCCTATTTCTATTCTAAAATCCCTAATTCTCCAAAAACCCATTTCGAAAATTGCAGAATTGTCTTCTCAAGTTTTTGAATCCTTAGCTTGTGTATATATATAACAAATCAGAAATTATGTGTTTTATTAAAGTACGGGAGTGTTTCCTGGAGGGCGGGCAGGACTAGGTCGCGATGCGCATTGGTGCACCATAGCTTGGAGGTGACGAACAGTTCGCCGCGGCTCTTGATCAGGCCGCCGCCCAATGCCTCCGCAGCGGCGCGGCCAACAATTTCTTCCGTGCCGCAGATCGCTGCCGAGTCGAAGTGGCGGTATCCGGCGGCACTGGCCCCGACGAGGAGTTGTACCAGCTATTCCGCTGGTACCGCGGAGGCGGCAAATGCCCCAGTCCCGAAGCCTATGGCCGGCATCTTGGTCGGAGTTCAATTCCACTTCTGGAACTTGTACTGTATCCATTAATTTCTCAAATTCGAAGTTGATTAAATATATAACTGGAGAAATTCACCTCAATTGAAGGATTCAAAATGGGGTTTTGGAGAATTAGGGATTTTAGAATAAAAATAGGGGAGAAGAATGACGTGTCGCTCCACATCACGTTTTGTCAGCCAAGTAGGCACTGGGTGTTGTACAACTCGACATTTAACGGCCACAGAGACGTCACGTGAGCCACGCGTGCTATTTCCGTCGAAGTTAGCTGCCGACGTTAACGGCAGAACATAAAGTGATCAAAAGTGGCAAGTTTGAGGACATATTTCGTGGATTGAAATGTTTGAGGACATAAATCGTTTTAGTGGTAAAGTTTAGGGACATAAATTGTAATTTTCCCAGATAAAAAAAATAATTTCCTTAGATTATCAATTACCAAAATTTTTAAATATTCTTTTATTTAATTTTTTTGAAAATAATTTCTTTTATTTAAATTGGAATATTCAAGTGTGAGTCTTATGATCCCACGTGTTTTTTTTTTATATATTTCTAAAATCCCTAAAGGTTAACCCAAATGGGAAAATATATAATACGTAATTAAATATACACGTAACAGTACCCAATATTTATCATCGGGTGTAGGATGGAAAGAACCCTGATTGTGCGCAACAAAAATATTTTATTAAGAATTATGCTAATTAAAAATAAATAATGCAAAACTAATATGTGAAGCATGACAAAGGTGAACAAATTTTTTAATTAACAAAAAGATAAAGAAAAGTAAAAGGACAAATAGGATAAGTATTTCTATTTTAAAAAAATGGTTTGAAATGTAACGAGTGATGACAGTGTAATTCTTAATTCTTTTGTACAGGTGTCATTCAATTAATGGACTCCGTTTATCACTTATTAACGGAGAGTCCGTTTATAATTTAATCTCTCGGCGGAATTACTTGAAGGCCACGCACATATCTTTATTTTATTTTTATTTTTTATTATTTTTATTTTTAATACTAAAATACTTTTCTCACTAAATTAAAAGAAAATTACTGTAGATTGAAATTATAATCTATAATCAATAATCATTCAATTCACTGAAAATTAAATTTAAAGAAAATTACCGGGGATTGAAATTATAAATACTTCCCAATTTTTTTAAGACCAATAGAAACTAAAACGAACTTAATGAAAAATAAACACAACGATAATTAAATATTCGATGAAATAAAACTTCATTAAAATTAAATAAAAATTATCTACAGAATACATATTTTTAAGGTTTACCAAAAACTTTTCCAGCAAGAACAGCAGCTTTGATAGCATTATCAATGGATTTGATAACTTCATCAGTATCACAAGTATTCCCTTTGAATGAGGGTGCACCAGATCTCTTGTACACGTCCACACACTTGAGAAATTCTTTGTTGCACTGCTGGCTCAAGTAATCATCTGCACCGCACAATTAACAATTTAGTCTTTGTTCGAATTTTAAATTGTAATAATTAACAGTAAAACATGCTAATTAAGTTGAAATAGCAACAACTGTAATTATATAAGTGCATGTTTACGCCGACAGGCTGTTCTCTGTCATTTTCCGTGAGTGTTGCCTTGTGATAAGCGACAGATCCACGTTTAGCTACTGTGTAAACAAATCGAATCGAGCTCGAACTTCATAACTTATCGAATAAAAAAACATGCATATATACAAGCTTAGTTCGTAATTGTGTTAACAAATCGAACTCAAACGAGCTTTTAACGAACAATCTCAAATTGAATATATCAACTAGTTTAATTTAATTTCCATCCCTATCCTAGTTGAATCAATTCGGAGCTAAAATCATTCTTGTTTGTTTGACATGGATCAACAAAACTAGTTTAATCTCTTTATGTTTTTCGAATAAAGCGATTAAAGTAAATTAATGGATGATGATCTGCTTTATTAAAATAACTTACTATTCATTTTGGCAATACACTGATCATGATGCATACAGCACGAGTCCAATCGGTCACAAGGCTGCTCACCGGGGCAGCCGGTGTATAACAGGCCGCAGTATTTTCCATATCTCAAAAATGGCGGAGCTGCAAATTGCAATTTCATCGTAAACTAATTTCATAATTTAATTGCTAATTCAAATACCACAAAATCGAAGGGGAAAAAAAAAGTGAACAAACAGAGTATATATACCTTCACAGAACATTGATTCGCACTTTCTACTGCACTGTTTAAACTATTTGAAGAAAAAAAAATTGATGTTACATATGAACAGATTAATAATTAATTAAGAAGAGATTAATGTTAAAATGTAAATGATGATTAATAAATAAAGAGTAGGTAATTACCAAGCTAAGGTCTGCATGTGCGTGAAGACCAATGTTGAGAGAATGGACATTTACAGAAGAAAAGCCAAAGATGAAGATGATGACGGAAGCAATCATCATATGATTCAATCGAAGTACGACTGGATTTGCTAACTTCAATGTGTAGTACGCCATTGATCGAAGGAGAGAAGTAATTGAAATATATATATAGTTTTTAATTTAATTTTCTGGATATTTGAAATAAATTCTGTATTTGCTGAGAAGCACTGATTTATAGGGAGAATTGGTTGGTCGGTTCAAGCACGGAAAGTGTGATGAAGAAGAAGAAGAAGAAGGGGCGGGGTGGGGGTGGGGGTGGGGGTGGGGCCGGGGGTGGTTTTGGATTGTAACGAACCCGTGACATGTTTTTGTTGTGTTGTTTCACAATTCTCACACAATCATTTATCTTTTTCGATTTTTTTTTATTACATATAGTATTTCATATTGCATATGGCTACTTGTGCAATGGGTTTTGTCTCGTCGATCACATGATTTACAGTTTGTACCTATGTTCCTTTTTTAAGTCCGGAGGCGAATGCACAAGAGGGTCCTATATGATTTTTTTTTTATTTTTTTTTTTATAAATTAATAAAGATTTGAGAAATGTTGGAGGGGGTCATGGCCCCCGTCCGACTCGGAATATCTCTTTTGTACAATAGATATAGCTAACATACAATAGTTGTCACTAGATTTAGGCCTTGTCATTGCTTGTAAAATGCCAACCCATAAAATAGAACCAAGAAAAATATTATATATTCTGAGATATTTACCAAGATATTTTTTCAAAGTACTGGAGAGAGAGAGAGAGAGAGACAAGCGGTTCGTCTGGAGAGAGAGATAATTTTCTTTTTTCTAGATTTAAATAAAAATGGAATATTGTGGCTGCAGAATCTCGAAATTTTAGTTATATTTGCACAAAACCCCCTTCACGAAATACATTTTTTTTTTAATGTTTGTTACCATTTGCAATTTATTTATATTGCTTCCGAAAGAAAAAAATAATTCATATTTTTTAAATATTATTATTTTCATTTTTAAATTATTTCCCAAAACATTGTATTGTGTAGGAATTGGGCATAGCCCAGTTTTAATTTATACGACCAGCCCAAGTCAATTCCACTGGTCTCCCTATAGTTTAGTTTTATATGATTAGCCCAAGTAAGTTCTCAAACTGGAACTCTTCTTCTTCCAAAATTGGGCCGAAATCAAATCTTGGATTTTTCTATTCCAATTGAATATAGTGACACACGCCTTATTCCACATTTTTCTATTCCAATTGAATTTTGAATTCCACCGGAATTTCCATTCCAATTTTAATTTTGAATCTTAAAAGGACCAAATACTGGAATTTTCTATTCCAATTTTAAAATTCTGTTTTCATAATTGTAATTGAAAATGACAAATAATAATTAAAAAAATATTATTCTAACCCAAAAACCAGAAATAATTTGGGAAGGAGTGAGTGTTGTTCCCGCGCAATTCAGGTTTGTTGCCCTCATCATTGGAATCTCGGATCGATCAAAGCATCTTCAGCCGCAATTCTGCACAGACAAAGGTGCGTGACTTTTTGAATAATGTTTTCTGCCTTTATTAATTATTTTTTTTAATGGACTGATTTATTTTCTGGAGCTGATTGTTGCGTTGTGAAATTGATCCATGGAGAGTGATTTTGTCGATTGGGTCTTACGTAATTGATTTGAAATTGAGGATTAGGAGATGATAACTAGTGACACAGACAATAAACCTTAATCATTAGTTTGGCAAATTGATAAGGTTATCATGCGAGTTCTGTTCTTTGATGTATACATAGTGCATTTTTTTATAGATCTGGCGTGGAAGATGAATATTTATTATGTCGGCTCAAAAATGAAAAAAAGTCAAATTGTGATTGATGTTTTATGTGTAGGATTCCCATTTAACTTTGTCGAAAATAATCGTTTTCATCTTTATATCATATCAATGTTCTTAATTGCCTAATTCTTGGTGTTTGACAATGTTGCGTAAGACTGTTTTTTCGGTACCATAAGATAATATATATTTCCGAAAGTACTGCTGCTAATTGAATCAAGAACTTATCGTAACTTTCAGTAGGGTGTTTAATTTCTTATTCGAAACACGGTTTAGAAATATCTTTTGCTTAATGATAGTTTATGATATAGTTGCGTGCCTTTTCGCATCCTGTTACAAGAGTTTCCATGCTTGGCCTCCGTTCATGTTGAACTTTTTGAGACGACCGAAGAACATGACTATGATTAGGACTATTTTACCCTTGTCACTCCATTTTCCAGAAAATCCATACCATTTGTTCACGCAGTTTGGATCCGGCCTTATCTGACGCTCGCAACTGTATCCAGTTGTGAAGCCAACATTTCCGTATGCACTGCAATTATAAAAATATATATAGAAGCGATTAATCAGTCTGTTATATTTATACTTTTAAAGATGCATTGAGCAGTTGTTCTGTAATTAATATAGAAATCATTTAGACGGTAAAACAGATTTATTAACTGTGTATCCTAGTTCAGTACTTCATAGTTCGTTTTGTTTCTTCAAAGGTTAGTTTAGGCAAAAGTCGAAAAGTATGTAGCAGGAATATATAAGTGCAAAGGAAAGTTCAAGGTGATTTGGAGAATCTTTACGCATGGGTATTTCATTTTTTCGTTTCTGGGAATATTAGCAGAGTTATTCTATGTCAAAACAGACACCTGTCGAATCTTTTTCGTAAAGCAACAAATTAAATAAGCAGATAGATAATAGGAATTTTGTTTTAAAGAATCTAAGCAATCGAATACCACTTAAGATGGCATATGCTTTGTTGCATAGTCTGTCTGTTGAGATACGAATTTTAATTTTTATCATGTCTTTCTCTGTTGTTTACTTGTGTTTTTTCGGAAAGTATGGGTTGTGAATTCAAGTGGCATTACTGCTTCAGTGATGATAAATAAAAGTAATTACTTAATTAATATTTTTTTTTTAACATTACCTTATGACTTCGACTGTGATATTCAAGACGCTGAAGTTGACGGGATCCTCTTTAAGGCTTTTCCTCTCTGTGAGGCATATGATAATAATGAAAATAACAAGATAAGAAAGCTGCGATAATACGAGGTTTTCTGCAGCTGTTTTTCTTCGTTTCTTTCTTATTACAGACTCTAGTGGGGTTTCCTCATCCTTCGTAATAGGTAGAAATGAAGTATATGGTGGAAGGTACCTGTCAAATTTTATCAAAATTATTATTACCAGGATAATATACATGGCAATCATATGAGAGAGAGAGAGAGAGAGAGAGAGAGAGAGAGAGAGAGAGAGAGAGAGAGAGAGAGAGAGAGAGAGAGAGAGAGAGAGAGAGAGAGAGAGAGAGAGAGAGAGAGAGAGAGAGACTAACATCATGACCACGAAAAACACCGTTACTGCCGGGGAAATTATCGAGAGATCAACTATAGTTTCACCGCTGTGTCTTGCGTTCACACACTGAAAAAGGATTCCCACAATTTTCTGGTAAGTATTCAGCCCCGACAAAGCCGCTGAATTCCATTCCAGAGAGGAGAATATTACGAAGCCGAGTATTGTAAATCCGAATACTGTAGCTGCTAGGAGAACAGAGTGCTGACTAGGAAACAAGTGAAGATAAACTGATGATTTCGACGTAGTATCATTCTCCAGTAAATAATTCGCCTCTGCCTTCTTAATTTTCTTCCCCAAAACCCATATCACAAATCTCAAACACGAAGGAAACAGTGTGTTCCCAAGTAGGATTTGTGGGATTAAAATCCATAGTAGGCCCGAATTCTTGATAAACACCACCATGTTTTCGTTTGTCGGCACAAACCCACAGTTGGCAAAAGTTGACACAACTGTAAAAACCGCAAACATGAATTTCTTAAGTCCCTTGTTTCTTAGTACATCCTCTGCACTCGAAACAAGGCCTAGGTAGAGTAAAACAGAGGAGATGCCAAGAATGTGGATCACTACAAGATACCCTAAAACCACGTGACCTAAAAACTTGATAGAGTCGTATTTTAGAAACGGGTTAGTGGAATACTCAAAACGGGTAGGTTCACTTTCTATAGACTCGATTTTTCTTCCGTCGAAATTACATGTTCCGATAATCTTGGACCTCTTTAAGAGAAGCTCAACCATGGAGGTGAATACCTCACCACCCATGAACATGAGAATAGTTATAACGATTAGTTGTGAGGTGGAGAAGACCTCCATTTCGACTGTGGACATGCTTGACACAGTGGCGGATGACACTGATGTGAAGAGCAAATCGAGGTTCCTAGGTTTAAACGAGGTTCTGGGCTTCAAACCCGTAAGAATTCCAAAACCCACAAAGGAAATGGAGGAGAAATAGAATGTATATAACAAGAAAGGTTTGAGTTTGGCAAGAAAATCGTGGTAAGAACAACAGATGAGAAACCTTGTCCTTTGCAAAGAACATGCATAGTTCTTCATGTTTACACACACGCAGATTCTTTTTTCGTTTCTTTTTTTTTTTTGGCAGTGAAGCATGGATTATTAGAATGGGGGTATATATAGGGTTTAGTCATTTCCGAAGTTCGATGAAAATTGTGTTTTTTTTTTTTTAAATTATTATTAGTGCACTGTAATTAACTTTATTTGATGCCTTTGTAGATGTTACTAGGTACTCCTACAAAATTGGATATGAAAATACTGTTCCATATTTGATCAGACAACGCACATTTTACCCGTCAAAATTTAACCATCGGCTGCGTGGCAATGTGGGTGTTGTTAACGTGTGATTGGTGGTAGCAAGCTGAATGAAATTTTCGTTCCGTCCATATCATTTTATTTTATTTTTAATTGCCTTCCGATATGATTCTTTTCATTTTGATTCCAAAATTCCAATTTCCATTTTTCTTAAACTTTTGTGTTCTCAAAATCTGTAAAGTTTCTAGAGAGATTCTCATTTCATATAAATTTTTAATTTTGTTCTGATTTTTTTTCTTCTTCTTTCAAATATTACATGCATGATGCATATATACATGTCACGTATTCATCATGACATTCTCGTACATATATAATCGATGACCTCATCAACATATACGTAGCTACGGTCAGTGAAATACAAGATAAAATATCAACATATACGTGGCTACGTGCATATATATACGTTATGTTATACATAATTGTCGATAGGATTTGGCGAAAAGTCGAATTTAAATTGGAAAGTGTGAGGAATCCATTATGATGAGAAAGAACCCGAAACTGAAATTGAGAGACAAGCTTCTTCGTATGGAATTACAAAAATAGTAAGTTGTTCTTCTTCCTCACTGAAGAGTCCTATCTGCTAACCAACTTTCTTGTCGGAAACAAGTCTAAGTGATTATCAAATCACACACTCTGTTTGCTTTAACATACACTTCTGTCAAATAGTTTGACAACATCTATTTTCATATTGGCAGAATAACATTTTTTTTTTTGGTCCCTATGGTCTTGTCATCACAATCATATCATTAATTTAGTATGATGATAATTGATTACAAAAAGAAATTCATTGGGGGGATTGGGAATAAAATATTGTAAGTTATGTGTCACAAGTTCGAAAAAAATCTAATTTGTGTCGTTTAAAACTTTTTGATTCCTCGCTCTCTTTCTTGTTCGTTCGATCAACTGAGCCAGCTCTTACGGGTGGATCAAAAAGTCGTGTTTTTTTTTAATTTTTTTATCCTTCCATGAATTCTTTACAAAGTTCGAATTCTTTGATGTGAATTGATCCTTCCATGAGGTCTATATCATGATATCAAATCACAGATATTATATGGTCGTTATAGCTAATGCTAACCTAAGATTAGAGTTTAATTAATTTTAACCCTAGTTCACTGTGCTTTTGCACGAGCTGATTGTTTGTCCCCCAGTATTTAAAAATAATAATAATAAAGCACTATGATTAGCTAGTTTAATTTGAGAGCTAGTTTGACTCATTAGGGTCAATTGAAGGAGTATATGTTCATTACTAATATTAATCTCTAATGACTATATATAATAATAATTAAGTAATTAATTTATTAATTACAATTTACAATTAAAATAAGTTACTACAATAGTTTCCATGCTTGACCTCCATTCATATTGAACTTTTTGAGTCTACCAAAAAACATGACTATGATTAGAATCACTTTACCCTCATCGCTCCATTTTCCGGAAAACCCATACCATTTATCCACACAGTTCGGATCCGGGCTAACCTTACGCCCGCAGCTATACCCGGTTGTGAAACCCACATTCCCGTAGGCGCTGCGATTATTCCAATTTTTTTTTAAAACATTTAATAATTTTTACACATATATAAACAATTGTAGAAGGATTTAAATAATTAACATTTCGGTTAATTATATTAGTTAGTTAGTTAGTTACCTTACGACTTCGACTATGATATTTAAGACGCTGAAGTTGATAGGATCATCTTTAAGGCTTTTCCTCTCCGTAATGCATATGAGAATGATGAAGATAACGATATAAGAAAGCTGCGAAAAAACGAGGTTTTCTGCTGACGTTTTTCTTTTTTGATTCCTTATTATTTCAGGGTTTTGTTGCTGGTCGTCATCCCTCTTGATTATAGGTAGAAATGAAGTATATGGAGGAAGGTACCTGTCAAAAGCCGTTAATTAATTAATTAATATGATTAGAATCATTATTAATATACCAAGATAATGTGTATTACTAATAAAACCTAATTATTAATTACTCCATATACAAGAAAATAATACAGCAAACAATTATGTCAGTACTTGATATAAAAAATTACTAATGATTGGGGATGAACATGGTATGAGAATCCAGTACTGCATAAGTGACATTCAATTATTGCCATATTAAACTGATCACTCCATATATATTTTATGAACATATATAAATTGTTTAATTATATTCCTTCAAACAATTAATGTTATCTAGTGTATATATATATATATATATATATATATATATATATATATATATATATATATATATATATATATATATATATATATAAAGTTGTTTAAGACAAAATGTTTACATACAGATTGCGCATGACTTGATCATAAACTAATATTCTGCATGGTTTCACACCCTAATATATAGGATTAATTGCAATATCGTGCGAGATGAAATTCTGAACGGATCAGCCGATATTTAATATAAATTGGATTTCACTTATTTTTTGACATATGACACTCCTAAGTCTAAACTCTTAATAATTTACGCTGATTATAATTAGGGTTAAACGGGTTACAGATTATGCTGTTTTTTTTCCCCTTTTTTCCAATTATTAAAATTCTAATTATATTTTTATTTAAACTATCCACGTGTCAATCATCATATGACATCCAATTTTCCTATTAAAACAGGTCATTCGGTCTAAATTTGCACCCTTATCCTACTTGTATATGTTTATATTATTTTAATGCCAAGTTGTCCTATTGTCACTAGAAGGATTATGCGTGTGTGTGAGAGATATATAGAGATGGATAGATAGATAGATAGATATAGATAGACAGACATAGAAAAACTAACATCATGACGACGAAAAACACCAAAACCGCCGGAGCAACCGTAGAGAGGTCGACAATAGTCTCGCCGGTATGCCTGGCATTGACACACTGGAAAAGCACACCCACAACTTTCCGGTAACCACTCAGCCCACCCAACGCCGCCGAATCCCACTCGAGAGAGCAGAACATCAAGAACCCAACCAAAACAAACCCCACCACCGTGGCCGCCACCAGCACAGAATGCAGACCAGGAAGCAAGTGCAGGTACCCCACCTCCGCCGCATTCTTCATCAAAAACTCTGCCTCCGCCTTCTTAACCTTCCTCCCGAGAACCCATATCGTAAATCTCAAGCACGAAGGAAACAACGTGTTCCCGAGCAGAATCTGTGGAATCAGAATCCACATCAACCCAGAATTCTCTCTAAACACAATCATGTTTTCGTTCGTCGGTAGAAACCCGCAGCTCGCAAACGTCGAAACCACCGTAAAAACAGCAAACGTCGCCGTTTTGATCCCCTTCTTTCGAATCACATTTCCCGCGCTTTCGACGACGCTTAGATACAGTAGAACAGAAGCCAACCCTAGAAACTGTATCACCAGAAGATAACCCAACACCACATACCCTAAAAACTTTATAGAATCATATTTTAGAAATGTATTATTACTATTATTATAATATGAATAGTTTAATACGTTGTGGCGCGAGTCGAACCGAGTTAACCCAGATTCGAGTACCTCGGCGATACTCAAGTCGATTTGATCGAAAGAATATTCCGCCGGAATCGGCGAGGTGGGCCCGCTTTCTACCGACTCGACTCTACCCTCGCTCTTCCATCTAGTGATGTTCTTGGAGTACGTGTGAGTGAAATGAAGGCCCACCATGGAAGTGAAAACCTCGCCGCCGAGGAACATCAAGACGGTAATAACGAGTAGCTGTGAGTTGGAGAAAACCTCCATCTCCACGGTGGACATGGACGAGACGGTGGCGACGGAGACCGACGTGAAGAATAAATCTAGGGTTTTGGGTGCGAATAATGCGGCGGTTCTTGGCTTCAATGCGTTGAGAATTCCGAAACCGGCAAACGAGAGAGATGAGAAATAGAGAATGCGTGTGGAGAATGGGTTGAAGAAATGGAAGATGTGTATCAAGAATGGGTTGAGTGTGAAGAGGAGATAGCTGTAAGAGCAGCGGAGGAACAACCTCGTCAGCTGCCATGAATCACTGCACAGGTTTTTCACTTTCTTTACGTAGTTACTACCCAAGTTATCCATCTCTCTCTCTCTCACACACACACACTCACTCACTGTGTATTTGATTTGTGTGGTTTTGAATTTGGATCAGTGGGTATATATATATATATATATATATATATATATATATATATATATATATATATAGAGAGAGAGAGAGAGAGAGAGAGAGAGAGGACGTAGGCATGGTGTGCCACGTTCATTGTTCCTAGGTACCAACAAATTTAAATATTACAATATTAGATTTAGAGGCACTTAGATAAATTTAATATTACACTATTAGAAGGAATTAGATATATACTACAACTGATTATATACACTCAGTGTTTATTTATTGTAGATGATGTTAAATAACTACCAATTAAGCAGATATACACATGAGTGTGTGTGATTATATGTAACACTAGAGACGTTTAACAAACACTTGATATGTAAATAATAAAATGTAACATTTAATGCTATTTTTGTTGTGAATCTGCTATGAACGGAAATTTTGCCGAGGCGAGTTGTCTCTGTCCTTAAGACGAAATTTCCCCGCAACGGTGCTAACGGATGTACTTTGTGTAGAACTTTTCGAGAGAATCTGTAAAGGGAAGGCTGAATATGCAGTAGGCTTTTATTTGGATTGAAGTGAGGAATCCTGGGAATGTTAGGGTCTATTTATAAGGTTTGAAAAGTAGTGTCCTTTGGGGCAAAAAGGTACCTTTTGTTTGAATGGTTGCACCATTTCGAATGGAGCCAATTGGGAGTAATAGTTGCACCATTTCGGGTTGAGCCTGAATGGTTTGCATTGGTTCGGCCGTTCGGCCGCACCAATTCAGACCAGTCAGATCAATCGAGATGGGCTTCGACTGAATGGGTTAAAGCCCATGACCTAATGTTTTTGGCCCAAAAATTTAATGTAGTGATTTGGGCCCGAGCCCAAATCCAAATCCAAATCCGATCCATACATACATACATACGTACGTACGTACGTACGAACGAACGAACGAGCGAGCCGAGCCGGCCGGCCGGTCGGTCGGACGGACGGCGGCGGCGGCGCGCGTGTGTGGGCACGATTTGAAACATATAACATATAGGCCTTTCTCCCAAACAAAGTTGATGCCCAAAGGGCGTGACCCTTGTCCCCATATTTTGATATAAATACAGCTCAGTACTTCTCTACTTTTCCAATGTGGGATAACTTAAATCCCACTTTCCTTATATT